>JARHVA010006094.1:0-377500 GCA_037957365.1 Torreya grandis
ATCCCAGTAGCCCAAAATATTGGTCAGAATACTATGCCTCTAATGCCTCAGAGTTCTACAAAACTTCCAAGTGCCAACATCCAAGATCAAGAAATCTTAGAGGGAATAAGTCATTATGGTTAAAACTCCAATGCCTCTATGTTCTATGTATTTAATTGGTTCAATGTTCTAAAGGGTTGTGACTTTGATTTTCATGCCCTTTGATTTGTTTTTATCTTGTTCAATTTTTGTGACTTTGATGATTAGTTTAGAAGAAGACACATGTCACCATCCCACTAACCTAGGATTGATGACAACATGGTCTGATGTATGGTCGGTGTTAGGATAGGAGGTAAATGGGATGTTACCACATGGCATAATCCTAGAAATTCATGAACTCAAAGAGGACCATGCAAATTGTGAATCCTCTAGTCTAGTAGGTGAGTAGGATGTTTCCATGTGGAATCATCCCAATAATATACAAACCTAGAGATGAATGCATAGGGTGCTTGGAATACCTAGATCATTAAAGGATTAGCCAATAAGGGCTAATACCTTGATCCCTTGATGGTTATGATGATGTATGGAACTAACAAGGGGTAATGCCCAAAGCACTAAAAGTTTAGAATTGAGCGAAATTGATATAAACAAATGGAATCTGCTAACTTGAGAAACTACTAATTTGGAAACTAATGATCATATTCATGTCATTAATGCATCCCATATTTTGCATAGGCTCATGAAATAATCTTGAGTATTAGATGAATAAATTATGACTATGAGTTTATAAAGTTTTTTCTTGCATCTATTAAAGTCTCCTAACATATGTAGTTATGGTTGACGTGATTGAAATGGATATTAGTATATATCCATGAATCTAGGAGTTATGTTTGGTATTATGTTTTGTCCTACCTATCTTTTAAGATTAAAAAATGGGCATGAAATAATTAATTTAAAAGAGTAGATCCATGCCAATTAGGGGAAAAAAAAAGAAATAAAATATTAATAATTAGATGGCAAATCTGGATTCTATGGTCTTTATGATTATGGTTTTTATTAAGCCACATTAGAAATATAATCTATATCTCCTCTAATTGCATTATATTCCACTATTTTGGGATTATCTTATATTATAATACCCAATTTCATTCCATCAATGGGGAATTTTATTATGTCTTATTTTTATGAAAATGCAGATAATATAAAATCAACACCTACTTTGTCTCTTGTTATTATTTTTGTTTATGTAAGATTTTTCAATTATGTATCCAAGTGGTTAATGATGTTTTGTTTCATATCTTGAAGTAAATTAGTTGCCTTCATCCATAAAATTTCTTTGGTATATTTATAATGAGGTGTTTTTGTTTTAGTTCTTCATCATCTATACCTTAAGTAGTTTTCTACTTGAGAGAGTGATCTCTTCAAATGACATATGTGATATATCTCTACTATTCATCAGATCCATTACATGGAGAGATCCTTACCTGATTGCCTTCAATAATACCAATTTGATGGATTCTTTTTCTAACATATTTTTTTTATTTTTTTTTCAAACTACTAAACATAAATATCTTCAAGTAATCTTCCAACACGTCCAGAAGATGTCATTTTTTATGTAGTCTCTTCCTTTGTAGTAATTTTAGTACTTAAAGAGGAATTTATTCATATTTTCTACCCAAGGGGATATTACATCTTTCCCAAGCCCCATAAACCATATGAGAGTTGTGTCCTTGAGAGTGGATATATAAAATTTCTATTTTTAGCATCCTAGTTTTAGTCATAACTATAACATTGGACATAAAACTTAAATAGGAACATGTCAGGATCATCATTAGCCATTCATTTGAAGTTGGGAAAAGTAGTGAGGAAAATTTTTCATAGGTGAATTAATGATAAGGGTATTAATTGGAAATTTGAAGGTTTTGGATTCAATTTTTTCTCCTTGGAGGTCTCCCACGGTCTTCTAAACTACTTTTAAGCCATATATATTTTTTCCATCCACTCTTCAAATCCTTTTTCAATTTTAGCCCAATGTGCATAACAAATGGTGCCTTTAGTCTTATTTAAGGGAAAGGAAAACCTTATAACTAAGGGTGATGGAGTGGTACTTGTTATAAAATCTTTTTTAAGTTAAAAAAGGATGACTTATTAAATTGGTTTAGTAAGCTTTATAGTTATATTTTTTTTTTTGGGGGGGGGGGGGGGGGGGGGTTAAAAGAGATTTAAGTTCTCTTTTAGAGAGGAGTTTGGGTGAGGGTACAGGTTGCTAAAGCTTGGATTCATAATTAAATTGTGGCTAAATAGTAACTCTTGTAATGGTACAAATTTCCTTCTTGGTGATATAAGGATATTCATATTCCTCATTCTTGGACTACTTTATTAACTCAACCAAGAACTTTATTGTTATCTCATTTAGCTTTCAAATTAATGACTATGACCTAGCTATTGGTGGTATTTCATTAATTTTAGTTGTTTCAGTGGAGAATATTAAAATATATAAAAATTTAAATACATAGGTGTTATTATACCTAAATATTCTCATTCTCATTTCATAAAAATCAACCAATCTTCTTTTGTGAATATGTCTGCCCTATCCTACGCATGGTTAGTCTAAAAGAAAAAAAAATTAACTCTAATTTTTAGAAATGGAAATTTTTTATCTATAAATAATGAAATTTAATATATTAAAATCTGAAATCTTAGTCTATGGAAACAAAAATAAAAAAACTAATAAATTAAATTTTTAAATTAGGAAAGCAAAACATATTATTTTATAGCAGGAAATATTAATCTATGAAAGTAGGAAATCTTACTCTACGAAAGTAATAAAAGTTATTTTATGAAAATAGGAAAATTTACCCAACCTTTTAATCTTATTATTATTTACATCTTCCCCTTAAATGGTTCCAAAGTTATGAATAAAACTATACCACCAATTAAAATTTATGTGGTACCATGGACAACCTAATAGATGTACACCACTTGGTTTATTGACAATGATTCTTCATTAAATTATCAAACATGGGTGTATATACTTTTTAAATATGTTTTAAATTTATATTTGACAGTAGAATATTTAAAAATTTGAGGGACTACTTGTTGTATATAGGCAAACATGCTTTACAGGAATGTAAATGATAGAAACTAAACACACTTTATAGAATGTAAATGATATAAATTAAATACACTTTTTAGAATGTAAATTCACTGGAATTGATTTTTTAATTTATTTTTTTAAATCCTATCACATTTTAACTAAATTTATTTTATTTATCAGACACTAAGAACAAATTTTCTATAACATAATAAACTATAGAAAATCAAGAGTGTTGATTATGATGTCAATATGGGCACTTCAATACTATTTTTATATTTAGTTTATTTTGAGTTATTTATGTGTTTATTATGGTTATTTTATTTATTTATGTCATAAATTATTTATTTGGTCATTTTTCACACTTTTTAGTGATTTCCCAAAAAATAGTTGGAACTACCAGTTAATTGTAGTTTATTGTAGTTCACTAAAAGTGCACTTAGTTAAGTCTTAATAATTATCCATTCATCCCAAAAGATGTGAGAGTAGGGTGTTTTTTGGTTGCATGTTTGAATTTACTATTGAAGAGGTTTCTTGCATGATGTCCAAGTATTTAAAGTGAGTTAAAATTATCTTATTTAGTATATTTTTAGTTCACTTAGTGGTATAGGTGTTTTATATTTATATTTTTACTTTTATTCTTTGTTTGCATTGTAAGTGTCCTTGTAATAAGCTCAAACAATCTTTCTTTCTGTAATAAAGTTACACACAATAGAAGTTTGGTACATTAATTTGAATTAATAATATTTTTTGATGTTATGTCTCTGATATTATCTAATTTATATAGTTATTTATGTACCATAAATCATATATTTTCAATTGAAGATATTCATTGTAGTTTAATGGTGTACAATTTCACTTATAACACAATTAGTGACAACTAGTAATTATGAGATAGTTTTGTTGATACATAGATTCATTTTTAGATAGATAAAAAACCTAATTTACACTCCTTAAAATAATTTAAAAACTTAATTTATTATCATACCATTCTTTCATCTTGAAATTCTTGGATAAATACTTGGGTCCATGCCACTCTAAATATAGAATAAATCTTATGCATCTCACTTTTATACATCCTTTTTTGTTATTTTATGTGTCAAGTTATTATAATATTTAGGTAGTTTTACCAATGTATAACATCATCCCAAAATAATTTTAAAAAAATAATTATTTTCAACTTATCTCTTCAATACTTAAAGTTGTCACCTTTGAAAACATTAATATTGATGGAAGCAAAATTTGCTAAAGCCATTGTGAGAAAAATAAAAATAATATTTAAAGGGGTTTAAAAAATTAAAATTAAAATGTAAAATATGAATCTAAATTCATATATAAAATTAATAAATTCTTTATTTGTCACTATTTTAAAAAACTAGGACACATGATAAAAGATTGTAAGATACTAGCAGTTAAAATCAAGATAATCAATAAATTGAAAAGAAATATTTTCAAGATGATAAAATTGAGGTAAAATAGGGATAATATTATTGTATCACATGTTTTTATGGAATATAGTAATAAAATAATTTGTTTTTTCTTTATTTAGGTTGCTCAAATCAAGTAACAAGTCATAAAGATGGTTGCAACAAGCTAAATGATCCCTTCAAAATCCAAGTGCAATTAGGAGTTGGAAATTCCATCAAAGTTGAAGGAAACAGATGAATTAAAATCAAAAAAATTAAATTTAAAATTTATATAAAGTATCCTAATAACAATTATCATAATTTCATAAGTTATAGTAATAAAATTAAGGCATAAAGTTTTCTAATTCGACTAGTAAATTCGTAGTTGTTTCTAGGGATTATAATTTTTTTTTAAAAAGTGTATGATAATTATTATTATGTACATAAGTCATAAGTGAAGGGGTAATTATATTTAATTTTATTTTTAGTTCTTATACTTTATTAAATGGTTTTTTAGTTCAATAATAAATAATACTATCTCTAAGTAAGAAACTAGTCATCCATATACATCAACACCGAGCAAGAACAAACATTTGTTGAATCCTCATCCAAAAAATAATATGTTGGATGAAAATTATGAAATTATGATAAAAATTCTAAAACTTCACAAAGGTAACTTATTTTATTATGCTTATGATTAGAATACTATGTTTTCATTATCATTTGTGACTATTGAACATTATACAAAAGTTAGTCAAAAGAAATAATGGGTTGATGCTATGAAATTATATATGGATTGAAATGAGAGGAATGATACATGGATTATAGTTTATAATATTTTAATAAACATCTCATTGGTTTAAATTTGGTATACAATACCAAGGTTAAAATTTAAGGCACAGTTGACAAGCTAAGAACTAGACTAGTTGTAAAAGGATTTGCACAAACATATGAGTTGATTATAAAGAAACCTATACACATGTGGCATGTCAAGATAATATAAGAATAATTATTTATGTATCTAATCATAAATTATTTAAAATAAATTAAATTAATGTCAAAGTTGCATTCTTAAATGGATTAATTGTAAGAAGTAAATGTGGGGAAATATAATTGTGCAAGAATCTTGGTTTTTATGCTAGAACCAAGCACATTGAACTCAAACATTCTTTCTTAGATACTTCTTCCATGATAAAATATTTTTAATTGATTATGTGATAATTTAAGATAATTTTTAATATATTCTCACCAAATTACTATAAAATCATATTCATGGAAGACTTAAGGAGATGATAGGCATTTCACCTCTTTGCATTAAAGGGGGGAATGTTGAGAATCATGCCAATATGGAAAATTGAGTTAAATTTTTATAATTTATTTATTTTTTATTTTTTATATATTTATGAAATTTATTTGTCCTAAATTATTTTTTAGGTCATTTTGGACACTTTCCAGTGATTTCCTAAAAAATACCTAGAACTACTACTTAATTATAGTTCACTAAAAGTGTACTTAGTTGAGTCTAAATAATTATCCATTTATCACAAAATATGTTTTTCACACTTTATAAATTATAATAACTTATAATAAATTTATTTTTGTATTTTTTTATATTTATCTTCATTCGGATACCTAGATTGACTAGGATGCTTTTTTTGTTGCATGTTTAACTTTACTATTAAAGAGGCTTCTTGCATGATGTAAAAATATTTATAGTGATTTTTAATTATATTATTTAGTATATTTTAAATTCAATTACTCTATTTTTATTTCAAATAGTTTTATAGTATTTTTATAATTATATTTTTAATTTTATACTTTACTTGTATTGTAATTTTCCTTGTAATAAGCTAAAAATAGCTTTCTTTATTTATTAGAGTTGTACACAATAAAAGTGTGGTGCATTAATTATAATTGATAATATTTATTCAGGTTATATCTCTTATATTATTTTATTTATACATTAATTTATACCAAAAATACTATATTTTCATATTTAAATATATTCATTTTAGCTTTTTGGTCAACAATTTCACTAGGTTGACAACTAGTAGTTTTGGGATATTTCTAATGATACATAAATTAATTTTTAAAGAGAAAAATATTTTTTCACTCAATCCAATAATTAAAAACCTTTATTTCATATCATATCATTATTTAATCCTATAATTATTTTGTAAATTCTTCTTTATATGGCATTCTAAATATATAAGAAAGTTTGTGCATCTCCCTTTTCTTCATCATTTGTTTATAATATTATGTCAAGGTATTGTTGACTAATTTGACCCCCTAGTCAAATTATTCAACCCCACATATATTAAAAATTAATATAGGTTATTTCTAAGGTCATAAATATGTTTATTCATGTTTAGTAGGATCACTTAATATGTTTAAATTTAGTCATTTTGGTCATTTATCTTAATATTTCCTTATGTCATTATTTTGGCCTTTCTAATTACTTGTATGGTTTCCACAAGTAGCTAGATATGTAAAATAGTTTTCCAACATCCAATATGTTAGTTTAGTGTTAGGAATTAGTTTGGTAATTGACAAATATAGGTTTAACATGGAAAGGATGAGATAACAATAGTTTTAAATAGTTTGAAGGTAGTTGTATGTTCAAGTATAGTCTACCTGGCACATGGAATATTCAAGAGAATCTATACAAGATTTAATAATCCATTTCCATGCTCAATAATTAATTATAGGCTCAAAAGTGGCATAAACCAGTTCATATTCTTCATCACTCTCCTAGACAAGATAAAAAGTGTACACTGGTCTTCCTTTGGTATGGAAAGTATAGGAGGAGTTGATCTAAATGCATTTTCCAAGTGATAATAGACCTCATTAAATTATTATTCATTTTGAGAGTTCATAGTTTGACCTACTATGTTTCATGAATTATTATTAATAAGGATGGCTTCTCAAAACTAATTTCTCGTCCCCATGGTCTTCATGTTTTTCATCTTTTTGTAGTTGTCTGATGTTTCCAAGTGATAAACATGATATTTCATAGTATTAATTTCCTTCCCATTTTTTTTTCATCTAGGTTGGCACATGTTAATGTGATTCTATATGCAAGAGCACTTCATTGAGATATATATTCATAACTATCAAAGGTCTATAGATGTTACTTTCAAGTGCAATGCTTTTTTTCTCCCACAGTGACTCCAAGTGCAAGGTAGTACATTATTTCCTTCTTATTGAATCATGGTGATTGGTTTTTCCATGTAAGTTTTGGTCTTAATAAACCTAAATAGATATAGTTAAATGGTATATAAACATAATAATAGTCATATTCCCTATAATAGTCACCTATAATTAGGTAAAACTAGGTTTGGGACAATCATGATGATGTAACAGATAAATTTCAAGGAGTGTGAGAAGACCCTCAAGGTGAGATAATATGACTTATCCATCTAAAAGGTTAGAGATTATTGGTGAAGACCAATTAAGTGCACATAGTCATATATCTAGTCATCACCTATAGGTAATCTATAGTGATGTGAATTCAACCCAGAGAAGTTAAAGAATGTTGACATGAAGGTGTTGAAATCCTTGAAATATTCATTCAAGTTTGAGGGGATTGAGATGATCATTATGATAAGGGTAAGTCCATTATATGAAAATAGACCCAAGTTCATGTTCACAATGTGAAAAATTTATTTATGAGCTCACTTACCTTGATATATCCTAATAAGATCTTTGATTAGATAAGGAATCATATTTTGGTAAATTTCTATGTGCTTTGTGTAAGTTCAACCACTTCATTCTTGTTTTTTGAATGGAGATGTCATATCTCAACATAAAAATATGGTTGATAAGCCAATATAAAGTGATGGTAAAGTTAATTTCCACTTAGGTAGGTCCTACTAAAGATACTAAAAAATCTACAATGCTTTTGAGACTCAAATGAGTCTAGAAATGGAAAGTACAACTATGGACTTATAATGTAATTGATGAAGAGAGATGGTGTCCAGTTTTAAGGTGTAAAATAAACCTATCAAAGATATAAATTGATATTTATGACTTCAAATGAAGTTAATAATGTGATTAAAATGTTTTAAAATGTCTCTACCTATCGAAAACCTCCATTTTCTACCCAAAAAGGCACCTATAGTTTGATTGTATTCACAAGTTAGCTCATCCTAGCCAAAGGTGTAAGTGATAAAATGGCCATACACATGAGATGAACGAATATGTATATTCAATTTAATAATATTTCACACTTTCATTCATCCCTTAGATAAGCATCTACACCTATAGGAACTTTGGGGATTTTGAATACACACCTATAATTGACTTAGTGTGCAAACTAGCTTTGACTAATGAAGATAGATAGTTAGGAGGTAAGAATAAGGGTTTGAAGTAGATGAAAATGTTTAAAACATACTAAAATAACATATAAAATTCTATGTAATCCTATAAAATAGATTAATATAGCAAGGAATGGTTTGAACTTTATTGTACAGTCTACCAAGAACATTATACATAGTGTGCAGACCTAGTGAAGCTAGTTTTGAGAAGTCGAGAGGTTGGGGATATCTAAAATGTGATAAAAACTTGAAATTTAATATATAAAACCATCATGACTTAATAAATATCTCTAAAGTGCATTTTATTCTATGTAATAGGGTATATACCCTATATTTTATCCTAGATAAAGGGTACTCTTAGCCAATATAGTATATAAGTTTGAAAAATGAATGGTAAGAAAATGAGATAATAATGTTTTAGTGACTATATAATGATATAAAAGGATTAAATAGATAATAATAAATTTTTTAATGCCTATACAGTTATTGGGAACCTATAAGTGGGTTATACACCCAGTCTCACTCAGATCAAGTCTTTAAAAATAGAACTAGGCCTATACCCTAATGACCCCAACTCAATCAAAAATGCCACCTGAACCTTAAAAAATATGTTAATACCTTCAAGGGAGATTACAAGACTAGTGGGATCCATTTTTTTTTAGAGAGCATCACACAAAAGATCAATTTGACCTTAAACTATCTTATACCTCTCCAAAATGTATGAGAGAGCTCAAGAGGCAAATTTTAAGTGATCATAACTACATATAAATTGTGCATGAGACCTTAATCACCTGGGTAGGGTTGAAAGGGGGTCCTATACTCCAAATTTGTGCAATTATTTCTAAGGTTGGACATTAGAATTTTATGAATAATCCTTAACAGTCCAAACCTTATAAAACCTCATAAAACCCTTATTAGGAGCCTATGGAGAAAAGATGGTAGTAAATACATCTAAAATTGATCAATTTGAAATGAAATTTCCTTAAACATGTCTGGAACTTTCATAGGATCCATGAGATGCACCATGGTCATATTATCATCTATATGGAATACCCTAATACTTTATTTTTATAGGAATTAGGATGTTTTATAGGTATAGAGGATATTCAAGAAAGATCCATTAAGAGAGGTCTTAAAGAACTCATTTCATCATTTCAAACTCAATTCTTACCATATTGAAGCATGAAAACATCTTCATGAGACCATTCATGGAAGATAGTTAGAATATAACATAGTGAGGATAATGTGACTACCTAGCAAGGAAGTGAAAAGCGTTCCAAGAGTTTTATGGATATATATTCGATAGATAAAAGGATAAAGGAGACTCATTTGACTTGACTAGAATATATTTATTTCATTTATTTAAGAAAATGTAATCTATTTGGATGACAATTATATGGATAGACCTAGAGGATTAGTGACAAATGACTACAAGTAGTGAATGATAGATGACAAAGATGAATCCATAAGTTATGGATGAATTTATGACATGAAATGATATATTCCATTCCTTATCATAACTATCATGTGTTTCAATGCATATTATGATATTTTTTTACACTCAAGTGCATTCCTCACCATCATGAAAGTAGTTTCAAGTAAGACAATGAAGGGTCTACACCAACTTGAGGAAGATGATTTGTTTGACATTGGCACATGTTCATATCAATTTCATAAATTATTTTCCACTTCATTCCATGTATTTATAACTAGTTCTTAGGTATTGAAACCTAGTCTTGTGACCTTTGATCTTCACTTCTCTCTTCTTCTTCTAAGTTCTATAAATTCAAGCCCTTTTGGCTTTGTATGGGATCCAAAATTTGTATGGCAAAGCCTTACTAGTTTTCACACATAATTTGCCTTTAAATAAAGTTTAAAAATTTATTTCATTATCTAAAATATCTTAATTGAATGTGTTAAGTGTTTTGTGTGTTGACAAGTGATGAAATTCTCTCCTTGATTCCATGTTTACCCTTGCATGTTTATGTGAATGAGATCCCTTATAATAGGTTTCATAAAGTGTATTATTTTTCAAGTTTGTCTTGAAGTGTGAGAGGGATTAGTAGTTTATAGTATCATACCTTCTCTTAAAACACATAAATATAGGCATAGTAATATGCCTCTATGAGAAATACTTATCCTAGAAGGACATAGGGTTGAATTTTGTTTGAGTTGTCTTCTTTATTAAATGTAGATGCAAGTGTGTTGTGTGGAATTTCCTTGGTGTATCACCTCATTATCATAGGTTTTTTTAATTTCTCTTTCTTACTTTTTAAGCCCCAATATTTATTATCTTAGTGTAGTGTGAATCTAAGAGAAAAATACAGGGAGCTAGCCCTTTTAAAACTAGAGATCTATATCTTGTAGTGGCTTGTCCATGAAGGGAGATAGTTTCATGTTGTCCTAAAGTTGAGAAGGTATTCTTGACTTCTCTAGATTCTAATTTTAGGATAAAATATTTTTGGAATTCCTAGTGGGATATGAGGTCCATGAATTTTATTTAAGGTAGATGTTAGATTTGAAAATAATGAGCTATTGTAATCCACTTCTTACAACATTTGGTGACTCCAAAGTTTCAATCTTGATTTCAAAAAAGTACACACTTTTCATGGCTAAGGTAAACACAAGTTTTCTCACTAAAGGAATACCTTTTTAATTTAAATAGCTTATTCCTTATTTCTATAATCCAATTATATTTGAGCATACCCATCACTATCCAAAGAGGACCTATCTTACTCACAAGCCCATAAGAAAGTTATTGATTCATCCATTCTTGAAAAGTAATAAGGCCACCATGGTAAGGAACAATAATTTTCTTTCCTTTAATTTAAATAAATTTATAAATATTTCTCATTATGATGACATCCCCATATCTAACCTCAAAAGTGTTCCATCATACATGGGTGAGTCTTCCATCACACCAATTGATCATATAAGGAATATTGCTAACTTATAAAATATCCATCACATCATAGAGGAGAAC
Source organism: Torreya grandis (assembly GCA_037957365.1). Lineage (NCBI taxonomy): Eukaryota > Viridiplantae > Streptophyta > Pinopsida > Cupressales > Taxaceae > Torreya > Torreya grandis. The sequence continues at coordinate 11,779 of JARHVA010006094.1, forward strand.
ATTTAAATTGGGTTGTTGGATATATCCTTGAAAGTAAAATATATTTAATGGTATGAAACATTGGCACCTAGATTGATCACAAATTGGGATGAACTAGGAGATGAATTGAGAAGAATATTTGAGGACAAGAGTGACAACTTGTCACTAATAGAGAAATTAACCACCATTAAAAGAGCACCTCAAAAATTCATTCAAGACTTAAAAAAAATATTTTATAATAATTGGGATATAATCCCAATAATTTTAATGCCAATAGTTCACCATTCTTTCCTTTATTACCTTAAACCCTTTGATAGTGACATTTCAATGATGATACAATCTATGGGAGGTGGTATTCTACTTAATGCATGTGAGGTGTCCATTAAGGTAGAGAATTGTTTTATTCAAGATATAAGGATTTCCCAAATACCTACCATGCATCTTTTTATTGACTTGTAAACTCTTACACCTAATGTTTCTCCCATTCCTATACCTAAAAATAAGTCTACTACCCCTAGTCAGCCAAACGAATTGAATGAGATAGAAAGAATGAGATATATGGAACAAGAGATCCTAGGAGTAAATAGAATTATTAAAAAACAAAAAATAAAGACATTTAAAAGTCACTATCATCTTAATAAATCATATTCCAACTATCAAGGTAATAGACCTCCTTTCCAAGGTCATACTAAAGGTTAAGGATAGCTGGTCCAAATAAATCCATATGGTTGATATAACCCCAACACTCCTTCTACCTCAAAGACATTAGTTCCTAATCATAATAATATTTCCCAAGAGAACAGAAGTCAACCTTCATTATATCAACCTTATGATCCATCTCCCTATGTCAATGAAGCCTTAAACAAAGCCTTCATGATAAACTTGGGAACTATGCCATTTATGGCACAAGATGAAGTAACAAATGGAGGAGTGAATGATGGAAAGGGAGATAAAATGAGGTATATATTAGGAAATTGGTATCAATATTACTTATGTGAAATTAATCATCAAGGGAAGTCAAGCATAGATACAAGTTACATAGTTACAAACATAAGGAATAAGAGGAAGGCTATTGAATAAGTTCAAGGTGTTGTTAATGGTTCTCCAATTAATGTTCAAATAAGTAAAATACTAGGTATGTATAACATCATTCCAAGTTCACAAGTAATTCAATGAGATTAGAATACTAAGAATGTTTTCATGCCTCAAAATTCTCAAGGTGTAGACAGAATGATTGCTTTTAGTGGGAAAGTAAGAGTTATTGGTCCTTTCACTAACATTGTAGATAAAATTAAGAGGTATAAAGTGAATTTATCCATGTGGGATACACTAGATATACCTATATAAGTATACCTACTTCAAGAGGATATTTATAAGCTCAATTTAACATCCAAATGGCCTAGCCAAAGAGATCAACCTTGATAAAGACCATAAAGTCTAGTGAAGGAAAGTCATGTGAGGTCAAAAGGGTAGACAAACCTCCTACATTATATCCATCCATAATTATTGGATATTATTTGGTGCATGATTGTCTCATTTATATTGCATCTTGCACTTATTTCATGCCCAAGATGGTAGCTGATAAAATAAATTTGAAGTATGAACCTAATGTTAAACGAGTTCTTTAATTGGATGGGTTAGATTCTAAGAATATTGGTATAATCATAGGTTTAAAAATCATTCTTCATGTGTGTCCTACCTTCAATATTTCTAAATATGCTTTAGTGGTTTATGTGCCTCCTCATTTTTACACTTTGTTTGTCTAAAGAGTTCACTGCTAAAATTGGAGATTATCTTACATTAGATTGGTCTTACATGGGTTTTAGGACTAAATATGGTGTAAAAGTGACAATTAAATCAAATCCTCTTTATATTTTTCATGTTTAAATGTATTTTACTTTAACTTATAACATGAATTAAAATCTCATGGAAAAATATGATCACCCTAATGATCAATAAAATTTAAATATCCTTGATGGAATATTTGATTTATATATTGATGAATGGGGAGCTGAGCAAGGTGGATTTGAATAAATTGGTCTTGGAAACTATATAATTAATTAGGATATTGATGGATTCCTAGAGGAAAATCATGATGATATTATAGAATAATTTGTATTGGGAAACTATCTTATACATGTGGATGGTGATGTGAGTATCCCAACTTTGTCAAGATATGACAGTCTTAATAAGTAGTACATTCTGCTTGCAAAAGAAGAAAACATTCTTAAACCTAAACCTCAAGAATAAATGGATGAAATGTGGAAAAAATACTATGCCATTATTTTGTAATTTGAGGAAGTTATCAAGCCTTCAGTTATTCAAGATGAGGGTAGTCCTGATGCTAAGGTAAATCATGTTATCAATGAACATAAGAAGGAGCTTGAGATCTCCATCAAGCAAGAAACACCCTTGGAAAAATATGAGATGTTTTATGAGCATGAAGCAAAGTTGTAAATATCAATTTAACAATAAAAAACCATGATGAATTAGGAAATTCTTGGTAGATCTAAACATGGTGTTGATGACCTCCAATAGTATATATATCTTATTTGAAATGTACATGAAGATGAGAATGATATGGTGATTTCCAAAGATCCAATTGGAGACTGCAAAGTGAGCATGAAAAATCTTAGGAAAGTTTCAAATCTAAACAAACTTTCAAAATAGTTAGATGGAGTGTTCTTCAGTGCTCCAAATAATAACTTGCAGTCAGTAGAAGCCACAACCATGGTAAGTCTCTTGATTACCTCCATAAATAAATGTTCATAGATAAGCATGCCTCATATGCTAGATTTTTTTTTTGGAGAAAAAAATATGTAAAGAGACCTATATTTGACCCTATTTGAAGAAATGTAGATGATTTTTCTCCACCTAAAATGTTTAGGTATTATACATACTAAGATAGGTGGGGTTTATTTATGTTGTGTGTTTTCCCATAAGTGTTCTTGAGAAAAAAAGTGTGAGTCTTGTTTCTTGTCTTGTTTATTATTTCCTTGGTGTGTTTAGTGTTCTTTGAGATGAATTTTAGTTTCAAGAATATTTTATAGGTGACCCCATAGCCCAATGTATAGGATAATACTACTAGTCTTTGGCATAGTAGGTTTGCCACCCCTAAGAAATTTCCAAAATGTTGACTAATTTGGCCCCCTAATAAAATAAGTCAACCCATTATATATAAAAAAATACTATAGGGTCTTGTCAAGGTCATAAATATGTTTATTCATGTTTAATATGGTCACTTAATATGTTTAACTTTACTCATATTGGTCATTTCACTTAATATTTTCTTATGCCATATTTTTTGGCCTTTCTAAAGACTTATACAGTTTCCTCAAGGAGCCACATGTGTCAAATAGTTTTCCAATATCCAAGATGTCAGTTTAGTGTTAGTATTTAGTTTGGTAACTAAAAAATTCAAGTTCAACATGGAAAGGAAGAGATAGTAGTAGTTTTAAAATGTTTGAAGGTAGTTGTACAGTCAAGTATAGTTGACTTGGCACATGGGAAACTTCAAGAGGATATCTATAGGGTATAATATTCCATTTCCATGTTCAATAATTCATGATAGGCTCAAAAATGGCAAAAACTAATTCATATTCTCCATCTCTCTCCAAGACAAGCTAAAAAGGGTCAACCAATCTTCCTTTGATATAGATAGTACATGAAGAGTTGATATGAATGCATTTGTCAAAGAATAGTAGACCTCATCAGCTTCTTTCTCATGTTTATAGTCCTTGGTTTGACCTATTATGATCCATTAATAATCCTTAAGAAGGATTTCTTCTCAAAACTTCTTACTCATCCCCATGGTGTTTAGGTTTTTCATCTTTTTATAGTTTTATGATGTTTCCAAGTGATATACATGATCTTGTAGAGTACTCCTTTCCTTTTCATATTTTTCTCATCTAGTTTGGAATGTGTGAATGTGAATATATATGCAAGATCACATCATTAAGATAGAGATAAATAATTGTCAAAGGTCTATAGATATTTTTAGGTGTAATGTTTTATTCTCCCATAGTGACTCTAAGTCCAGAGAAACACACCATTTTACTCCTCTTTAAGTAGGGTTATTAGTTTTTCCATGGAGGTTTTATTATTAAGAAACACAAATAGATAGAGTGAAAGGGTCTAGAAACACAAGCACATTAAGATTTCCTACAATAGTCATCTATAGTCAGGTGAAATTAGGCCTTGGTAAATAATGTTGATGTAATAAATAAATTTTAAGGAGTGTGAGAAGACCCTCAATGTGAGACAATAGGACTTATCCATATAAAAGGTTAGATATTGGTGATGAAGACCAATTTAGTGCACATGGTCATATATCTAGTCATCACCTATAAGCAGTCCATAGTGACATGAGTTTAACCCAAAGAAGATGAATAATGTTGACATGAAGGTGTTAAACTCCTTGAAACCTTAATTTAGGTCTGAGGGGATTGAGATGATCATTATGATAAGGGTAAGTCCATTACATGAAAATACACCCATGCTTATGTTCACAAAGTGAAAATTTTGATTATGAGCTAAATTACCTTAATATCTTCAAATAAGTTCTTTGATCAGATAATGAATCCTATTTTGGTAATTGTATATGTTGTAGACACCTAAAATTGGCCAATGATAACCTCCAATTAGGCTATTGGCCAATTGTCACCCAAAATAGAAAATTTGGCATAAAAACACTAAAACATGAAAAATGATGTGAAACTGACATATTCAAGTGCCAATTTTGGCTAGGGTATCCCTAAATGGGGTAATGTAATTTATGGGATAGCTAACTTTGATCAGTTTATTTTGAGTCAAAATGCCAATTTTGCACCCATGTGCTCTAGACTGTGCTTTCCTATAAAATATTTTGCACAAGACTCATGCCTTTGTTATTTGTTGTTGGTAACATTCTAAATGGGAACATGGTTCTAATGCATCTGATAGTGACTTTTAATTCCAATCCATTCAAATTTAAGACCAATAAAAAGGCATTTTGATCAATTTAGGTAATTTGTGCATAATGTGCTTAATCATGCTTAAGAGATAGTTAACCCAAATCAAGGCCTAATCAAGAATTCCATGGAGACTTGTTGAATACTATGTTTTGGAAATGAATATGGAATATCTACTTCATCAAGTGACCTAATTTCTTGGGAAAACATCCCTAAGCCATAAATGCCATAGATATTAGGATTCATGCCCTCCATGCCTCATCAATGTCTTCCATGATACCCTCCATGCCTCTTGATTTCCCCTTCTTCTAATTTCATGATGAGGATAATTACAAACTTAATTCCAAAAATTGAATTAATCCTCAACCACAAATCTCAATCTTTAGATGGATGGTTGAGGTTGGTTCTAATCAAATCCAAAAATCTATAAATAGGAGGCCTCACAACATCATTTCTAATCTATTTTGGTGTAAAGTTATTATACTCAAATATCTTCAAAGAATTTGATTATGAAAAGTTATGATTCCAAATTGATTCCAAGCCAAGCCAAGCAACAATCCAAAGGTGCCAAGGAGAGATGGAGGTATCCAAGCTTCCATTACCAAGGACTTCATGAGTACAAGCTCAGAAAGCCACCATTATAAAGGAGTTTGGAGCATCCAAGGAAGGTGAAGGAACTCTTGTATTTTATTCCTTACTTTTTAGTTGTGTTTGTCATTTGATTTTGTTAAATAATATCTCCCTAGTGTCCAGGCCTAGAGATGTTATGCTATTAGTGTATTTATTTCACTTTGTTTTTCATTTTGGAAGTAACACTATACTAATCATCCTCTCTTAAGTCAAATTCCTAGATCACATTATGGCACACCCATTAGGCTACTCAAATTGTTTCAAGACTAGTTTAGCTTAAACCAAAAACCATTGTTTCAAACCATGTCATGCATACCATTTACACCTTTGTCTTTTGTTATCATGTTGTCCAATCTTGTCTAGCTTGTTTAGTCAAAACCTAGTTTTCATCATTGAGTTTTCAACTAGCCTTGTCAATTTTGGATTCAAACATTGATTGATTTATATGTAGGCCTTAATTCATGGGGTTGATACATAGATATTTATCTTTTGGGTTACATAAATTTGATTAATTGATTACCCAAAATTGAAAACTATTGATGGTTTGTTTGTTTAATGCTTATCCTCATCATTATTTGTGCCTTTATTTGGGAGAACACAACCATTTTCAAAGATCATTTTGTCTTACGACTTATGCCAAATGATCATTTTTATGTTTGATTCTATGTGTTAGGTCTATGTCAAAGTTATTTCCAAACTTGTTAGATTAAATCAAATCACATCAGCCTTTGTTTCAAGTCTAGCTTATGATGTTGTTTGGCCAAAAGTCCTAGTACATGCCTATTTGTTTGAGCCTAGATTTTGAATATATGTTTGGATAAAAGACCTAGAAACTCAACTTTTCCCTTTCCTAGTTTAGATCTTATTTTGAAAACTTTGACCTAGACCTTTGGCATGTTGGTTTTTATTCAAATGCTTGACCTTTTATGTGTATGACATTCAATTTTAGGCATTAGATGTTAAGATGTTTTATACCAATTCTTAACACAAAACATTTTGGAAATACAGCTCCACTTTTAGACCATATTGGAGATACAACTCCACCCCTTTGACCAAGTTAGATCAAACTTGAACCATTTGTCCTATTGACATAGTTTTTCAAAGTTTGTAGAACTCTAAGCATTTTTGTTTCAAAGCTTTCATCATTTACATGGATATGTCCAACTACACTTATAGTGGAGTCACTTACAATCCAAATTATGATATAATGGCAACACAAAATGACTTTTATGGATTTTTTCAAGACCCCAATGATGCTAATATGTTTTGTGAGATAGATTTATATCTACCTCATATTAATCATTCATGGGAACAAGGTCATGAAACAACTTATGATCTAACTCGAGACCTTGATTGGTATGAAGAGGATTATGAAGAGGACTTTGAAGGCCCAACTATATATAGCATTGTTTGGGATATGAATCCATACCCTCTTTTCAATAATCAGTACATGGAACAAAGCTGATAACTAACTTATGAACCAACTCACAACTAGGATGATATGGTTTATGAGGAAGACATGGATGATTTTGCTTGTGCAAGAAATCAAGTTTCATGATGCCCTTTTATTATCTAATCATCATCTACCCCTAACCCTCCTTTGGATTATATGAGCTATCAAGATCTTTAATATCCAAATAATACCATTTCTATACTAGGACCTCATCCTTTGGTTTGTGCAAGCAATTAAGCTCCATAATGCCCCTTCATCATCCTAAGACCTAGTACTTTGGATTGTGTGAGCAGTCAAGTCTTAAAATGCCCTATTGTTACCATCTCAAGACTTTGTCCTTTGTCTCATGGAATAAATCATGCTCCCTAATGCCCTACCATTATCCAATTGCAAGTCATTCCTCATCTAGTACCAATCCCATCCAATCATTTGAAGACCAAGCTGTGTTCAAAGCTATTATTTTCCAACTCATTAGAAACCAAAACCATGAAAACCAACCAATCTAAGATGTTTTTATTGAATCAACCATTTGTGATAAGTCAACCTATGATGAATCACCTATTGGTCCTATACCAATTATCAAAGAGTCTCACACTGATGAGCTAGTATTTATTGAGTTACTTCTTAATGATTATAACCACTTATGAGAAACTCATTACCTTGACCATATGCTTATTTTTCAAGATCCCCCTATTGATAAGCTAGACTCTAAAGAGTTGTCTCTTGACCTATTTCCCATACTAGAGGAGTATCACTTTGACAAACTAGTCTTTGTGGAGCCCATCATGCCATTATAGCTTGTTACTTATCCAATACCAAGCATTCAACAAGACATCATTGTAATAGACTACCCATCAAATGAAGAATCAAAGTTAGAATCAAGTTCTATTATTGAACCAACATAATATTTAGCATCAAAATTAGAATATACATCAGTCTCAACATTAGATTCAGAGTCCTTTGAGTTAGAATCAAATTTAGACAAATAATATGTTCATAGTTGTTAAAACATTGGTTATGCATGCTTTGTAGATTAATTTGAATACATTTGTGATCCTTCTACAATTTTTGAGGATGAATAATTTATATTTTACACAAGTTATCTTAGTATCTCCTATGAGGATTATGTAACCTCTCCCCATTTCATTATCATTCCACAAGCCATTACCATCAACCAAAATAGCCATATTATTAACATTACATCTCTCACAAGTGTCAATTGGGATCGATAAAAGCATACCTTATTAAACTACATCCATGGAAACATATCATTTGAAGAAGAACAAGGAGGTTAAAATAACATTTATGTAGTAGAAGAACACTCTCCTAGTGAAACCTTCTCTGAGGTGTTATAGGACAATCAAGAGAAATGTATTAGTGAAAACCTCTTTGAGACACCAATAGCTATGCATAAAATTTATTCACTACTTGATGAAGACAAAATCAAATATCAAATCAAAATAGCTTCCTATCTATAGCCTAATCAGATGGTAGCTACTCTCAAGCCCAAATAACAAAAAAATATGATGGTCCTATTGAGAAAACAAGTCTTTGGCCCCACCATAACCAAAATTATATTGAATTTAACATTAGCAACATTATGTGTGACTGAAATTCCTGATCTTCATTTATTTCCCCACCATTATAAATTCCATTATCATCTACCATTCCATTTCACAATCAAACCTACCAACCATTATTTGTCCTTATTTACCATCCATGGTTGCACTTTCCTTTATAGAGGCTACAAAGATAATTTGTCTCTATGTTCAAAGGAATAAAAATCAATGACCAATGAAGATCACAAACATATTCTCAGAAACTAAATGTATAGGCCATTCTTGATAGAGTAGCTATTTAGATGAGGTGTGGGCTAGTAATTAACATGATCGAGTATTTTATTTATATCATTTGTTGATTAGGATGTGCTTCTCCCCATTAGTAGGAACAACATAATCAAAAACCAAACCTAGGCCAAAAACATGTACCATGACATTACCATTGTTACATATCCATTATCCATTGTCATGTATCTTTATATTCAACCCATCACTTGGAGGTAAACCCTCTTATAATTTTATCCATCCTATCAATCCATTCATATCTAGACCAAAGCCTATTTTTAGTCATCCTACCAAATCCTATTTTGATCTTGGTTTAATTATTTATTATCTCACCTTCTATGGGGTGATTATAATCAAGTTTCAATAATCAATCTAATCCATGTTTCAATGTTAGTCTATGAAAGTAGTGTGACAATTGATCTAGCAAGATATCTTTCATCCTATCAAGTATTTTTATGTGAGCCTGATTATAACCACCTATGGGAAAATTAATGTTTCACCAATCTTGCTACTAATTACAACCACCTATGGTCAAATTAGTATCATTGACCTATGTCATTGTATCCTAGTTATAATTGCCTATGGTCAAACTAGGGGAAACATTTGTTTATCATGCATTATCGCATCACCTTGCCATTTTTGCTTTCATTTGATTGGCCATTTTCTAGATTTGAGAACTTGTTGGAACCTAGTTGGTTTTTCCTCACCTTTTGTGTGGATGTAATTACTATGACTTGACGTCATTTCAGGACTTTATGGGTCATGCTCAATTCATGTTGAGGTACCCTCAGTCCCCCTTTCCATATGTTCTTGCTATTTTTTAATAAACCTAAGCCAAACTCTCTCATCATTTTGAAAATAGGTATCTTGTCATTCTCTAGAAAGTTAATATACCTCAAAATTCCAAAAACATTCATAATATTTCAAAATACAAAAACATTTGTCCTATCTAAGCCTAGTCAGTTATCCTTGATTCGGCTTATTGGGGCATTGTCATTGTTAGGATGCTTTCTTTTGCTTTTATTTTTAGGATTTTTGTTTGTTTATTTATTTTAATTTATTTTATTGTTTGTTTGTTTGCTTATTTGTTTGATTTTAGCATTGTTTCAATGAATCAATTTATATGTGTTTATTAGTTGATTCCATATACATATTGTTCTTGAGTCTATCCATATTCATATGTGAATATTATCATCATGGTTTTTATCATTGGTGTATTATTTTTGAGTGTTTATTGGATGTTGGGAGTTAGTCCTTATGCCTATTTTGGCCAAGTCTTCATGGTGTTCTATCATGAATCCTACCATCACATGCTACAACAAAACTTATCTTCAAGAAGGTATATAATCAATGGATCCATAGAAGTTTCTCTTTGGTACCTTAGCAAATCCTTCCATCCCTCTCTTGATCAAATTAACCCATTGACTATTCTAGTTATATCATTGTTAAAGAGGATGAGCATCTCCTCATTAATAGGTAAAACTAAATCATTATATTGATCAATCTCATTCCTCTATTCATCTCCTTCATCATTTTTTGCTCGCTCATATTTAATTTATATTCTAGCTTATATCCTTAAGTTATGCTTGCTAATCAGCCCCAACTAGGGCATCATTAGTTTTATCCATTTCAAGTCTGCTAAATGATTATAACTGCTTATGGGAAAATCATTATTTTGACTTTTAAACTTGATTATAACCACCTTTGGGCAAACCAACATCATTTTTAAATCAATGCATGAAAGCATTTTCTTATTTGGATTAATCTCAAGCATGAGTTAATTCTATCTTTCTTCTTGTTTCTTTTCGAGGGATCATCTATCAATAAATTGATGGTCACTCCCTCAAGGGGGCATCATCATAGGCTTCCTAAGACTATTTGGATCTTTATTATTTTTGGCATAAAGTTAATTTCTCATTATTTGAGAAGACATTACTTTTCTTATGGTTTGCAACATCTTCCCAAATAGGGGAAAACTATAGACACCTAAAACTAGCCACCGATAACCTCCAATCAGGCTTTTGGCCAATTTCTACCCAAAATGCACAATTTGGCCTAAAAACACTAAAACATGATAAATGATGTGAAAATAACATATTAAAGTGTTGATTTTGGCTAGGGAATCACTAAATGGGGCAATGAAATTTATGGGATAGCTAACTTTTATCAGTTCATTTTGAGTCAAAATGCCAATTTTGCACCCACATGTTCTGGACTGTTCTTTCCAATCAAATCTTTTACACAAGACTCATGCCTTGTTTATTTGTTATTGGTAACATTATAAATGGGAACATAGTTCCAACACATCTAATAGTGACTTTAAATTCCAATATAGTCAAATTTAGGTCCAATAACAAGGCATTTTAATCAATTTGGGTAATTTGTGCACAATGTGCTTAATCATGCTTAAGAGATAGTTAATCCAAATCAAAGCCTAATCAATAATTCCATGGAAACTTGTTGAAAAATTTGTTTTGTAAATAAATATGGAATATTTACATCATCAAGTGACCTCATTTCTTGGGAAGACATCCCTAGGCCATAAATGCCATAAATATCAGGATTCATACCTCCATGCCTCATCAATGCCTTACATGATGCCCTTCATGCCTCTTAATTACCCCTTATTCCAATATAATAATGAGGATAATTATAAAATTAATTATAAAAATTTAATTAATCCTCAACCACACATTTAAATCTTGAGATGGATGGTTGAGGTTGGTTCTGATCAAATCCAAAAATCTATAAATATGAAGCCTAACAACATCATTTCTAAGCTATTTTGGTGAAAATTTATTATTTTCAAATATGTTCAAAGTATTTTATTATGAAAAGTTATAATTCCAAATTTATTCCAAGCCAAGTCATAAGCCAAAGGTGCCAAGGAGAGATGGAGGTATCCAAGCTTCCATTGCCAAGGACTTCATGAGCACAAGCCAAGCAAGCCACTATTACAAAGGCATTTAGAGCATCTGAAGAAGGTGAATTAACTCTTGTATTTGATTTATTTATGTTTAGTTGTGTTTGTAATTTTATTTTGTTAACTAAGCTCTCCCTAGTGTCTAGGCCTAGAGATTTTATGTTATTATTGTGTGTATTTCACTTTGTTTTTCATTTTGGACCTAACACTATACTAACCATCCTCTCTTGAGTCAAATTACTAGATCATGTGTTCTTTGTGTAAATTTAACCACTTCATTATTTTTGTTTGAATGGATATGTCTCTCAACACAAAAGTATGGTTGATAAGCTATGAGAAAGTGATGGTAAAGTTAATTTCCACTCAGGTAGGTCCTACTGAAGATGCTTAGAGAGCTATAGTGCTTTTGAGAGTCAAATGAGTCTAGAATTGGAAAGTGTAATTGTGGACTTATAATGCAATTGATGAAGAGATATGGTGTTCATTTATAAGGTGAAAAATTAACTCATCCAAGGTATGATTTAATATTAATGACTTTATAGGAAGTTAGGAATGTTAGTACAATGTTCAAAAACATCTCTACTAATAGGAAACCTCTAACTTTTACCCTAAAGGGCACCTACAGTTTTATTATATCTAAAATTTAGCTCATGTTAGAAGATGTAAGTGATAACATGGTAAAATAAATGATATTTATGAATATGTATAGTCAATTTCATAATGGTACACACTTATATATAGTCCTCAGATAAGCATCTACACCTATAGGAACTTTAGGGATTTTGAATACACACCTACAATAGACACAATCTACAAACTAGCTTAGGCTAATGAAGAGATAAAGTTGGGAGGTAATCAGAGGGTTTTGAAGTGTATGGAAATGTTTAAAACATACTCACATGACATAAAAAATTAATTGTAATCCTAAAACATAGAGTAATAGAGCAAGGAATGGTTTGAACTCTAACATATAGTCTACGAAGAACACTATACACCATGTGCACACCTAATAAATCTACTTTTGAGAATTTTGGAGGTTGAGGAAATTTTAAACATGATAAAAACTTGGAATTTAGTAAATAACACAATCATGAATTAATAAATGTCTCTCAAGTCACATTTTATTATGATGTATGGCAGAGATGCCTTTTATTTTGTCTCAGACACAAAACACTCCTAACCAACACAATCTACATGTTTGATATATGAATGGTAAGAAGATGAGATAATAATGTTTTAGTGACTATATAATGATGTAAAATTATGAACTAAAGATGAATAAATTGGTGAAGTACCTATATAGTCATTGGGAACCTACAAGTGGGTTATACACCCAATCATACTCAGAATAGGTCTTTAGGCCTAAAACTAGGCATATACCCTAATGACCTCAAACTCCATCCAAAATGCCACATTAACCTTCCAAACTATATAATTACCTTCAATGGAGATTAAAATATTAGTGTAAGCCATTTGTTTGTAAGGAACATCATAGATGATCAATTTGACATTAAACTAACTCAGACCTATCCAGAATATGTGAGAGAGATTGAGAGGCCAAGTTTAAGAGATCATAACTATATAAACATTATTAATGAGACCTAAAGTACTTGGAAAGGGTTTAAGGGGGTCTTATACCCTAAATTTTTTTAATTGGTTCTAAGGTTGGATGTCAGGATTTCATGAATAATCCTTAATAGTCTAAACCTTTTAAAACCCTAGATAGGAATCGATGGAGAAAATATGTTGGGAAATGCATCTAAAAGTGATAAAGTGACCATGAAACTACCTTATACATGTTTTTAACTCTCCTAGACTCCATGACATGCACCTTGACCATACTATCATTTGTATAGAATAGACTAATACTATGTTTTTTTAGGAATTAGGATGTTTTACAAGTACATAAGAGGATGTTAAATCAAGAACAATTTAGGGAGGTTTTTAGGAACTTATTTCATCCTTTTAAATTCAATTCTTACCATAGTGAATCATGAAAACATCTCTATGAGAACATTCATGGCAAACTTTTAGAATATAGCATAATGAGGATAATGTGAGTACTTAATGAGGAAGTAAGAAGTGTTCTAAGAATTTCATGGAGGTATATTTTATAGAAAAGAGGATAAAATAAATTAATTTTAGTTGCATATAATATCTTCATTGTATTTCTTTGAGCAACTACAATCCATTTGGATGACAAGTGTATGGACAAACCTAAGGATTAGTGACAAATGATTGAAAGTAGTGAATGACAGATGATAACATTGAGTCCATAAATTAGGGATGATTTTATTAAATTCACTAATATATTCACTAACTTATCATTATAGAGAATATTTTTCAAGGATTCCTATGATAGTTTTGTACACTCAAGTGCACTCCTCACTATCATGAAGGTAGTTTCAAGCAAGATAATGAAGGGTCTATGCCAACTTGAGGAAGATGCTTTGTTTGAGATTGACAGATGTTCGTATCAATTTCTTTATTTTTTTTCCAATTCATTCCATGTATTTTTAACTAGTTCTTAGGGATCAACACCTAGTCTTGTGACCTTTTATCTTTATTTCTTTTCTCTCTTCTTCTATTTTCTATAAATTTAAGCCATTTTGGTTTTGTATGGGATACACAATTGCTATGGAAAATCCATGATGGTTTTGACACATCATTTTAATTTGAATAAAGTTTAAAATTTTTTTTCATTCTCTGAAAACTCTTACTTGAATGTGTTAAGTGGTGTTTCTATCTATTTTTTTATTTTTACCTTTTCTTAGTTTTAAAAAGAAAGAAACTAGTTAACGGGTTTGTAGAAGAATACCTAGTTTTCATGTTCTCATTTAAGTATATAATTTGTGAGAACTCTTATTTATCTATGTAAGAATACCTAAAAATAATAAGACACTTAAACACACTTGTTTTTTAGACAAGTAGATGGGTGGATTTCCTAGAGTCAGATAGATCCTAGAAGTGAAAGCTTTCTACGGGGTTGTCAATCCACCTACTTTAGACACTTAAGATTATAAATAAAAATTAAATTAATTGAATTAAATAACATAAAATTTAAACTAAAAACATAAAATAATATAAAATAACTAAAATTAAAACAAATAAGTTAAATGTTACTAAAACACTGACTAAATAAAAGCAACTAATGCTAAAAATTTAGTCAATAGCAAGGTTCTGGTTTTGGTTTGGTAATTTGATAAGGGTTAAAAGGATAGTTTCATTGGGGGTGGTATATGGGAAAATTTTTAAATGTTTAATGTTTTAAATTATGGTAATAATGCAAAGGGAAGATGGTAATAATCCAAAGAGATAAGTGGTTGAAAAGTTAACAAGGTGAAGGGGATAAATTGTTAAGAGGATAGTAAGGCAAAGGGGTAAAAAGGATTGATATGAAGATGAAAAAGAGAGTAAATGGATAAAGGGACAAAGGAAAATGGTAAATGGATTAAAATATATTAAGAGGCTAAGATAATATAAGGCCAAAGGGAAATAAATAAATTTAAATGAAACAATAAAAAAAAATATTACCTCAAGAAGTGGCTTGAAGATGTTGATGAAGTTGATGTTGTTCATGCTTTGTGATGATTTAGATAGAGTTTCATTGATTTGTGTTATTATTATCTAATATGAGAGGCCTCCTCCAAAAGTAGATAACCTACAATATGAATGCCTTAACTAAAAATCTAGCTTTTTGGGGTGAAGGGGGAGGGTCATATTTATATCATTTTATGTTGGGAAACATGACAAACTAGATGAATAGTAAAATATGGCACCATTTTCCAAGTAGGATCATAAGTGGTCATTAAGGACAATGGTGGTTAGATTCCCACTTCACAAGTGTGTCTACTACTTAGAAAGTATGTATGAAATATGTGGGTATCATGACCATGCACTCATATGTGTTCAAAATACTTTCCACCATTCACTTCTATCTTTTCCCAAACACTTGAAAAGGAGCCCTACATACTTTGGCTCCATTTTTCAAGTGGATGGGTAAGTGGTCATGAATAACAAAGATGGTGGGATTCTTACTTCATAATAGTGTATGTCTAAAATAGGTGGGGATCATGCTCATGTGCTCATATGGGTCCAAAATCCACCACTCACTTCTATCTTTTCCCAGGTACTTGAAAAGGAGCCCCACATACTTTGGTGTCACTTTCATGGATGGGGACAAAGGATGATGTTGAAAGGTGTCACCTTATGGATAAATTTGCCACATTTTGGAGGGGGGGCCTATGGTTCTTAATGAGGTCATTAAGTAACTTAGAGAAGAGGCCCAAGTGGGGTATGGCATCCCACTTCAATCAACCTCATTTCCAAGCCATGTCACTTTCCATATCATTGTTGAGTTACTTACCATGTCACCATGAATAGTGGCATGCCATGTCATCATGAATAGTGTCATTGAATAGTGATAATGAATATTGATTTGTAATAGTGACTTTGTTAGGTTAAGATGGGTGGAGTTCAGGATTAAAAAGGTTTAGGTGGTCTCTATAGGGTACCAAGGAATTTCAGACATATAGAACTACATATGTGCATTTTTCTAGTGTCTATATTTTGTCCCTTTTTGTTATGTTGCTTTGAATTAACAAGTTACAAAAAAAAGATAATTTAGTCAAAGGTTAGGGTACCTTAAGTATGGGAGGAGGTGTTCCCCCTCAAACTAAGAGTTGATGAGGTAAAGTAGAATCAGGTGTAGGTTTGATAAGTGGTTGTTAGAGAGGCACTAGGTGGTGACACAAGGTAATTGGGTATTCAAGACACAAACATGCACACATAATATGACTAAGTATGATATCAAATATCACACAAAAAATTAAGTTTGGGTCTAGAAGGACTGGTGATGGCGTAACTAGGCCATAACATTAGGTATAGATAATTTGGTCAGTCCTATCAAGTCAGCTAGATAGGGTCGGTGATGCTTGTGGGTATTTGAGGTATGAAGTGCTCCCTTGTAACAAAAAAAATGGTCTATTTTCACATAAGGTAGTAAAAATTTCAAAAAATTAACATGGTAAGGCTAGTTGGTGTAGTCAAAATGACCTAGGTAAGGTCATCATAAAGATATACAATAGTTTGGGTCAAAATGGCCAACATCAAGGTGGATGTAATCAAATAGTCAATTGGTTGAAGAGAGTGGTTAGTAAGGGTTTAGGTAGGGGGTGGTTAACCTGACTCCATATGCACTAGATAAGTGGATGCTGACTACATAGTTTCATGGATGTGATATCCAACAAAAACTTTGAGCCAAATATAGTTGTGCTAAGGTGGAGAGTGTTGGTAAAATTGGTTGCACTAATTTGATGTATCATCCAGTTAGTTCTAGTTGAAGGATGTTGGATAAAAGGAAGATCTAAAGGATGGAAAAGGTGACTACCAAATAGTTTATTGATTGGTTTGGTTGAAAAGGTAACTCCTAGATAAGGTTACTAGGTGGAATGTGATTAAAGTGGTAGGGTTGTTACATCACATAGGAAGATCCAAACCGAGTAGGGAGAATCAAGGGAAATTATTGGTTGGGATGCATGTAGACACTTTAAAAATACATGACAATATTTTTTGATGTGATATTAACCTATTGGCCCTTGATAAACTTTGTGGACCACCTAATCCACTAGTATTTGTTTATAAATTCATTATGTCAAACACCCTCCAAACACATCACTTAATTCAAAACTTTTTTACCCATTTACTCATGGCACCTCAACCATCACCGCTTAGGGTAAATGTTGATGGTTGGCCCTAAACATTGATGGTTGGGGTCATAAAACTTTCCATAAGCTTTAAATGCATTTGTTATATTTCTTCAAGAATAACATTCTCTAAAATTACAACTTGTTTTAACATTAGCTTTTAAAGACAAAAAAATAGGCAACTTCATCTTCTCCCAACTTAGCAACTTTATCTCAAGCTTCCATCCTCACTTAGAAAGTTTTTTCTATAAATGTAGGGATCTTTGAGGAGTTGTGGATCCAAAAATTTACATCCAGATTCTCTTATTCTCTTTATGTAGGCATCCAAGACTATAAAGCTCTATCCACATGGCTTTTGAATATAGGAGTATTGTTATGTTATTCAAATTTCTTCATATTTCAACTATCTTCCACTTGATATCATATAGGTATATTTATTTTATTTTTGGTGTTTTCACCCTTTATCATAGTTTTTTGTCTTTATCTATTGACCTGCACACCCTCAGAACCCCTACCTCACCCTTTTTTTAATCAGCCACATCCCCTTACTTCCCTTTTAGCCTTTTACCCATTCTCCCATAGGTAATAATAGATGGTTACTATAACCATCATTGGTTATAACAACCATCACCAGTCACATAACCATTGTCAATCAGGACAACCATCACTGGTCACCCTAACCATCATTGATCACTATAAAAAACAATAATAGTTTGTTATTTTAGCCTTCCCCACACCCTACTAGACCTTCTTTTGGATTATGACTAGTCTGTAAACCCTACCTAGACCCTCTATACTTGACCTTGGTACATTTATGCATCATGCCATATCTTCTATCAAATAGGTATTTTATTTTTTTTCTTGCATATTTATTTCCTTATCCTTTAAATGTAAGTATATTTCTTATATCATTTTTGACTGAATTGTCTTATAAGTAGATTTACAACCTCCTATAAATACTCATGCTTATTACATCTAAAATATGCTAGGAAATCTACTCAACCTACCATCTAACAAATTTTCTTATAGCCTTCTTATGGTTTTGAGGTAGTCCTTCCTAGACAAATTGGAGTCCTCACATTCATCTAGATCAATTTGTGCATTATACAAGTTATTCATCTACACACCTTAATATTCACTTTCTTTTATCTACTTTCAAAACTAAGAAATGAAGGAAATAAATTGAAACATTTTGGCACACCCGATGGGACCTAGTTCCATTTCTTCCTTAATTGTTTGCTCATTGAATGAAATCATTTCTTTTGGGGCTTAAAATTAACCATTTGTATTTATTGATTGCTTGCTGATTTTAGTTCATCTAGTAACTTAGGAGGCAAAGTATTCTTATCATAGAATTCATAATTTTTATCACACATAAAACTGAACCATAAAATAATTTACACATCAAAACAATACTTGAGACAAGGACTGACCAGGATTTCATCACCTATTGGAAACCTTACCCCTCCTAGTTATCCCACTTAGATTTCAACACCAAGGGGAGAACCAACTCAGCTCTCTAGTTGAGTATAAACTTTGGACTCAATATATCTTGGCTGAGCACCCGACACCCTTATCATTGTGGGATTGTGAAGTGAGGGGGTAGGCCCTAACACCAAGCCATGTACTGAAGCTCAACATATATCTTCCTTTTGAGCACCTAAATGACCTGAAACCATCCTTCGACTTCCTCTTTAGTACCAATTTCACAAGCTAACATCCCTTATCACACTCTTTAAGGCATAAGCCAAAAGTGATTTAAAAGTAATCCTGAGGTTAAAACACACTTATTGGTGTATGTATTAATTTCTTTGAATTTATTTTGGGTTTGATCTATGTTTGAGGTATGAGTGTCATAATAACATTCACTATTTTCTCATATGGTTTTAACCAAACAAGAAAAATATAGAAACAACCAACCACTAGATTCTTCTTCATCCATGGATTATACCTCAAATGTGGACAAATCTCCTCATGCTTCACCTCACCATTCTCTTCCACCACCTTCTCTTTATATAATTCAAATCGTGTCTGAAGGGGACCTAGACTTCACTACCTTTCTTGATAATAATTTAGTTGCTTTACAACATTAACTCAACACCTTACCTCACCGTACCCCCTATTTTGGTTCCTTCTTCCAATCCTTCTATTATCATTCCATCCCACCTTATGGTGGGTAAAAATTCAACCCAACCATTAACTTAAGATTCTTCCAATATCCCATCCACCTAAATTCAAACCAAACTTTCACCTCCTAACCAAACACCTCCTATCACACCCCATTTAGGTTCAACCTTGCCATTAGTCACCTACGCCCCATCTACTATGGTATTATCTTCCATTCCTACTTCTATCTTACCTTTGGTTTTAACCAATCACTTGACCATAGTTCTACTTCAAAATCTAGTGCTCTCCATACCTCAGAACCTTCCTCCAATCATCACTAGCATAACTACCCAACCTCAACTTTCCAAACTTCCTCCTACCTCAACTGTATCAACCACATATTTTCCTCAACAAGTTCTTATGATAACTTATCAGTATGTCCCTAACCCATAAGGGTATATACCATCAACTACTCAACTTTTTATATCAAGTAGTTCTTACGTGCCACCCTCTCAACCTCTTGGCACCACTTATCAGTATGTGGCTTCTTCGGTATCATCTACCACCTATTCATACATTTTTGTAGGCCAATCCCAATAAAATGTACCTCTCAATTATATGGCTTCTCAACCCTAGCTTGATCTAATCAAAATGATCATGAACAAAATGACTAGTTTGGAGTCATCCATCTCCCCCTCAACCAATCTTTTATCTTACGACCAAATTTGTAACGATCTTATCCACCCCTCTATGTCCATCCATGCTTATCCTTCTCAATGATAATTGCCTAAATTTTCTAAATTCCAAGGTAAAGAGGATCCTCAATAGCACTTAAGAGCTTTCCATCATGATTGCTTATGATGATGCTCTCCTCCTCTGAACCTTTCCCATGTCATTATCTAGGGCCACCCTTGATTAGTATAGTTTCTTTCCCACTCATTCCATCTTTTCTTTCTCTCAATTGGCACAAACCTTTTTAGAACACTTTTCAGTAAACATATCTAAAAATGTTTCCATTACTGACCTATACTCCATTAAATAATTTGAAGATGAATCCATTGTTGATTTTGTTATCAAATGGAGGGGCCTCATTAATCAACTCACATTCCCATTACCCCAACCTAAATTAATCAAATTATTCTCTCATGGGTGTGATAAACACATTATTCCAACTCTCTAAGTGCAAGCATTTAGGACCTTTGACAAAACATTCACTATGGCCCAAAAATTGGAAAATCATGCTATCAATGAAGGGAAGTTGAAGCTTTAAAATAAAAATTCTAGTTTTAAATCCACTAAGTCATCCTCTACCAAAACCAAAAACCCAACCAATTCTAAATCAAAATCATTAGGACACTTGGTTGTTCTCAAAACCACACCTCCTCCAACCATCAACCAAACACCTCAAACCAACAATCCTTTTAATCAAAATAAAAATACCCAAAATTGGGCTCCTTTAAAACCATTTACCCTAATTTAGGAGTCTTATGCATCAGTCTTGGAAAAACTACTTAAATCCAATCTAATCCAACTTCCACCATCAATCCCCCTCAATAATTTGATACTTATCATCCCCTTCCTAGGTGGTACAACAAGAATTATCATTTTTATTATCATCAGGTTGTTGGACATGATACTGATAGATGAAATACCTTTAAGAACATTGTCTAGGACGTAATTGATAAGGGGGAGCTTGTGTTTGATAACCCAAATGCTCTTTCCAATCAATATCTTCATATTTTTTGAAAACCACTCCCAAATCATCCACTTTCAACCCAACACCATGAAATCCAACCCAAATCCTCCAACTCACATGAGGCACATGTGATTAATGTCATCAATAATGTGCCCACTACTGAAGAAGTCATCACCTCTATCACCCAAATAGAGGAATTGAACCCACCAACCATTCCTTTAGAAAACCCAATGAAGGAATTAACTACCCCTTACTCTTCCTTAGAGGAAACCACTATTCTATCTACTTCTCCTATGGTAGAAATACCCAAGGAGATAACCATTGCATCAATCATTATATCCACTCCTCCAATCTAAATAGAAGGGTAACCTACTCCTTTGGACCACTAAACAAAGGAAGAATCTATACCTACTATTCCACTAGAAACTGTTATGCCCACCTCTCCTATTAAACTATTTGTACCTCCCTTAAAAAACATTTCCCAAGAGATAATTTCCTTATTACCTTCAAAACCTTTCACCAAATATAGAAAACCTAAAACCATCCCTTCTTCTTCCTGAAAGGGCTTAAGCTTTGAAACTAATGATCAAGGAATAAAACCCATTTATAAACCTTTTTCTTGACTAGTTCAAAGCTTGGAATTCACCTCACAACCTAAATTTGATAGATCCACCTTTTGGCATCACCTTGGACTCAAGATCCACCTTCTGGCATAACCTTGGACTACCAATCAAGCCTTTTTACCCCACTCACCAAAATCCAACTTGGTTCAATGACAATCTGATTGGTCTTTACCATAAGACCCCTAGGCATGATATGGATAATTGTAAATATCTCCAAACTATCATTCATGGCCTTTTGACTTGGATGATCTATTATATTAACCTTATTTAAGCCCCTTGCCTCTTTTACCACCTATCAAATCTACCTACCAATCATCTACTTCTCTATTCCTGCCAAGGAGTGAAATAGAGGAATCGAAGCAAGCAACTAGTCCCCTTATCCATATCATTCATATGGTGATTCAGTCTCAAGCTCAATAAAAGGATAAGGATAAATCCATCCAAAAAAATCAAAAGGGAAAAGCGAAGACCACCATTCCATTGTCTTGCCCTTTAACTCCCCAACCAACCCATCAAACTCAAACAACTATACCTTCACCTTCACCCTTATAACCACCCAAGATAAAAGTCTCTATGTTGGGAGCCCCTTCTTCTTCTAATGCATCTTCATTCATCCAGTGCTTAGTGTTAAAACAACTTCACCAAATTCCAATCAAAATGAGTCTTTATGACTTAGTTAACACGTCACCTTAACATTGTCAAGCTTTAATCAAAGCACTACATTCTATATAGGTTAAACTAGATGATCCCTAACCCCTTGCACCTTTTATTGGATCCATCCAATAGACTATAATGGTCACCTTTCAAGAATCTAAATTTTTTCCCTATCATAGTGAAGACCTTGATCCCCCTCTTTTTGTCACAGCATCCATTAATCATAAATGTGTCAAAAGAGTTATGATTGATGGGGGAGAGAGTATCAATATCATCTCCTCCCATGCTTATGATCAACTCCAACTACTTAAAAACATCATGTCAAAAAGATCAACAGTTCCTCAATCATTTAAGGATACCTTGGCCACCACTCTAGGAATAGTTGTTCTCCACATCTATTTGGGGCCTCAAACTATTGTTGAAATATTTTATGTAGTAGAGGGAAAATTTAAATATAATGTGTTACTCAATCAACTTTGGATTTATGCCATGAGATGTGTCCCTTCTACCCTTCATCATTGTGTCAATTTCAAACATGAGGGACAAGTCATTATAATCAAATCTGATCCAAGGCCCTTTACTTCTTGTAATATGACATATCAGCCCAATGATGTTCTTATTCCATCTTCACCCTCTTCAAAACCAACCTCTAGAAAAGCCACCACATCAACGCAACACACCATAACTTATATCTTCAACAATGATGAATCATCCACTAGTTCAACCATTCCTTCATCACAAATCTCGATCGAACACCCCTTGCAATACATGTTTAACGTCTTATTCTTAGGGAATATTGACATTTAGCTTTGGATGATTTCCCTTCTCCAAATGAATTTGGGAATCTTAAAAATGATCCATATTATGATCCAAATATTATTACCCTTTTTACCTTTGGCCTTCACAATAATAGAACATACTTTGTCTATGGGGGACTTGATAAACCACTCCTTACTCCCACTACCATGCCTTATATCCAACCATTCACTTCCAACTTTTCTTACCTTAACAACCTGACCTTTACCCAAACATACCTTCATTAGTGTAATTTTAAAGGGTTTAGTTTTGGCCTCTATGAACAAGAACCCCATGAAATTCTCATTGTCAAAACCCAAAAACCTCATGAGTTCTTTGGTCTGGGATATGATCTGTTAAAAGAGCCCACATCACCCAAAATAATTATCACCACTATTTACAAACCTCTAACTTCACCAATACCACTTTTATAAGAATCTCTACCTTCACCAACCTCACTTTTCCAATTTGAATATCCTCTACCCTCACCAACACCACTTTTCCACTTTGATGAATATCTACCCTCACCAACCCCATCTCTCCAATTTGAAGACATAGACATCATCTGACCTAAATATTTTTCATCAACACCATTAGTTTGGGTCCCCTAAATTATCAATAGGAAGGCCAAACTCAAACCATTCCTCTTATCCACCCTAAAATGATTACACATGACTCACCTACCATTAACACCATCCAACATTAAGACAATAATTCTATTCTTACCTATTTGGGTGTAGGGGAATCTTCTCCTTACAAAGCCCTCCATCATAAAAACCAAACATTACTAAATTAATCAACCACATAAGTTAATTTGGGCACTTAGGAGGACCCTCATATTTTTAATATTGGCTATTCTTTAACCCTCAAGGAACAATGAGACTATCAATCTTTTCTCCATGACCATAGCATAGCATGTACTTAGTTTTATTAGGATATGCCTAGCATTGACCCTTCCATCACTCTTCATAAAATCATTACCCATCATGAAGTTAAGCCAATTTGGTGAAAACTTCATTATATTCACCCTCACATAACTCTTCTTGTTAAATAAGAACTGCAATGCCTTATATCCATTAATTTCTTTTAACTTATTGACTATCCACAATGGGTCTCCAATATCATTCCTATTACCAAACCCACTAGGTGAATCTACCTTTGTGTGGATTTTTGTGACCTTAAAATCACATGCCCCAAAGATGAATTTCCCATACCTAACATAAATCAACTTGTTGATCTCACTATTGGCTATGAAATGCTATCCCTTATGGATGGTTTTTTAGGATATAACTAGATCTTGATTGCCCCTCAAGATCAATATAAAACATCCTTCATCACCCCATGGGGACATTTTTGCTATTGTGTCATGCCCTTTATCCTAAATAATGTGGGATCCACTTATCAATGGGCCATGACTTACATCTTTTATGACTTTATCCATAAAATAGTTGAGGATTATGTTGATAATCTGCTTGATAAATATAAACACTACCAAGATCACCTCATTGTTCTCACTATCATCTTTAAAAGACTTATCCATTATCATATTAGGCTCAACCCAAACAAATGTATCATTGAGGTCTTATCAGGAAAACTTTTGGTCTTTATTATTTCCCTCTGTGGAATATAAATATACCCTATAAAAGTTTGATCCATTTTAGAAATGCCTCCCCCTACTAACCTAAAATAACTTCATAGCCTACAAGGCAAACTTTAGTTAATCCCCTGCTTTATCTCCCAACTATCTAATCATTGTCAGCCTTTTCACCATCTCCTTAAAAAAGATACCTCCTTTAAATGGACCAAATAATGTTAATAGGCCTTTGATGTAATTAAGGAGTATCTTCTCTCTCCACTAATCCTTATTCCTCTAAAATAGGATCAGCCTTTTTATCTCTACATATCTTCCACTAATCATTCCTTGGGGGCCATGCTCTCTCATCATGATGACCAAAATAAGGATAAATCCATTTATTACATCAGCCACACCCTCATTGACTATGAAACCTAATACATCTATCTAAAAAAACCTTGCCTTGCCTTGGTTTTTGTCACCTCTAAACTTTGTCACTATCCTCTTAACCACAAAACTTATGTAATTACTAACACTAATCCCCTCAAGTATATTCACTCCAAGCCATATCACAACTAATCTATGGTGAAGTGGCTCATGTGATTAGTGGAGTTTGATCTTGAGTTTCTTCCAAAAAATTTCATTAAGGGACAGGTAATTACAAACATACTAGCTGAAGATCCACTCTTTGATAATCAAACTCCCCATCTTACCTTTCTATATGAGTCTATAACTACCCTTTCTTTAAAAGAACCTACCAAATGACTATGTATTTAATGGCTCTAAATGTCAAAATGGTGGTGGTACCGACATAATCGTCATTCTCCTTAATGGGGAACCTCTTCCCCTTTCTTTCAAATTTGATTTAGAATACACTAATAATATAGTTGAATATGAAGCTTTGGTCATTAGTCTCCAAACCACTCTAGCTTTGGGAATCAATATAATTAGCATCTTTGGAGACTCTCAACTTGTTATCAACCAAGTCATAGGATCCTATTAATGCAAAAATAATGTTCTTCTAAAGTAAAAATAACTTGTCAACAAAATATTAGCATCATTTAACCATTATATTATTTAATCAGTCCCTCATTCTACCATCAAATTTGTAGATGTAATGACTTCCCTTGCATCCCAAATTCCATCTCAACCTACTGAATCTAAACTATTTGTCACCATATACCATATTGTCACACCATCCTACCTCAGTCCTAATTTTCCTAACATTTATTAAATAGAAGCATCATATTTAGACATTTAGTATGATCAAATCTTCAATTACCTTAACGTTAGTATTCTCCCTTTAAATCTTTCTAGGAATGCTCATAGAGATTTCATTCAAAGCACCTCTCATTACTTAATATTAGGGGACATTCTTTATAAATGAGGCTTTGACAGTCTCCTCCTTTGTTCCCTTCATAGCCATGAGGATTATCATGCCATTAAAGAAGCACATGATAGCATCTATTAGGGGCACTTCAGTGGTCTAGCCATTGTTAAATGTATCTTTCACCAAGGTTACTATTTTCCCACACTCAATCAAGATTATTTTGACTATGTCAACAAATGTGTTAAATGTCAACAACATGCTAACCTTCATCATGCACCTCCTCATGGCCTTCAAGTCTCACTGACTATTGGCCTTTTTCACAATAGGGTCTTGATCTTATTAGATAAATCAATTTGCATTCCTCACAATAACATAAATATATCATCATTGTTATATAATATTTCACCAAATGGGTAGAATCAATCTTGCTAATCTCAAGCAAAGTTTAAAAAATCATTGATTTGATCAACCACCACATCATTTGTCACTTTTGTGTTCCTCACAAAATCATCACTAATAATGGTAAATCCTTTAAAAATAAAAAGGTCTAATAAATTTATGACAATTTTTGTATTGACCTAAGCTTTCCTTTGCCTTATCATCCACAAGCTAATGGACAAGCTGAGGCTTCCAACAAAACTGTCATCAAAATGCTCACTAAGGTAGACAGTGCTTTGGGCAAGGATTGGCACCTCCATATCCCATTTACTTTATGGGATCATTGTACTAGTATTTGAACTTATATGGGTGCTACACCTTTTTCTCTTATCTTTGGAGTCAAGGTAGTCCTAATTATTGAAGTCTAAATTCCATCTCTCTACATATCCTTACATGAGATTATTTCTAAAAGTGACTATCATAAAAAATGCTTAGCACACTTAGAATGTCTTGATGAACATCACCTTGCTACCCTCAATCATCTTCACATTTATTAAGAGCATATCAAATGATCATATAATAAATATTTAAAAATACATGAATTCAACATTAAAGACCTTGTCCTCTAGGAAAACCAACACGTCACTAATATGGAAAAGACCAAGAAGGGTAAGTTTGATTTTAATTAGTTAGGACCTTACACTATAACCCATAAATATGGATCAGGTGCTTATCACTTGTCCTTTCTCGAAGGTAGGATAGAACCTGAACCTATCAATGCCTCACATTTGCATCTCTTTTATTATTAAAACAAGATTCAAATGCACTTTTGTTTCTCACTTAAGCTTGTCCCTTGGTTCATTAACCTTATTTTATATCTCTTTTGATATCAATTGATTATATATAACCATGTGATTCATCCATCATATTAATAACCTAATATTAAATATGGGTACCCTAGCTCTACTCATAGCACAATTCTCATGGATACTTTTCATCTTTTTCATAGATGGAATCCCATGGTTAGTTGTTTCTAAAAAACCTTTTCTCTAACAAACTTTCCATGTCTAGATCTTTATTCTACATGGGTAGATCTTTCAAACCTAAATAGACTTGTCCATGCCTAATTTTAGTTTAAAATATATCCATACTTCAAAAATAAATAGCAGACTACTCCCTCGAAGGACATCTGCCACATCTAATCAAAAGTTGTTTAATGTAGACTTTTCCCTTGAAGGATAGCTATGCCAAAATAAAATCTTAGACCACTCCCTCAAAGGATATCTAAAAAAAATATTCATTAAAAGCTTCTCACATTAATCAACTTCAACAACTTATAAAGCATGTTATAACGATGCATAAATATATTATTTTTATCAATAAAGCATGTTATAACGATGCATTTGATAGGTTTGTGTTTACTAATACATTCCAACTATGGATTCATATTATTCGGTTCTTGCTAGTAGAGCACCATGCCCCCTTTCTTATCCAAAATATGGACATGAACATTTCCTCTACCTATACCAACCCAACATCCATTAATCAAACATTACATTTTCTTAGCATTATTTTAACATCAACATTCACACTATCCCATAAAACTTGCTCATCAATCAAATCAACATTACTATCATCATAGTATCATCAATGAAAAAATAATTATAATCATCTATTTCTATGCTAAATCGCTTTCTACATTCAAAGAAGAATTAAGAAACTAAAAGAAATGGTCAAGGCTAGATGTTACCTGGATGAAGTCATGCGCACCGAAATCAGACGTTGGAAGGTACTCCTCTTTGGCTGTGGAGGAATGACACCTGCAAAGAAAAAGAGACTAAAACACAAAAAATGTTAGACGAGGAGATGGTGGGTTGTCAAGCAAAAGCTTGATCCCTGAAGTATGAAGACTTCCTTAAGGGATATCAACCCACTGATTAAAAATAGAATATTGGACAAAAAAAGAAATAGTGAAAGATAGAATGAAAGAAATAAAGACAAAAACAAAATGCATACCTGATATGTAGCAAAATGCTCTGCATAGTCACCAGTGTCGGTCTCTATGCCGGCATCAGTCAAGAAGAGTGCCAACGTTAGTTGAAGTACCGGCGTCAGTAGGGGTACTGACCGGCATCAGTTGAGGCAGTAGTTTTGGACGGGGTATGGTCGGGTCTGGACAGGGTCTTAGGATTTGCAGAAAGGTCAGATGTTTTTGTTTGAGGGTTTGGGAAGCTGGTTTAGGAGTTAGAGGGATTTGTTTGAGGGTTTTGGATAGGGATCTGGGCAGAGTTACAGACTGTATTTTCCACACAGGGTGGATAGAGGTGATACGAGTGGAAATAAGGTCAGGGTTATGGTCTAACTAAGTTAGGGTGGTAATGTCAATTAAAAATAGTAACCAAGAACAAAATGAAAACATAGAGAAAATACTTACCTGTTACATGCTAGTGGGAGACATGATTGTTGTTGTCATTGTGTTGCAGAGCAAGCTGACTGAAGCAAAATGCCTGTGTGAGAGATTGGATGCAGATTGGTTGGATGCAAGAAACTGGTTGATCATTTGCTTCAAAAGTTCACTGATGGTCCCGTGTGGTGTTTGGATCCAAGAAACATTTTGATGCAGAAGGTCCAATAACTGGTTGCCAAACTGATTAGCAACCGAATAATGAATAACAGATTGAGAAATGAATTAACAGACGCAGTTTAAGATTGACCGACGCTGACAGGACTGCTAACGTCAACCAAAAAGGTGATCGACGTTGGCACCATAGATCGAGTAGTGACCGGTGTCGATAGATGCAGAATGGGGACAGAGGCTAATTTTAGCCTTCTACTCATTCTTACATGCTGCCAGGGTCAAGGCTTGTGGGAAAATGGTCAACAGGGGTTAAGGAGAGGGAAGAATAAAATGAGGGTTAAGGGGAGGATGACAAGGGTTAGACACAATTTTGGTGTCTACATTTGTCCCTTTTTGTCTTGTTGCTTATTCTGGATGAACTACAAGACAAAAATAGGAGGTGGTTGCCCTAGGTGTGGGATAAGGTCGATTCTGTCTTGTTGGTTGTTCGAATGAACTATAAGACAAAAACAAGAGATGGATTGCCCTGATTATGGATGAGGTATTCCCCATCAAAGCAAGAGTTGAAGGAAGGGAACCGGGAATCGGGTGCTGATTTGACAAAGAGTGGATGAAAAAGGGGTGAGGGTGAACGCTACAAAAGTTGTGATTATGCGCATACCACTTCACGAGATGGTCAGGTCAAAGTGTCATAGGTCGAGAGTCAAGGAGTGCCAAAATTGAAGTAATCAGGCCCCAGCATTTAGTCATCTACTGATTGGGTTATTCAATTGAAGCTGTAGCTCCAAATAGTCATCGTGTTCTAGGTATCTCGGGCTCAAGAAGTGCTCCTAGAAACACGAAAATGTCACAAGTAGTGCGGATCAACCGGCTTGCGATCCTATACTTGTGAGGGTCCAAAAATAGTTTGCAGACAATTTGGCTAACTAGTCATGAGGTAGCATACAGGCAAAAACAACCAAGGCAACATTGTCCTAGAAGTGGTCAAAGTCAGAGGAGATAGGCATGATCTCCAATGGTCATTGGTCGAGGTGGAGGAATGGACAAAAGGATGTGGCCGAGCTAACCTCAGAAGATGTTATGTGATCTGAGTGCTACCTACATAGCCCTTATGTGAAGGGCCTCAGGCCAATGTAGTTCTCCCAAGAAGGGAGGAAGGGTCAAAGGGATGGAATTAGTCTTGGTCGAGGGCAAGGTCATGGTTAAAAGGAGGAAAGAAGGTTTGTCTATCAGAGAGATGAACAAATGAGGGTGGTCGAGCTAACCCCAGAAGATGTCGTATCATCTGAGTGTTGCCTACATAGCCCCAGATTGGAAGGGGCCTCAGACCAATGTAGTTCAAGAGAGGAGTCAAAGTGGTTAACAGGTTGGCTTGGTCAGGTTATCGTCACTAGCATTTCCCATAGGTGTGATGGTACATGATTTGATATGATGAGAGGATAAGATGATGTTACAGCCTTTTCCATACTATGTGATGGTGTATTCTGTAACATTGGTGATGGTTTTTTTCATCCCTAACAATTTTCCATATTCATGATGGATGTATGCTAAAGATGAATTGAGGTCTATTTATGCTTCAGCAAGTATTGGTTTATGCTTAACATAAATTGTGTCTGGTCAATAGTTTCCATGTGTATTGGTGTCCATAGAAACTAGTGTGAATAGGCTATGGGAGTGGCTGGAAAAAAGAGTTGAGTTGAGTTGATTAGGTTTGATAGATGATGAAGGTGAATGTGACCAAAGTGCAAAAGAAGTGAAAGGCATATTGCTCTTTCATTGACAAGGACCAGAATGATAGCACAGATAGGGGTTATTGGAACCAAGAGCCCCATTCATGCATGACGTCGTTGACCATGGTTGTGTTAGAATGGTAATCGAATCACTTTCACATTAAAGTGAGCTCGAAGTCCCTTGAGCAGGTGATAGGAGGAAGAAATAGGGTAACCCATTTTAAGAGCAAAGATAACTTTGCCCCTTTTTATAGGAGACCCTGAGACAACTATAAGTCAAGTCCATGACTCATTTTTTTTAGGTGCAAACTGATCAATGCGGGAAGTCTGCATAGAGATGTCATTTGCTTGGTGGTCAGTTGTGAAGCTGATCAATGTGGGAAGCTTCTAAGATAGTGTTGTTTATTGCCAGAGTAGTCATAGCCATCCTTCAAGGGAGTGGTCTAGAATTTTGCTTAATATAAGGGCTTTTGAATAGTTGTTCTTCGAGGGAGCAGTCTATTAATTACAGTAAATGATAGTACAGCTATCCTTCAAGGGAGTAGTCTGCCTTTTGATTTGATATTGATATGGTGACCATGAATATTTTTGACATCTTGATTTGTTTTGACAGAAATGTGAGTCATGGACAAGATTATAGAAGGTCAAGGGCTCCCTTTTATTAGGACAAAGCATCCATACATCATAAAAGGGTTAGAGGAATTGTTAAGAGGAATAGGGATGAAAGGAATTAGGACTAAAAGGATGGGGATTGCTCAAGGGATGAGCTCAAGTTAAGTGTCAAGTGAATGAGTACTCGATTAGCAGTAGAATAGTCACAGATGCAACGCATTAAGAGGCTCAGGTTCTGGTCGTCCATCAAGAAAGGATAGACGGTAAGTCCCTAATCCATACTTGTGCATGATAATGAAAGGTCTGAGCCAATTAGGGGCAAACTTGCCTCACTTACTTTGCTCCATATTGGTCACATGCTGATTCTCTTTGAGGACAAGGTCTTCGATGTTGAAATCTCGTTCTCGTAGATTTTTGTCATAGGCTTGCTTGATGCGATGTTGATAGACATGGAGATGATTAAGGGCAGCAAGATGACGCTCGTCAAGTAAATCAAGTTGAGCTAAGCGATCTTGATGAAAGTCATCGTTGGAAAGGATGTCATGTAGAGAAATGCGGAGAGACGGGATCTATACTTTGAGAGGTAGGACAGCCTCTATTCCGTACACGAGAGAGAAAGGAGTAGCACCCGTAGAGGTTTAGATGCTAGTGCAGTAAGCCCACAAAGTGAAGGGAATGTGAATGTGCCAGTCCCTTCCTATGTCGCTGACCACCTTCATGAGAATTTTAGTGAGAATTTTGTTGGAAGCCTCAGCCTGCCCATTTGCTTGTGGGTAGTAAGGCGAAGAGAAACTGAGTTTGATGCCAAATGAGTCACATAGCTTTTGGATAGTCTTGTTTTTGAAGGACTTACCGTTATCAGTGATGATCTTATGAGGGACACCGAAATGACAGATGATGTGGGTGTTGATGAAGTCAACGATCTTATCGGCTTTTGTGGAGATGAGAGGAATGGCTTCCACCCACTTGGTGAAATATTTAGTGGCTGTGATGATGGATTGATGATGAAGAGATGAATGAGGGTTAATCTCACCAATGAGATCTAAGCCCCACTAAGAAAAAGGCTAGAAATCTTGAGCAATTTGTAAGGCGTGACTAGGAAGATGAAGCAAGTTAGAGTGCTGCTGACACTTGATGCAACGCCGAACATAGTCACTACAGTCTTGATGAAGGGTAGGCCAATAATAGCCCAGATGAAGGATGCGCTTGGCAACCAAATTTTCACTGAAATGTCTATCACAAATCCCGTCATGGACTTGCTTAATGGCTTGAGATACTTCAGTTGAGGTGAGACAGTGAAGAAGGAGGCCGTCGAAGCCTTGCTTATAGAGAAGACCCCCTAGGATGGTATAGCGAGCGGTACGCTTGATAAAAGCTCGCTGTGCATTGTTAGAGAGGTTGAGAGGAATGATAGAAAAAGATAAGAAGTCCACAAGTTGCTTATACCAAGCATCTCGTGGGCTAGGGTCTATAGTGTTGACATGATTAATGTTAGGAGAGATATAAGAAGGCAATGGCACATGATGCACCGTGACAAAAAGTCTGGATGCAGATGAGGAAGATGGGATATGCGAAGCGAGAGAAGCCATGGTGTCAGCAAACTTATTCATGGATCGAGGAATAGTCTGCAGGAGGTAATAGTCGAAAGATGCAAGCAGAATGTCAGCATGGTTTTTGTACCTTTGCAAAATTTCATTTGTACAGAGGTATGAACCGTTGACCTGATTGATGATAAGTTGCGAGTTGCTGAAGATGTTGATGGACTTGATGTTGAGAGAGAGGGCAGTCTGAAGTCCCAAAATTAAGGCCTCGTATTCAACCATATTATTGGTACAATCAAAGTCGAGCTTAAAAGATAGAGGCATGGGCTCCCCTTTGAGTGGGATGAGAATGATCGCAGCACCCCCACCAAGTTGACATTTGGAGCCATCAAAGAACATGGTCATCTAATAGACGGTGTCATCAGTGGAAAGTGCAGTGATAGATTCGTCAGGAAACTCACACTATGAAGGTTGATTGTTAGGAAGAGGGGCATCTACTAGTTGATCAGTGATGGTTTGCCCCTTGATAGATTTCCTGTTGGATGAATTCAAGGTCGAACTCAGCAAGCAGCATGAGCCACCGAGCCATACGTTGATTTTGATATGGCTTGGAGTGCATATACTTGAGAGGGTTGGTGTGGGTGATGACAAAGGTCTTATGATTAAGAAGATAGTGGCAGAGCTTGGTAGTGGCAAAGACTAACACCAAATAGAGTTTCTTGATATGAGTATATCGAGTTTCATAGTCAACCAGTGTTCAGCTGATATAATAGACCGCTTGCTCACGGTGATGCTCGTCTCGGTGCGCGATCATGGCACCTAATGAATGATTAGTGGCTGAGATATAAAGGTAGAAGGGTTGGTCATCTTTAGGTGGAATGAGGACTAGTGGAGAGACCAGATAACATTTAAGGGCTTCCAAAACCTCTTGACAGTCTTTATCCCATGTAAAGGAGACATCCTTATTAAGGAGATGATGAAAAGGTTGATAGTGATCAGAAAGCTACGAAATGAAATGGCGAATGGACTAGAGCTTCCCTTGCAAACTGTGAAGCTGCTTGCGATTGGTCAGGGGTGGCATTTTGAGGATAGCACAAATCTTGGTGGGATCTATCTCGATGCCATGGAAAGAAATGATGAAGTCGAGAAGCTTTCCAGAGAGGACCCCAAAGACACATTTCTTGGGATTAAGATGAACATTGTATTGAATAAGACAAGAAAAGATGATCTTGAGAATGGTCAGATGGTCACGGTGAAGCTTAGACTTGCCGAGCAGGTCATCCACATAGTCCTCCATGATTTTGTGGAGGAGATCATGGAAAATGTAGGTCATGGCACACTGATAAGTGGTGCCTACATTCTTCAAGCTGAAAGGCATGACTCAATAGCAAAAAGTCCCCCATGGGGTAATGAAAGTGGTCTTGTGCTGATCTTTTAGAGCAATCAGGATTTGATTGTATCTTGAAAACCTATCCATGAGAGATAGCATCTCATGGCCATCCGTAAGATCAACAAGCTGGTCAATGTTGGGAAGAGGAAAGTCATCTTTGGGACAAGCTAGGTTAAGGTCGTGATAGTCTGTGTAGATCTAGATCCCCCTAGTCGCCTTGGTGACTGGGACAATGTTAGAGACCCACTGTGGATAATCGATGGGCTGGATGAAGGAGATAGAAAAGTGGCACTGAAGCTCCTCTTTGACAAGGAGAGCAACACGAGGATGCATCTTTCGAAGCTTTTTCCTGACAGGCTTAGCCTCTAGTTTGGTGACAATGTTATGGGTAGTGATGGTGGGGTCGATGCCAGGCATGTCACTATAAGTCCAGGCAAAGGCCTTGCTATGGTCAGAGAGGAACTAGGTGTAGTCTAGCTACTCCTGAGCATCTAAAGATTGGCCAATATTTAAGACATAAGGAACATTGGAAGAAGTAAGGTTGATGTCAATGGTTGATTCATTTAACATAACCTGGGTCTCAGAAGGGAGGGAGCGCTGGATGAAAGAATCATTAGCGCCCATGTAAGAAAGAATGGCATCATCGTCAATATAGTGGATGGTGTGAATGGTTGCCGACTCATCTTCTATCATGTTGGAAAAAATGAGAGAGAGAGACTTGGACACCCCATTGAGCTGATAAGTCAAGGGTTTCAGGCAGATGGTGTTTATGCAAAAAAAAAAAAAAAAAAAAAACTAGGAGGGATGGAAACCACCAACTCCATAGGTGAAGGGGGAAGAATAGGCGAGTGTGGAGGAGATTGGTCAATGGTTGGCTTAGGATAAAGTTCTACAGGGTCTTGAGTGGGGTCATGATATCCCAGGCCATACCATTTCTTGGCATCGTCATCATTGAGCGGTTTGATAGGCTGATGGGAGCCCTGCTCATAGCATCCAAAACCAAAACCCTTCCATGCACACCTATAAAGGTAAGTGTGTGAAAAGGTAGGGTTGCCAAGAAATGAGAAGTCTAATGTGAAAGGTTGAGGTGAAGAAAGAGGATTACCGTCAGTAGGAGCTTCATTGAGCCCCCCATAGATGAGGTTGGTTTAGAGGTGAGGAGGACCATAAGGCATGATCATCCTGATCCGATGGTCGTAACTAGGGCTGTGATGAAGGCATCCATACTCTTGTGGAGTTTGGAACATATCTAAGGTCATAAAGTGATACTCCCCCAATGAAAGTCATCGCTTGAAGGGGAGGTGTGAGGGCGACTGGCTGTTGCAAACTGGTTGAAGCTTTCGCAGATGGAGGTGGTGCTGGGATTGATGGCTTGATAGGAATGAGGACGTCATTTGGATGGTAGGTGGTGTTGCAAGTTTTGAAGGGTGAAGGGTCAGCGGGAATGGTGTGGACTTGCCCATCGTGCTTAAATTTCACACAACGGTGCAGGGTGGAGGGGACACAGGCCATGGCACGGATCCAGGGTCAGCCTAACAACATGTTGTATTGAAATTCTCCTTTGATGATGTAGAAGAGCTCTAGGACTATGCGTGGACCAATGTGAATGTGAAGGATGATTGTGCCAATGGTCGTGGTAGTGGTGTCATTAAAGGAGCGGAAGATTGCGTCAGTTTTGGAGATGCAATTCTTGGGAAGAGCCAACTGATCAAAGGCATGGGTGGAGATAATGTGGATGCTAGTGCCTCCGTCAATCATAATGCGTTTAATGTGTGTCTGATCAACATAGGCAGTGATGAAGAGGGTGGCATCCTGATCTTCTGTATTGGATGTGGGAATCTCAGAATCACTGAATGTGATGGAGGCAATAGGGGCTAAGGAGTGGACAAGGGCAGCAAGTGGCTGGGGGTCCTCAGGTTGGACCTCCACTACTTGTAGGGCTTGGATGAGGGTTTGGCAATGTTGAGGCGAGGTTTGGATGAGGTCATAGAGGGACATCTTCACAGGCATCTGGTGAAGCTGTTTCAATATGGAGTCGTGGATTGGTCCAGAAGAAGAAGAAGAAGAGGGTTGAGGCGCGCTAAGGATAGAAATCTTAGTCTTAGGTGGTTGAGGTGGATTGATGAAAGGGTAGGTCCAGTGAATGGCAGCTTTTTCTTTCACCTTGTCCTTTTGTGACCTAGTGGTTATGTGAATGGCATTGATTTCAAAGATAGGAGGTGAAGGAGATAAAGGGGTTGTAACCTGCTGATGAGATGTTGATGGGTTTGAAGAGGTTGGAGGGTTATGAGAAGGAGTCAGGGGGTGGTCAAGAGTGTCCTCAAAGAGAAGAGTGTCTTTCTCCAGATAACAGTGAATGACAGCCTTGAGGGCACAACAAGTTTTGGTATCGTGTCCTGGCGTACGATGGTATAAGCAAATCTTCGTGTCCTCGAACCAGGAGGGTTTAGACTTGAGGGGTTGGAAAGGCCTGATGGGTGGAAGAGTTATGCTGGAAGTCTACAAAAGTTGGTGTAGGATCAAAGAGTATGAACCCACTAAAGGGTCCGTGCTTGTCGATGTGTGCGATGTTGGTGACTTTTGCTTGGGCGGAGTTAGAGGAGGTTTTTGTACCACCTTTTGGGTTGATGGTGTGGTGACAGGCGGAGATGGTACTTTCTTCGTGAGAGGTACCACCTTTTTGGGAGAGGGTAGGCTAGTAGTAGGTAAAGGAAGCAAAGGAGGCAACTGGTTTTGCTTAGAGGTCAAAGTGGGAAGGACTCTGGTTAGGGTTGAAGGATGAGGGCCCAAAATGGAGGGCAATGGTGATGGGAGAGGAGGCATTCACCTCTGTGGTTTGGCAGTCTTCTTTGATTTGGGTTGAAGACTACTATTGGTCAAAGTCTGGTTTAAGTCCACCTTCACTTGTGGATGAGTGAGGTTGGAGACAGGGTGAACGCCAAGTGACTTGATTGGTTTAGATAGGGTAGATGAGGGTTTCGGTCCTGATGCAGTTGATTGTGGTGTAGACGGTCTAGAAGTGAAAGTCTAGTTTTTGTTAAGAGTCTTGGGAGGTTTTGCCATGGGAGGATTAGCAGTATGAGATGAGAGGGCACGGGCATGTTGAAGAGCTGTGAGATGCTCCCACAATCCCTGATGCTCCACTTTCCTTGAAGGGAGAAGTTTGAGTTTCTCCACTAATCAGGAAAATGGCTGAGAAGATGTTGGCTGAGATTTGGGTTCTTGAGAAGATGTTGACGGTTGTGGGGCCGAAGATGTGGTAGTCTTGGCCCCAAGGCATGATGAAGTTGTGATAGGTTCGTCCTTGGTTGGAGATGAAGGAGAGGCAGGTTCTTCCTTAGGTGGAGAAGAAACCGGAGAATGAGGCTCCTCAAGCGGGTAAAGGGTAGGGATGATTGTGCCCTCCAGTTGCGGTAGAGGAGTAGGAAAGGTCGGGTCCTCCATAGGTAGTAAGAAGGAGGATGGTGAGACCAGTGGTGTTGGTAAGGTTGAGGCATCCTCCAAGATGAGAGAGGTTGACAGAGAACTAACCAGAGAAAGAGGTTCATCCACATGTGATGGACTGATGGATGGACTCACCTCTTGAGGTTGGTTGGAAATGAAGGGCGAGACCATATTGACTGTTCGAATGTTGTGTTCATGAATGTTGTCAATCAAGGTCTGAATATTGTTTTGAGTTGGTGGATGATTGGGGAATGGTTGTTTGAAGATGTCGATACCCTAATTAGGGGGTGCATTGGGATTGTCTAGGATGAGGTCACCCTTTTCAAGCATGTCTTGGACTATGTTTTTAAGGGTTTTACAGTTGCCCGTGTCATGACCTTTAACACGGTGGTAGTTGCAGAAGTCATTTTCCCTATACCACACAGGGATGGCACGTGAGGGATCAAATTGTGGAGGTGGTCAGATCTGGGGGAGATTGAGGACCCCCTGTTTGATGAGTTTTTCCAGCATAGATGCGTATGATTCTCTGAGTGGAGTAAACTATCACTGTATGTATCTCTGCTGAAATTGGTGGGTGGCACTTTGAGATGTGGATGGCTTAGGCTGATTAGTTAAAGGGGAAGAGGAGGAAGATCTAACAACCATAGCATTTGCTGAAGCTTTAGATTTAGGATTGGATGAGGAAGGCTTAGAAGAGGGATCATTGGTCTTGGAGTTGGGATTCCTGCTCCGCAATTTGACTTTATTCTCCTCGACGACACATAACTCAAGTTTACGAGCCATCGTGAAGACTTTGTTAAAAGTGTAGAAGGTCTGAACCCTCAAGGTGGAAGAAATATGTTTGGTACAGGCTTGGGAGAAAAGTTCAATAAGTTCGGGTTGGGGTAAGGAAAATGAGAGTTGATTGATGAGGCCCCTCCATCGAGCGATGAAATCAGCAATGGATTCATCCTCGAATTGGCAGATAGAATAGAGGTCTGTGATTGAGACCTTCTTGGTGATGTTGATAGAGAAATGATCAAGGAAGAGCTGGGCCAGCTGAGTGAATGTGAAGAGGGAATGGCTGGCAAGGGAGCTGTACCAGTCAAGCCTAGCACCTGAGAGAGACATAGGAAACATGCGTAAAAGTAATGCATCATCATGGGCGATAAGGTAATAGACATGTCTAAATGCCTGTAAGTGCTGTTGTGGGTCTTCGTTGCTTTGAAAATGAGAAAACTTAGAAAGTTCCCACTGGCTAGGGTATGGCCTGATCAGGACAGAAGGATGAATGGGCTCATTGCAAATTTGTTCGTATGAGAGAGTATTGCGTGAGCTAAAAATGGAAGTCTCTAGGCTGGACATCTGGTCCATCAGCATTTTGATGATATCTACTGACGGATTGGTGGGTGGAGCACCCCCTAGATTGTAAGGCACTTGAAAGAGGCTGGAAGAGGCATACGACATAGTTGGTTGTACCAGTAAGGGTGCAATGTATGGATGACTAGTCGTAGGGATAGAAGAGGAGACTAAGGATGGTTGGGTAGAAGGCATGGCTAGGTTTGATGTTGTCACAGGAGGTTGGTTAGTGGTAACATGGGCTAATGGATAGGTAGCCACCCTAGTGTTGATAGGAGCAAGGGTAGGTGGAATAGAGATGACCAGATTCTGAAAGGGGGTAGAGAGTGGTTGAGTGGGCTGAGGTTGATAGGGGGCCAAAACCCTAGTGGAAGTGGGCCCAATGATGGAGGGAGAGGCCACACTTAGATGGTTGGTCAAAGGCTGGTCATTGGTCGAGGTAATAGCCTGGGTGTCTAAGGGTTGAACTACGGACGTTGTTGATACGGCTGCAGTCTCAAGAAGAGAGGTCAGCATTCCATACATTGGATTGCCCAAGGAGTCTCGCGTTCGGCTATTCATGAGATAGTGCTGCAAGGCTTTGACGTTGAGGTCCAAGAATCTTGCAAAATCTTGGTCCCCTTCTGGGACAATAGGAGTCTAGGTCGGGGATGGTCTAGTAGGAGTTCTTTCAGTCTCCGAGTGGAACTCCATTATAGGGCTGGTTATGGACGGGGTAGACGAAAGTGGATGATGCCTCGCGTGATCGACTAGAGCCTTGGCTTGGCTACGAGTCAAAACCATTCAAGGCAAGAAAGAACATCCTCACAAGCTCAAAAAAGTAGATAAGAACATAAAAGATGAAGAACACAAGCAGATCCTAAAACCCTAGGAGTAAATTATTAGGATTATAGTGGCTTATGCCTTAGAATATGTGTAGAGGAAGATTGGCTTTTGAGTTGGGTCCTAGAAGAAGTAGTCTATGGATGGTTTCGGGTTAGTTATGGTGCTCAAGAAGTTTGTGTTAGGTTTCGTACAAGGCCTGGTGCTAAGGAGCAAGCTCCCCTCACTTCACGAGTCCAGTGATAAACTGGGCCTGCTTAGCCAAAATATACTTCCCCTAGAGATTATACTCCGCCAGAGAACAAAGTGGGCTTTCCCCTTGGTGATGAAATCCAAGTAATATCGCTGGGACGGGTAAGGTATCCGCTGGGGGATGAAATCCCAGTCGGGCCTTGTCTCAGGTAAGTTAAGATGTTTGTTTTGTGCAAGTGGTTTGGTCGTGTAACATCAAGTGGACTAGATTAATTCAATATGCATTTATTAATTACTAAGTGTGGTCTAAGAAATGCAAGCAAATAGAAATGAATGCAAAGTGTTTTAAGCCCCAAGTCGAAATGTGAAGTTGGAATGAAAACAAGTTGAGAATGGGTTAAAGAATATGATTTTTGACTAGTCTAGAAGTGCAAGAAAAGAAAGAAAAGTTATTTTTATTCCTGCTTATGATGTCGTTTAGAAGAGATGAAAGAGGCGAAAAAGGAAGGAACCTAATGCACCTATATGAAAAGAAAGAAAGAAAGAACCCAAGGAAGGCCCTAGGGTCCCATCAGGCGTGCCATAATTTTTTTATGCTAAATCACTTTCTACATTCAAAGAAGAATTAAGAAACTAAAAGAAATGGTCAAGGCTAGATGTTACCTGGATGAAGTCATGTGCACCGAAATCAGATGTTGGAAGGTACTCCTCTTTGGCTATGGAGGAATGACACCTATAAAGAAAAAGAGACTGAAACACAAAAAACATTAGACGAGGAGATGGTGGGTTGTCAAGTAAAAGCTTGATCCCTGAAGTATGAAGACTTCCTTAAGGGATATCAACCCACTGATTAAAAACAGAATATTAGATAGAAAAAGAAATAGTGAAAGACATAATGAAAGAAATAAAGACAAAAACAAAATGGATACATGATATGTAGCAAAATGCTCTGCACAGTCGCCGGTGTCGATCTCTGTGCTGGCGTCAGTCAAGAAGAGTGCCAACGTCGGTTGAAGTGCTAGCGTCGGTAGGGGTAGTGACCGGCATTGGTCGAGGTAGCAGTTTTGGACGGGGTCTGGTCGAGTCTGGACAGGGTCTTAGGATTTGCAGAAAGGTTAGATGTTTTTGTTTGAGGGTTCTAGAAGCTAGTTTAGGAGTCAGATGGATTTGTTTGAGGGTTTTGGACAGGGATCTAGGTAGAGTTACAGACTATATTTTCCACACAGGGTGGATAGAGGTGATACGGGTGGAAATAAGGTCAGGGTTATGGTCTAACTAAGTCAGGGTGGTAATGTCAATTAAAAATAGTAACCAAGAACAAAATGAAAACACAAAGA
Source organism: Torreya grandis (assembly GCA_037957365.1). Classification (NCBI taxonomy): domain Eukaryota; kingdom Viridiplantae; phylum Streptophyta; class Pinopsida; order Cupressales; family Taxaceae; genus Torreya; species Torreya grandis. The sequence goes on from JARHVA010006094.1 coordinate 53,401, forward strand.
AAATACTTACCTGTTACATGCTAGTGGGAGACATGATTACTGTTGTCATTGTGTTGCAGAGCAAGCTGATTGAAGCAAAATACTTGTGTGAGAGATTGGATGCAGATTGGTTAGATGCAAGAAACTGGTTGATCGTTCACTTCAAAATTTGGCTGATGGTCCCATGTGGTGTTTGGATCCAAGAAACATTTTGATGCAGAAGGTCTGATAACTGGTTGCCAAACTGATTGGCAACTGAATAACGAATAACAGATTGAGAAATGAATTAACGAACGTAGTTTAAGATTGACCGACGCCGGCAGGACTGCGGACGTCGGCTGAAAAGGTGACCGACATCGATGATGTAGATTGAGTAGTGACCAGTGTCAGCAGATGCAGAATGGGGACAGAGGCTAATTTCAGCCTTCTACTCATTCTTACATGCTGCCAGGGTCAAGGCTTGTGGGAAAATGGTCGACAGGGGTTAAGGAGAGGGAAGAATAAAATGAGGGTTAAGGGGAGGATGACAAGGGTTAGACACAATTTTGGTGTCTACATCATCATCAATCACTTAATAAAAAATAAATAAATATCAATAACCCATAACATTACATCCAAATCAATATGTATAACTACACCATAATCATCATCTATAACATTTAAAAACATCATCACTCATATTCAACACATTATCAAGACATAAAGAATCTATTTCATTAAAATATAAACCCAGAAAATGTCTCAATACATCTAAAAATCATATATAAAAATAATCAAAATGTGTCTATACATGAAACACACATTTCTCATAAATACATCTCACATCTTCAATGCAAAGGCTGATATCAAAATACATATACATCATCATGACCCAGGTGCACTTGCACCACTACTACCACCCCATCCATACATGTCCCTAGCTGAGGCCCTATAGGTGGACCCACTACTATAGCACACTAACTTGGGGCTGCAATCACTACAAAACCTACCAAACCCACTTGATAGCCTCCCCACATCAACTCATTAGGACATTGTGCTAATTTAATTCCCTCATAATAACATAACTCTTGTATGGCAACTAGATACCTGGTATGTGTCACAAAACTAGGTGGTGTCACTATTGCCCCACCTATATGTTGTAAAGAATATCTCTCCTATGTTACCAAGCCATGTGGGGTCCTCACTTGATCCTACTCTCTTGTCATTGACACAATATATCCCTATAAACTAGCCACTTGACCTTGGCCACCTAACCCTATAAAAGGGTGACCTAGACCTAAGTTTTATATCTAATTGCTGTAACTCTTCCTAGTTGACCCTAAAGGGTGGAAATATTCCTCTATAATGTGTCTATTTGAGTTTGTTCTACTACTAGTGCTACTACTACCTACAAATCACCTTGTGTTGGTCCCCCTATTAGGTCAACATCTATTGGTTACTAGTCCCCATTTCCTAAACCAAAATCTATGGATGTGTATCTCCCTTGAAATTAGGTTGGGTAATTAGCTTTGTAACCTATGTCATCTACATCCCTTAGGGGTAACTCTTCAAAAACCAACTCCTCCTCAACTGCCTATCACTCTAGTAGATAGAACTCTACATCCTCCCTCCTGTATTAAACAAAATCCTGAGGGATACCCTACACAAGCTCAAACTAATGTCATACTCACTCAAATGAGTGATCTACCTCACCATCACACCTTCTGTATGCCCATCTATAACTCTTTAAAGATAAGATGTGTTACTTGTATCTAACCCATATTAGCCAAGTCCAATATGGGCTCCAGACTATGTCACCAGGTACTAGTCCTCCAAGGATCCTCTAAACTAATCGATATCCCTAAAACCACCACCCACACCTATCATAGCTCCATCTCTCCTCCATTAGTAAAATCCAACCACATAATCTGTCAGCTAGTATCCCTCTATCAGAAGGCCTAAGGGTCTCAATATATGCTCATAGGCTCAATAGTGAAGACCAAATCCAAATCTAATGTCATAATGCTTATGTGCCTTGAACCCCCATAGCTCTTTGTATATCTACATTGGTAAAACTTATGCCCATCAAAAAATATTTCCACCCAGGACCAACTCAACCAACACCCCTAAAATCACACTAGGGAATCTCCCTCCCATAGAATTTGATAGTATATAATAGGTAATCACCAACTATAGCATCATCAACAAATGCCTATCTATAATAGCCCTCAAATATAGAGGCTTAATACTAAATCCTTATGAGTGAAATTATATATCAGCTCCATCATCTCTATATAGGATTTCAATACACTCATCAAGCTCCTCCCCCTCTATGTGATAGATAGGATCTTTGTAGATAGGTAGGTGTGTAATCTAGTGGACATCCTCCAATAAGATGTTTATTTCCCTCATTATTAACTAGAAGGTGTTAGTCACTAGGTCCCATCTCTTGATGAGGGTGACTGTCATAGCATCATCCTTGGGAAGGTATTGGTAGTAATGCATCATTCCAAATCCCATTGCCTCCATGTGATGATAGTCCTCCATAGACATGACATCCCTCACCTTAGAAAAAATCTCAAGAACATGATCCTATAGCTGGATCTGAGCATGTGCCTACAATAACAAATATATCATCAATCAATAACCTTTATAAGTCCTTATTTCAACATGCCTCCAACACTAACCCAAATCTTAACCCATCTCAACCCTCATCCTACCCTAAATCTAATCCTATCTTACCTTCCAAACTCCTCAAAAAATCCATTACACTCCCATTACCTAATTCTTATAACCTAATTGCTACCCCTTTTTAACTCTATACCTATCCCAATTCTTAACCCACTCCAATTCCCCCAACCAAACTCCTACCCCATTCAACTCTCCCATCCTAACTTGACTCAATTGTCAATGTATCCCATTAACCATTAATGGTCTCCTTGGGGGCATTCAACCCCAAGGTTAACCATCATCAGTTGGCTCTAACCATTTATGGTAACTATTTGGTAATTGAAGGTAGTGAGCCTTGATACCCTAACCTCCTTCAAAAACCCTAAACCCCCTCTACCACCTAAAACTACTCCTTAACACCCATACACATGTCTAGCTACAATTATATAAACTAAAACATCTACCCAAACACACCATCTTGTACAAAAATAAAAATAATAACCAAAACCTAACCCCATAGTTAAAAACACCACAACTTCACAATAATTTCATCTATTTCATTCTATTTTCCCCATTTCAAATTCAACTATTGACATTCACTACCAAATTAAAAACATCACCTACCTCATTTCATCACCGATGGTGTTGCCTCAATCCACATCCAATTAATTTTCTAAGAGAACCTCCTATGTTCATCTTGACCCCACCATCACTCTCACCCACTAATCTCCTATTGATAACTCACAAGCACACCCAAACACTCATGAACACTCTTCATACCAATACTTAGAGCAAACAAATCACAAGTGTTTAAATTAAAAATGAGTCCCAAACGGGCCCAATTGACCTTTTTTTCTAATGTTTTAGGGTTTTTACCCAACCATCAATGGTTGCATACCCATCGATGGTTGACCCTAAACATCTATGGTTCCATAAACCTTGATGATTGACCTTAACCATTGATAGTTATATAACCATTGGTGATTACCCCTAACCATCAACAGTTAGGGTTTTGCTTCCCTCAAAACTTTTTACTCTCCTTCACTTCACCTAACTTGAACCTTTTACTACCTCCAATTGGAGTAACCCCTTTCTTGTCTCTTCAAGAGTGACCTTCTCCCCTACCATTTAGAATTACATTTGGCCTAAAGTCAATGATTGGATCTACTATCCATAAGACTATGTAGGAATTATACTTTTACCTAGTGTATTATAAGTTAGCTAGACCACCCCTACCCACCGAACCACTTTACCCATTTACCCACATCCACCTCAACATCATCCCCTTTTGAAACCCACATATTCACATGTTTTGTGACAACCCCACTTTGGTCTTTTGGATTACACAAACTAGCTTTGACATGTTACACATTTGAATTTTCACCACCTTGTGCACAACCCACCCATTTAATGTTTTTAATGGGAACACTTCCTACCCTAGATACCTAAGTAAATTTTGACCCTATCTAGTATATTTGATATGACTAACATGATCAACTATAACTAACATTGAGGATTGGTCACCTTATCACTTATTTTAAACCCTAACCTTAGTTTTACCAATATGGCAACTTTAGTCTTTATGTGACCTTAATTATTTCACTTTATTGTATTTTCTGTTCATTTTTACATTTCACATTACCAACCCTTCATCACCTAACTCATGACTCACCATCTACCATTTATTAAACCTTGACCAAATTTGACCATACCTCATTGACTCCTAGTTTGAGGGGGAACACCTCCTCCATCCCACACTCAGGGAAACTAGACCTATACCTTGACCAACCACCTATTTTTTATATATCTTGCTTAAAGATAAATAATAAAAAGGGGAAAATTATAAACACTTAAAAAATGCATGATAATATTTTTTTATTTTATCTTTACCTATTAACCCTTGATCAACTCTATGGACCACCTAATCCACTAACACTTGTTTATAACTTCATTATGTCAAACACCCTCCAAACACATCACTTAATTCAAAACAATTTTACCTATTTATATATGACCCCTTGACCATCATTTATTAGGGTAACTATCAATGGTTGGCCCTAACCATCGATAGTTAGGGTCATAAAACTTTCTTTAAGCTTTAAAAGCATTTAATAGGTTTCTTTGAGAAAAACATCCTCCAAAATGGAAACTTACTTTAGTGCCAGCTTTTAAATACTAAATGAAAACATGTAACTTCATCTTCTCCCAACTTAGCAACTTTCCTTCAATCTTCCCTTCTTACTTACCAAGTTTTTACTATAAATTCAGTGCTCTTGGAGGAGTTATGGATACAAAAATTTGCATCCAAATTCTATTGTTCTCTTTTTTTAGTCATCTAAGACCATGAAGCTCCATCCATGTGGCTTTTGAAGATAGGGGTACAATTATGTTGTTCAACTTTATTCAAATTTCAACTATCATCCACTTGATATCATATAGGTATCTTTCCTTTATTTTTGGTGTTTTCACCGTTTATCATAGTTTATTATCTTGATCTATTTACTTGCACACCTGTGCATACCCTCAAAACCCATACTTCACCCTTTTACTAATCAACCACATCCCCTTAATTCCCTTTCATCCTTTTATACATTTTCCCATCGGTAACCATAGATGTTTACTATAACCACCACTGATTATAGCCATTGTCACTGGTCACATAACCATAATCAGTCATGACAACCATCATTAGTCACCCTAAACATCATTGGTCACTATAAAAAAAATAGTTTGTTGTTTCATCCTTCACCACACCCTACCAAACCTTCTTTTGGACTTTTACTAGTCTACAGACCCTCTAGACCTAACCTTGGTACATGTGTGCATCATGCCATATCTTTTATCAAATAGGTATGTTATTTATTTTCTTTCATATTTATTTCCTTATCCTTTAAATGTAAGTATATTTATTATATAATTTTTTATTGAATTGTCTTATAAGTGGATTGACAACCTCTTATAAATTCTCGTGCTTCTTAGATCTAGCATACATTAGGCAATCCACTCAACCTACCATCCAACAAAATTTCTTCTAGCCTTCTTGTGGTTTAAAATTAGTCCTTCTTAGCTAAAAAGGAGTCCTCACATTCATCTAGATCAATGTGCACATTATACTAGGTATTCATCTACACACCTTATTATTCACTTTCTTTTATCTACTTTCAAAACTAATAAATGAAGGAAATAAATTGAAACAATGCAAGTCACATGAAAGGGTATGGCTTGTGTCCCCATGTAGGTATCCCAAATCTTTCATTTGAAGTTAGTTTTAGTTGTGATTCTAACATATTCAAAAGTGAGGGTAAAAGGGTTTTAAAATAGGCAAGAATAGAGGATATAGGGAAATAATCTTCATCTTGATAGCTAGTGGTGCTGATGCATGATTGTCGGTTGTATGATTGTGCAGACCTGATTGATTATGTTATAGAGCTATTGGATTGGTATATATCTCATAGTATACCAAAATATAATAGAATACATTCATGGCCATATAATGTTTTGACTAATAAAAAAAAAAAATGCCATCATATACCAGTAGATAAGATTAGAATGGGTGATAGGTAGTGTGAAGGGGGTAGTTAGAGAGGTATAAACAAGAGGACCTATGCTTACCAGACAAAGACACTAAAGGAAGAAATGGATGAAATTTAAGCAATGAACCTAAAAATATTTCATTCATTAGAGAAAGAGAGTGGAAGACATGATGAATTAAATAAGGAGATGTACGTAGAAGTGGTACAACTAGTGATCTCACTCTGAGGAGTTGGATGTTGAATGAGAGAAAATAAGGGAGATCCAAAAAAGTATGATGTGAAGGTAGACAAAGAGATGGATGAAGTAGGAGTGATAAGACAATGAAGTCACAGATAAAGATGAAGGTGGATAAGGATGTAAGAAACCAAATATAGATATCGAGGATAAAAATATCATCATGAAGAACAAGGAATATCATCAAGGAAGATGAGAAAAAATAAATAAAATGAAGAAAAATAAATGGTAAAAGATGGGGGTGTGATTAAAGTATTAAAAATATATATATATTGGATAATTTATAAGGATGGTGAGAGAAGTGTAACAATTATGAAGGGGAAGGGAGGATTAGAAATATAAGAGGCCATGAAAGGTTTGAAAATAAGTCTAAAAAAACCAAAGGGAAAATAGTTTGGTGATGAAAGTGAGAAATAATGAGACACATGGAAGAAAAGGAAATAGGAGGAAAAAAGAGTGAAATGAGGACACGAAAAAAATTAGAGAAGATTGAAGAAGTAGGTGGTATCTTTACCAAGTAAGCATGGATGGGAGAAATGATGATAGGCAAATAAAGAAACAATGAAGCATATCAGATGGTGGTGTTGGAGATGAGAATGGGATGGAAATTTGGAAAAGGGTTAAGAAAAATAGGGGAAGTGAAGGATGGGTGGATAAGAAGCTAAAGATATAAGTTAGGTTTTAATTATCTTGTTAGAAGAGATTGACAAGCTGAAAAAGTGATGAGGTGGTGAAGAAATAGGGGAACACAATGAAAGGGGATGAGATGAAAATAAGGGATGAAGATCAAGGATGAAGAATAAAGAAAGGATATAAAGCATGGAAACTCACATATATGTAAAAGATAAGTGAGTATCAAGATGGAAAGAGTAAAAGGGGAATGCAAAGTGAAAAAGGAAAGAATAAATAAGAAGAAAAGGGCAATTATGGAAGGCTTCTCAAAGGATAAAGACCTAGTCAGAAGCTAGTTGTGGAGATAAAAAAGAGGAATGGAAAGTGAAAAAGGTGAGAAGAGTGGTAATTTGATAGAGAATGGTGGAACATGTAAAGAAAAAGTGGGGGATAAAACAAAAGAATAGAATAAATAGAGAACATGCAAGATGTACAGGATGATGTGGAATTGGTGAGAAAAAGAGAGTGAGGAAGAGGGTATAAGAGGTTTCCAAAGGCAGGGGTAAATGATGAGTATAGTAAAAGAAGACAAAGGGGATAAAGGGAAAGGTTGGTAAGAAGTGGAGAGAGGGGAAAAAACATGAAAAGTGGGTGGGGGAGTGAACTTTGAATCATTCACAAGGGAAGGTGATGGGGAGGTTAATGAAGTAGAGTGGATGGTGGTTCTATGGGAGATAAGAGGGATCAATGAGGAAGGATATCAATCCTTATGTTAAAATATATTGACAAGATATAAAAGTGGTTAAAAGAGATTAACAAGCTAAAGAGAGGGAGACAGTGAAGAAATAGGTAGAGAAGTGGAGGAAGAGATACTAGGTGAGAAAGGTAAACAAAATAAAAGATACAAATGAGCTGACCTCATTAATTGAGTGCTACCTACATAGTCCAAAAAGACCTCATGCCAATGTAGTTCTCCTAGTAATGGGGGAAAAATAAAGAGGAAGTATTAGATGATGTTAAAATACAAGGATTCTATGAAAAATCCAAAGCTTCCTTGATATAGGATGCCCTAAGTAAGAGGACATTGTTAGCAATGGAAATTAGTGAAAAGAAAAAAAGGGATGGTAATTATTTATTAGTGGCTGAGTTGACTCCATATACATTAGGCTAGTGGATGCTACCTACATAGTTTTATGGATGTAACATCCAATAAGAACTTCAGGATAAATGTAGTTCTCCACAGTGAGATGGATGAGGCCTAATTGTTGGTTGGTTAGGTGACGTTAGGTGGTCAGGGTTTAGGTAGAGGGTGAAATGTGAGGGTGTTTGGATTAGATTAGTTACAAAAATGGTGAGAGTAATGGCTAGAGATCGATGAATAGGTACCATAATGATCCCACATGCATTACGATGAAAAAACATGGATGGGCAAGGTAGGATAAATAAGAGGTTAACATAATACTAATCACCACAAATGTCCTTTAGTGGAGCTAAGCCAAACAAGAGGTACCTTCATAAAGAGGTTACACCTTTGAAAATTGTGTGAGGGTACAAGCATAGTTATGCCATTTATTGCTATGAATCAAGTTTTATGAGATATGTGTCTATCAAGATATGCATAGTTTCTTTGGTAAGAAGTCATCATCACTACGAGCCAAATTTTATGGGTAGTAGTAGAGGTATGACTTGAAAATAATTACTTTGATATCTAAGTAGATTCTATGAGGTATAAAATTAGTAGTGTGGTGAGTGATAGAGGATGGACTGTGTCTAACCCAAGAGCTACATGGGTGGGCTAGACAAAAAGTGACCATGTCTACATCCTCTATCCTAGTTCTTTAAAACTAATGACTTTGGGTTCCACTTAGAAGAGGCCTTTCCATTAGGGAGATATGTGGCCCAAGATATTAGTTATATATTTTGATAAGATGAGGGAGATTCTACAGTGGCAAGTATTTGGGAGCTACCACCACTATCAATAATGACACTTTTGAAATCATGACAGTTGTAGTGGCCTGAGGTTGGAAGCTAATCTATGTCAACTAGGGTAAAGGTAAAAATGATGAAAAATACCACTAGGCCCACAAGATGACAAAGCCATCAATGACATCAGATGTAGATCAGATGATAAGGGAAACAAAAAGATATCATGATAATGCATAATGGCTAGTTGGATTGAGGGTTATATGTCTACATGAAAAAGTAACTATATGTGATCTTTAAAAGTGGGAAGACTATTCAAATGAAATAATGACATCATAGGACCCTCCCTATCAATGGAATAGATAATCATGTCATTGATGAATAATAGTCAGGTATTCTATTTGAAGAATCATGATAAGAATGAATACCTATCGTAAAGTCACTTGGTTTTGTAGGCTATTCAGAGTGTAGAGAACTACAAGAGGTTAAACATGGTGAATAATGGGAGTAAAGGTGGAGATAATCAACAACACCCATTACCCAAAATAATATATATAATGAATGTGCATATCTAATTGATACTACAACATGTAATGGTGATAATGGAAGCACTTTTAAACCAATAGCAATAGGAAAGGCACCCATGACCTGAGCTCGAGCCTGAAGCAATAAAGAAGGAAAGAATTTGGCTACATAAGGTGCAGAGATGGAGAACATCACCCTTATCATATCCATGGATGGAACCTTCAATATCTAAAGGTATGTAAATTAAGGTAATGATAGGCATTATGCATGCAAGTAGAACTGCAGTAGAGGGAGGAAATGGCTATGAAGGTTGAGCAGGGTGAAAGACCCAAAGCAGAATATGATTCTCACCTTATAGGGAGGAATGTGGAAGAGGAAAATGGAATACACCCCCTAGTGGTTCTCAATAAGGGGAATGTTTTTGAGGCTATCTATGGTGATACATGGAATGTTATCAAGGCTATCTTAATAACCAATTAACTTGGAAGATGTCTCGACACAAATCTAGAGTCACCAGATAATTAGTGTAATGCCTAAGTAGTAAATATATGTATGTATGCACCTTAGGCAATGTGTGTGTAATATGATGACTATGTATGTGTTTTCATACACTAAATAAAATATTTTTATTATGTTTATGGTTATATGGGCAGTTATGATTGCAGTTGTTGTAATCTCACTTAATGTAAAAAATGATTATGGTTGTTGCACCACTAGATGGTAAATGTCATAATGAAATATCAACCAAGTACATTAGGATAAGAAGAGGGCATGATGCTTCTTATTTTATAAGGACTATAGATAATCCCAAAGTTATATTATCTTAATGAACATAAGACCTTCAAATTCTTTGCTTAATAATATGATATCAAGTAAGCTCTAAATCCATTGATTTATAGATAAAATATAGGGAATATGGGTAATAGGTAGTATGAAGGATAATGGGTGATGTATATGGTAACCTTACATGGGTTAGTTTTCCCCTTTTATAGGTGACCTAATAATGGTAATAGATAAGTCAATGTCATATGCTAGATGTAGAATGATCAATGCAAGAAGTTTAAATGTGAAATTCAATTATGGCTTCTAACTTATTATGTTGTGTGAGAGCTGATTCTAGATTTAGCTTTTATTGTGGTAGCGGGTCTTTTGTTTTATTATTGTCTATGGGAAGCTGATCGATATGGGAAGCTTCCAAGAAATTGATCTTCTTTTGACAAAGTTTACTTATCCATCCTTCAAGGGAGTTGTCTAAGTTTATTGGCTTTGTTTAATGTTTTTATAGATGTCCTTCAAGGGAGTAGTCTACCTTATATTTGGAAATTTTTATTTTATTTTTGGGAAGTTGTCCTTCAAGGGAGAAGTCTGAAATGCTTAAGATATTGACCCAAGTAATATTTTGGTATCCAAATTGTTTCTAGATGTGATGTGTTAAGACATGGACAAGTCTAATTAGGTTTAGAGGTTTACTTTTATAAGGGAAATACTTTAACATAAGAAGGTTAATGAGATGTGAAAAGGTGTGGTTTTGAGAGATAATAACCATGGGATTCCATTGTGTTAGAGGTGAAAATTATCCATGAAAACCATGCTATGGGTAGAGCCATGGTACCCATATTGAGGATTAAGGTATGATTGTGATAGTTAATCACATGGTTATATATTGTAATCAATCATCCTCAAAAGGAGAGGAAGGAGATGGGTGAAGGTTAAAATCTCATAATCAAGGGATGAGCTTGAGATAGACAAAAGGAGTGAGCTTGATCCTTCTTTCATATAAAAATAAGTGTAGATGAAAAGCATTAAGAGGTTTAGGTTCTGATTTACCTTCAAGATAGGATAAATAATAAGCTCATAATCCATAATTATGGGTAATGATTTAGGGTCTAAGCCAATTGAAATCAAACTTGCCTCATTTACTTTTCTCCATGTTAGTCACATGTTAGTTTTCCTTTAGAATGAGGTCTCAGATATTGAAGTCTCATTGTTTGAGGTACTTATTATAAGCATGTTTGATATGATCTTGATAGATATGGAGGTGGGTGAGGGATGCTAAATGATGCTCATCAAGTAGCCCAAGCTGAGTTAAATGGTGTTAATGATAATATTCTTCAAAATTAAGATATTGTAAAGATATGTGAAGAGAGGGAATTTGGATTTCAAAAGGCATGATTGCCTCTACCTCAAAGACTAAAGAGAAAGGGTTAGCACCCATATAGGTTTGAATACTAGTGAGATAGGCCCATAAAGTGAATGGGATGTGCAAGTGCCAATCTCAACCTGAAGCACTGACAACTTTGGTTAGCATTTTTTTAAGTATTTTTTTAGAGGCTTCTGTTTGTCCATTTGCTTGTGGATGGTAACGCAAGGAAAAGCTTAACTTGATGCCAAATCTATCACATAGACCTTAGAATTGCTTGTTTTTGAAATATTTTCCATTACCAATGATGATATTATGAGGAACATCAAATTTATAGATGATATCATGGTTGATCAAGTTAACAATCTTCTCCATTTTAGTCGAGATAAGAGGAATAGCTTTGACCCACGTGGTGAGATATTCGGTGGCTATGATGATGGATCTATTTCATTGTGATGAATGGGGGTTGATTTAACTAATGAGATTGATCCCCCATTGTGACAAAGGCTAAAATTCCTTAAATACATGGAGGCCATTATCTAGCACATGATGTAAATTAGCATGTTATTGACATTTAACACACTTTTTTACATAATCACAATTGTCTTGGTTGAGGGTGGACCAATAGTATCTAAGGTGAAGGATACATTTAGTGATTGATAGATTGCTAAAGTGTCCCCCATAGATCCCATCATGCATTTCCCTAATGGCATGGGAAGATTCATGGCTACATAGGCAATAAAAAGGACCATCAAAACAATGTCTTTAAAGGATTTCCCCTAGTATGGTGTAATTAGAGGTACTTTGAACAAAGGTTCTTTGGGTGTTCTTGGAGAGGTTGGTAGGAATGATTCCTAGGTTGAGTTAGTTAAAATTTTGGTCATACCAAATTTTATATGGGGATTCTTCCAAAATATAAATGGTAGGGAGTCAGATTAGTTACAAGAGGGTGTGGTAAAATAATTAATGGTGATAAAGATTTTGGAATTAGAAGGCTAAGAAGGGATCTAGAAGCAATGCAAGCTATTGTAGTGATGGTAGATTAGGGAATAGATTAGACCAAGTAACATTTGAATGATGCTAAAATTTTGTCAACTAAAAGTTTGTATTTTTGTAAGACATCATTATTACATTGATAAGATCCATTGACCTAGTTGACCATGAGTTGGGAATCACCAAAGACATTGATTGTCTTAATTACCAAGGCTCAAGTAGTTTGGAGACCTATGACTAGGGATTCATACTCAGCCATATTGTTGGTGCATTCAAAATCAAGTTTAAAGGATAGAATAAAGGGTTCACCATTAAAGGAGATAAGGATGATACAAACTCCTCCACCATGTTGACACTTTGACCCATCAGATAACATAGTAATTTGGTATGTTATATCTTCTTGGGAAAGAGTAGTGATGGATTCATCTAAAAATTTAAGAGGAGGATATTAGTGATCTATCAAAGGTGATTCAGCCAATTGGTTGGCAATGACTTTCCCTTTAATTGACTTTTACTAAAGGAACTCAAGATCAAACTCTACTAAGAACATAAGCCACTTAGCCATACAATGGTTTTGGTATGGCTTGTAATGTATGTACTTGAGTTGGTTGGTATTGGTTGTTACATAGGTTTTATGGTTAAGAAAGTAGTGGTAACATTCGATGCAAATGAAAGTCAAGTCTAAGTAGAGTTTCTCGGTATGGGTATACTGAGTATCATATGTTATAAGCATGAAGCTAATATAGTATAAAACTTGTTCTCTATGTTTTTCATCTTGGTGATCCAACATTGTCCTTAGGGAATGGTTGATGGTAGAGATATATAGGTCAAAGGGGTGGTCATCCTTAGGAGGGGTGAGGATAGGGGGTGATAAAAGGTACTATTTGAGAAATTCAAATGCTTTCTGACAATCACTATTCCATTTCAAAGAGGCATTCTTCTTTAGAAGGTGATGGAAAGGTTAGCATCAATATTTAATGTTGGGAAATGAAATTATGAATGGATTGAAACTTTCCTTACAAGTTAAGGAATTTCTAAAGGTTGGTAGGAGGAGGCATCTCCAAGATTGCTTTGACCTTAGTAGAGTCTAATTCAATTCTTTTAAGGGAGATGATAAAGCCAAGAAGCTTTCCTAAAAGGAGCCCAAAAACACATTTATTGGGGTTGAGACTGACATGGAAATGGATTAGGCATTTGAAGATAATACCAAGAACTTTTATATGATCTTTGAGATATTTAGATTTTACTAAGAGATCATAAACATAGTCCTCTATGATGGTGTTGATGAGGTTATGGAAGATGTAGGTCATGGCTTATAGGTAGGTTGCATCAGTGTTCTTTAACTTGAAATGCATGAATCTATAGCAAAAATTTCCCTAATGGGTGGTAAAGGTAGTTTTATGCTGATCTTCAAGAGCAATCAAGATTTGATTGTAACCCAAAAAATTATCCATGAGAGATAACATCTTGTGGCTGGTTGTAAGATCAACAAACTGGTCAATAATAGGTAGAGGAAAGTCATCCTTGGGGTAGGTGAGGTTAAGGTCATGAAATTCCACACAAATGTGTAGACCCCCAATGGATTTGGTGATAGGTATGATATTCGAGACCCATTGGGGGTAGTCAATGGGTTGAATGAAGTTTTTGAATAGTAGACACAAAATCTCTTCTTTGATGAGAAGTGATATACAAGGATGCATGCATCTAAGTTTCTATTTCAAAAGCTTGGCATCATGATGAATGACTATGTTATGGGTATTAATGATGGGTTCAATCTTGAGAATATCACTATAAGACCAAACAAATGCTATGTTGCAATCTTGGAGGAAAGAGAAGTCTTGAAGTTCTTCACCATTCAATGATTGGCCCAATTTGACAATGTGAGGGTTATCTGAAGTGCCCAAGTTGATATCCATGGTGGATTCATTCAACATGGTAGAGGTTTCAAGAGGAAGGGATTTATGGATTGAAGAATTTAGGGTACCAAGGTAGGTGAGAATAGAATCATCATCTTGATGTTGGATGGTGTTGATATAGGAGAATCATTTTTTACCATTTTGAGATGAATGAGAGGAATATTTTTAGTTCGGCCATCTTTTTGATAGGTCATAGGGCCCAAATTAATAGTATTGACTAAAAAAAAATTTGGAGGAATGATGTCAAAATCCTAAGACTTCAAAGGAGGTTGGGTTGGTGAGGAGGGGATGTCTTCCTTGATGATGTCAATAGGTTTGGGTGAATTTTTAGGTTCTTTAAATGGTACAAATCCAAGGCCAAATGACTCATGAGGTTTTTGGGTTTTGATCAAAGGTAAATCATGAGGTCTTTGTTCATATTAGCCACAGATAAATCCCTTACAAGCACACCTATGAATGTATAATTTAGTGAATGTTGGTTTACCAAGGTAGGAAAAGTTAGATGTGAATGGTCAGATGGAAGAGGTAGTGGTATGAGTAAGAAGTGGTTGACCAAGTCCCCCATAACTTAAGTTCATTTGATGGTTGGGGGAATTAAAAGGGATGAGGTTCTGATGTTAAGGTTTTAAGAAGGGTCATGTTTAAGGTTCCCATAGTATTGAGGAGTAGGGAAAGCATCCAATGCTAGAAGTTGATACTACCCTAACGAGAATCATTGAAACATATATCCCAAGGGCTCCTCTATGGGAATCTATGAATAAGGGATGGGTGAGCTAGTTGATGTTTTATTGATGGTTGGTAGCTGGGTTGTAACTACTAAAGGTGCATTAGATGGGTGTATGAGGACATCATTGGGGTGATAGGTCATATTGCATATTGAGAAAAGGATTTAGGTCTACTTATATATTGATGACTTGGCCCTCATACTCAGACTTAATGTATTAATTGAGGGTAGAGAGAACACATTCCATAGAGTGAATCCAAGGTCATCCCAATAATATGTTGTATTGTAATTATCTTTCCACAACATAGAAGAGTTCAGGGAATGTGTGGGGTCCTACATGGATATGAAGGGTGATGGTTCCTAAGGTAGTGTCCATAGTCTCATTAAAGGATCAGAGGACCAATATGGATTATAGCATGATATTATCTAGTAAGTTGACTTGGTTATAAGCATAAGAGGATATGATGGTAATGATATCTCCCCCATCAATCATCACCCTTTTGATATGGGTTTGGTTGATGTAAATTGTAATAAAGAGTGGGGGATCAGGGTCCTCAGGGTGGATAGAAGTTATTTCTAAATTCTTAAAGGTGACAAGGTTAGAATTTTGAAGGGCACCAAAAAAGGTAGCTAGAGGTTGAGGGTCATTGGGTTAGACCTTTGTGGATTAAAATACCTCTATGAGTGTTTGATAGTGATGGGGAGAAGTAGAAATCAACTAATACAAGTTAATTTTTTCCAAGGTTTGGTGAAGCTACTTAAGGATAGCTTTATGGATAGATATTACATATGGGTTATATTGTGAAAGGTTAAATTAAGGGACACCTAAGATATAAACCTTGGGGTTTCTTGAAGATGGATATGGTTAGGTGTGGTTTTCTTGGGAGTTTGAAGAGGGGTAAGTCCAACTAATGTACACCTTATCCTTCATTTTATCCTTCTATTGTGATCTAGTGACCACATTGATAGTATGGATAGAAGGAGAGGGTGAGGTAGTAGAGTGGTTAGACTCATCTTCATTCTTAGGTAAGAGTGGAGGAGTGGGTAAGTGTTCGGTAGGTATGGTTTTTTTTTAGTTGTTATGGGTGACATTGGAGGTTCATCTATTAATAAATCATCCTCATTGTAAAGATGGTGGATGAGATTTTGGAGAGTTTTTCAATTATCCATATCATGGTTGGGTGTCATATGGTATAAAAAAATCAAATTTTTATTGAACCATAATGGTTTGGGATGTGAAGGGTCAAAGGGTTTGATGGGTGGTAAGCTCAAGGAAGAGGTTTTCAATAACCATTGGAGAATGGTTAGGTAAGACTCGATTAAAGTTGGTAAAGGTTTAGTGGTTTTTATTTTGGGCGTTGAGGTATAAGGTTGTTTGGAAGTAGGTTTAGTGATAGGTATATTAGGTAAGGTGGTATTCTTGGTTGATGGTTTTGGTTTAGCTAAGATGGTTGAAGAGCTAGAGGTAGAGGATGGAAAGGTAGGTAACTTAGGTATTGCTAGTGTAGTAAAAAGAGGTACATTAGAAAGTAAGTGTGAAGGTGTAACCACTAGAGGTGGTGGGGTTTTGGTAAAAAAAATAGGCTTTATGCTCAATGTAGAGGGATGAGGACCCATAATGGAGGGCAAGGTTGAGAGAGGTAAAATTTGAGCCTTTGGTCCTTTGGGTGGCTTTACCTCTTTGGTTTCTTTAGTTGTTGGCTTTGAAGGAGGTTTGGTTACTAGGGTCTTGGTTGGCTTAGGTGGTTCAAGGATGGTTATTTTGGTGGAGGTTTTGGCTAGGTGGGTGGGGGTTTTGGTTGGTTTGGTGGAGGTTTTGATTGGTTATTTATTAGAAGTGCTAGGTTGGTCCATAAAATAAGGGATTGGAGGTCATAGTTTGGTAACATAAGGGAGACCTAATTGTTGCCAAAAGGTGTCTTGATCTATGTTAGGGTTGGGGACAAACTCCAATTTTTGCACTAGCTTTGAGAAAGGTTTGATTCCCTAAATGGTGGACCTAAAAGATAATCCACTAGGTGGAGACATAGGGATGGTAGCCTTGTCCTCTTCCTTAATAAAAGGATGCAAGGTTGGGATAGATTGCTCTTTTATGGGAGGAGTATACTAGGGCATATCCTTCTTAGGAATGATTTTTTTGAGAGGGGAGAGTTGCATGTTAATTAGTGAGGAAGGTAATATAGGTGTGTGGTCTAGTGTGTCCATCAAAGGGGAGGTTGGTAATTCTAATACCTTAATGAATGAGAAAGGAGGGGATTTACCTCCTTGGTTTGGGTTTGCAAAAGGGTATAAGGTAACTCTACTACTTCAATAAATGGAGAAGGATTGGTAGACTAGTGAGTAGGTTCTTTATTAGTGAGTGTGTCAAGAACCATGTTAATGGTATAGGTATCATGAGAGTAATTAATGTTGTTGCTATCATTTTTTGTAGGAACATGGTTTAGAAAAGGCTACCTAAATATGTCAAGGGATTGGTTGGGTGGTACATTTGGGTTGTCTAATGTAAGATCCCCCTTGTCAATGAGGGATTGGTTAGGGTATTTAAAGGTATTGCACCTATTGATATCATGTCCTATGACTTGGTGAAAGGCACAATGGTCATTCTCATTATACCAACCTGATATGGGGTGAGAAACATCAAACTATTGGGGTTGTTTTATTGGTGGAATTTAGATGATATTATTTTTTAATAACTTTTCCAAAATAGAAGCATAGGGTTCTCTAAGTGGATTTAATTACTTCTAGTTGTTCTAAGTTTGGTTCCTTGCATTTTGGTTTGAAGAATTAGAGGAGTTAGAGGTTTGGTTTCTTAGGTTTTGTTGGTTAGTAGATGGTGGAGGTGCAGATTTGAGGACAATAACATTTTTGGTTCCTTTGTTCTTGGTTTTGGTATTGGGAAGGTTGTTTGACTTGGAAGAAGAAGCCTCGTTATTTTTATAGGTTGAGTTCTTATTTTTGAGTTTAATCTTTCCTTCATCAATGGCTCACTTTTTTAGTTTATGAGCCATGGTAAAAGATTCATCAAAGGTTTGGAAGCTTTAGACATGTAATGTGGATGAGATATGTTTAGCACATGCCTGAATAAAGAGCTCTATAAGTTCAAGTTGAGGCAATGAAAATGAAATTTGTTTAGTTAGGCTCCTCCAATGAGCCACAAAATTGATAATAGATTCATCTTAAAATTTATAGATGGAGTAGAGGTTGGTGATAGAAACTTTCTTAGATATATTGATCGAAAAGTGATCCAAGAAGTTTTGGGCTAGTTGGGTGATTGAGAAGATGAAATGCTTGGGTAATGCACTATACCAATCTAAGGTCAGGCCCAGGGAAATGCTTGGGGATCCTTCTTGCTTTGAAATTTAGAAAACTTTGGAAGTTCCCATTGGGGAGGATATGGCTTAATGGGTATAGATGGATAGATAGGCTCATTATAAATTTGGTCATGGGATAGGATATTATGAGAACCTGAGATGGATGACTCTAAGGTGGTCATATTGACCATGATCATGTTCATGAAGTCTACTTTGGGTTGAGCATCCAAAAGGTTGTAAGATGCATGTTGTGGTGGTGGTGGTTGAGAAACATGTTGACAGTGGGTAGAAGGTTGAGATGTTACCACATATTGGTATGTAGATGCCAATGGTTGGGAAGAATATACATATTGGTATGTGGATGTAAATGGTTAGGTATATTTAGGTGTTTGGGTAGTGGGAATGTGCCCTTATAGGTTATGGGGATAACTAAAGGTTTCTTTTTAGGTAGGAGTGGTAGTTAGGTTGGCGGTCGATGGAAGGGTGGTGACCCTTGTACTAATTAGTGGTAACATAGAGGGTATGGACACCACAAGGATTTGAAGTGGATTAGTTTTTGATATATTGGATGTAAATAGAGGAAGATGTGTAGTGCTAGAGGTAGGTACTCCTATTTTAAAGGATTGATTGGTAAGAGGTATAAAAGCGGTGGTAGTTTGGGTTTATTGATTTTCAATAGTATTTTCAAGGGGGTTGTTGGTTGATAATAAGGCTTGGGTAACTAAAGTTTGAGTATTACCTATGGTAGTGGAGCTAATCCCCATGAGGTGGAGAGGCATGCCATAAGGTGGATCTATAAGTGGGATAAAAATTGGGATTTGGTAAGACATAGTTCTAAGGTAATTTAGTAAGGCTATATGATTAGTATTTAGGAAAGTGGAAAAATTCACATCTCTTGGGACTACTTGAGTAGGACTTCTCAAATATTGAGGGGAGTTTGTAGGTTCTATAATGTGTTCCATGGATGTAGAGGTGGAAGAGGTTGGTTGATTTAGTGGTGAGTTTTGTTCCTCAAAGTCCCTTCACTATTGGTGAGTAAGAACCATATGATAAAATAGGAAAGGAATGATATGTTCTCACACCTCAAAACAAAGAGTAATCAAAGATGATTCAAAGAAAATAATGAATTCACTAAGAGTGCATTAAGTCCTAGGATTTTTTTATCTCTCTTTTGACTTATACCTTAGAAAAGTGTGAAGAGGAAATTGGATTTAATAGGTCTTAGAAAGGTAGTCTATGTTTGGTTTTAGGTTATGTTTAGGTGATAAAAAAGAAGTGTATATTGGATTGAGTACATGGATTGGTACTTAGGGCTTGCTCCCCTCACATCACAATCCCATGGCCAATGTGGGTGCTTAGCCAATATACCAATTACCAAAGCTTATACTCAACCAGAGAACTGAGTTGGTTATCCCCTTGATGATTAAATCCAAGCAAGATAACTAGGAAAGGGTAAGGTGATATTCTAGGTGATGAAATCCTAGTTGAGCCTTGTCTCAAGCATGTTTGATGTGTTTATTGTGCAATTAGTTTAGTTTTTGTAATATTTGTTCTTTTATGATTAATTTTCTTTGGTTTAATTAATCTATGTGAACTAAGTTAAGTAAGCAAACAATGTATGTAATTAATTTTAACCTAAAAAGAAATTTTTGATTTCTTTTCACTAAAAACAAAAACAAATAAAATGAACATAAATAAAATATGAAAATGAAATCCTAATCCTAGGATGAGTGCTCTTTTTTATTTTAAAAATGCAAGAAAAAAAGAATGACAATTTTCTTTTTATTTTGTTTTTTGATTTTTAGAAATAAAAAGAGACTAAAATTTATGTTTTTGAAAGCAAGAAAAGAATGCTTAAATTTTAGAAATTAAATGTGAAAATAAATTAAATTTAATAATGAAAATAAATGTACTAAGACATTTATGAACCCAAGAAAACTCAAGGGTCCCACCCAACATGCCAAAATTTTTCTATCTATTTTTTTTGTTTTTTCCTTTTCTTAGTTTTGAAAAGAAAGAAACTGGTTAACAGGTTTGTAGAAGAATACATATTTTTAATATGCTTATTGAAGTCCATATTTTTTGAGAACTCTTCTTTGACTAGGTAATAATACCTAAAAATAAGAAAACACTTAAACATACTTATTTGTTAGATAAGTAGATGGGTGGATTGCCTGGCGTGAGCTAGATACTAGAAGCAAAAGCTTTCTAAGGGGGTATCATTCCACCTACTTTAGATAGTTAAGATTATAAATAAAAATAAATGACTTGTTTTAAAAAATAGAAAACTAAAACTAAGAATATAAAATAATAATAAATAACTAAAATTAAAACAAATAAGTTAAATTCTTTACTAAAAAAGTGACTAAATAAAAGCAACTAATGCTGGAAATTTAGTCAAAAGCAAGGTTGTGGTTTTAGTTTGGTAATTTGATAAGAGTCAAAAGGATAGTTTTGTTGGGGGTGGTAAATGGAAAATTTGGTAAATGGTTAAGGGGGTAAATTATGGTAATAATTCAAATGTAATGTGGTAAGAATCCAAAGAGATAAGTGGTTAAGAGGGTAACAAGGTGAAGGGGATAAATGGTTAAGAGGATAATAAGGCAAAGGGGTAAAAAAGATTGAGATGAAGATGACAAAGAGAGTAAATGGATAAAGGGACAAAGGAAAATGGTAAAGGGAGTCAAAGAGATTAAGAGGAAAAGAGAAGAGAAGGCCAAAGGGAAAGAAAAAAATTGAAATGAAATAATAAAAAATAAATATCACCTCAAGAAGTGGCTTGAAGATGTTGATGAAGTTGATGTTGTTGTTGATGCTTTGTGATGATTTTGATAGAGTTTCATTGATTCATCCTATTCTTATCTAAGATTAGTGGCCTCCTCTAAAATTAGACACCCTAAAATATGAATGTTGTAACCAAAAATCCACCTTTTTTTGGGTTAAGGGGGAGGGTCATATTTATAGCCTTTTATGTTGGGAAACATGAAAAAAGAGAGGAATAGTGAAATATGGAACAATTTTCCATGTGGGCTCATAAGTGGTCATTAAGGACAAGGGTGGTGGAATTCCCACCTCACAAGTGTGTCCCACACTTGTCAAGTATGTCCAAAATAGGTAGGGATCATGTCCATGTGCTCATATGGGTCCAAAATACTTTTCACCACTCACTTCTATCTTTTCCCAAGAACTTTACAAGGATCCCCACATACATTGGCTCCATTTTAAAAGTGGATGGATTAGTGGTCATGAAGGACAAATATGGTGGTATTCCCACTTCATAAGTGTGTCTCTCACTTGGAAAGTATGTCTAAAATAGGTGGGAATCATTCACATGTCCTCATATGGGTCCAAAATACTTTCCAACATTCACTTTTGTCTTTTCCCAAGTACTTGACAAGGATCCCCACATACTTTGGTGTCACTTTCATTAATGGGGAAAAAGTATGATGTTGAATGGTGGCCCCTTATGGATAAATTTACCATATTTTATAGGGGGGCCTATGGTGCTTAATGAGGTCATTAAGTACCTTGGAGAAGGGGCCCAAGTGGGATATGGTGTCCCACTTCAAGCCACCTAAATTCTAAGCCATGTCACTTACCATATCATTGTTGAGTCACTTACCATGCCACCTACCATGTCACCATGAATAATGACATGTCGTGTCATCATGAATATTGTTAGTGAATATTGATTTTTAATAGTGACTTTGTTAGGCTAAAATAGGTTGGGTTAAGGGTTAAGAAGGTTTAGGTGGTCTCTATGGGGTACCGAGGAATTAAGACATCTAGAAATGTATGTGTGCAGTTTTTTAGTGTCTACAAGTGGTTTGTGTATTGATAAGTGATGGAAATTCTATCTTTGCTTCCATGTTTACCCTTGGATGTTTATGTGAATGAGATCCCTTATTAAAGGTTCATAAAGTTTATTATTTGTCAATTATATCTTGAAGTGTGAGAGGATTAATAGTGTCTAGTATCAAACCTTCTCATCACCCACCTCTAGATAGGCATAAAAATCTACCTCTATGATAAATACCTATGATATAAGTACATAGGGTTAAATTCAGTTTGAGTTGTCTTCTTTCTTAAGTGTGGATGCAAGTGTGTTGTGTTGATTTATCTTGGCATATCAACTCATTAGCATAGGTTTATTTTATGTCTCCTTCCCTTTTCAACCCCAATAGTTATTAACTTAGTTTAGTGTTATTCTAGGAGAGAAATCAAGGGAACTAGACCTTTTAAACCCAGAGATCTATCTCTTGTAAAGGTTTTACCATAAAGGGAGATAGTTCCATGTTGTCCTAAAATTGAGAATGTATTATTGACTTATCTAGGGTGAAATTTTAGGCTAAAATAGGTATTTAATTATTTAATTAGTGTTTACCCATGGATAAAATTATCCTAAACACATTTTCACAATAATTCATTTCAATTGATCTCTCCAATACTCAAATTGTAACCTTTGAAAACATGAATATTCATTCAAGTACAATTCACTGAAGCCAATGTGAAAAAAATAAAATTTATAATCAAGGAAGTTTAAAATAAAATAAAATCTAGAGGTAAAATATTAATATAAATTCACATGTAAGATAAATAAATACTTTATTTTTCATCATTTCAAAAAACCATGACACACAATAAAATATTACAGGATACTAGTAGCTAATTATCAAGCTAATCAAGAAATTTAAAAGAAATATTTTCAAGTTGAGAAAAGTGATGTTTATAGGGATAAAATTATTATCTCACATGTTTTTTGGTAATGTAATAATCAAGTAATTTTTTCTCTTGATTTGGGTTACTAAAATCAGGTGACAAATAATAAAGATGGTTTCAACAAGCTAGATGATCCCTTCAAAAGCTAAGTGTAATTGGGAGATGGAAATTCCATCTAATTTTATGGAAATTGATGCATGTAAATAAACACAAGTAAATTTAAGGATTTTATAAATTATCATAATATTATTTATAATAATTTCATAGATTATACTGATGAAAGTAAGGCATACAAGTTTTATAATCCTACTAGTAAATCTATAATTATTTCTAGGGACTGTAATTTTTAAAAATGAATTATAGAATTATTTTTAAAATATAGATAATTAATTAATTATTAATTTTTTTAATTATATTTTTATGACTTAAAAATTCCTACATAGGTTTTTGGTCCAATAAGAAATAATACTAGCTCTTTATAAGAGACTAGTCATCCATCTACATCAACACTAAACAACAAGAAGCATTTATTGAATCCTCATATAAATAATTACATGTCTAATAGAGACCTTAATAAATTTTTAAAAATAGTATAGATCCTGGTAAAGAAGGGAAGCGTAGGGTAGGGTCTGGGGGGGCCATGCAGACGCGAGCCCCTTCTTCGAGCCCCCTCCACTGTAATGCGAGATCTATTACTGCGTGGAAATTTATTTTTGCTTCAGATTTCTATATTGTGGATGGAACCTAGGCTAGATTTCCAGCCTGAGTTGGATTGCCATCCTGATCTAGTTTGTGAAGGCAATAGTGAATGGATGGGGGAAACTATGTTTCGTCTGTGTCGATGCGCCTCGTGCAGAAGGTGGCTCTTGTGGTGGTTATGGGTGATTGCAACCTCTACAGTGGCTTCAACAACATGGTTCTGAAGTGAGTGGAGAGGTGCTTGAAAGAGTTGTGATAGGTAGGCATGGGGTACACGATCGTGAGCATGGGCAAGAAATGATCCACCTACTTCAAGCGGTGGCTGTAGATTCTTGTGTGGATTTGTATTTTGAGATGATGATTAAGGATTCTAGGGTTGTGGGTAGTGTGATTTTAGGGTTTAAGGGCATGGTGGAGCATGGGCTTTTTCTCAACATGGCTACAGCTATCATTATTGCTAGATCTGATGGTGTCTCTATCAAATCAAAGGGATAGAGAAACCAAAGGTATTTTTATAGATTTTTAATGTCTCGATAAATGATTGTGTGTCATTATTTTGCAATGACAACCTGCATTGTTGGCTAGGGCAGAATGCTAAAGTTATATTTTTTTAGCATTCTTTACCCTATGCTGTAAGTCCTTTGAGGTTTTAGGTCCTTGTAAAACATGGGTACTTTTATTGGACTATATTTTTGGTTTTAGGTCCCTATAAAACCTGATTTTGATACTATTCTTCAGTAGGTTTTAGGACTGTTTTTCCTGGTGGTTGTTAATGCTTTATCTTTCTTGATTCTGTTAAAGGGTTTCGGGGTCCCTTCAAAACCTGATTTTACCTTAATCTAAAACATGTTGTATAATAATATTATAGGATGATCAAAATGATAAATAATTAGTAAATTATATTATTTTATTATGATTATGATTATGATTATGATAAAAATACTATGTTTGCATTTTCATATGTGACTAGTGAACCTAGATGTTATACATGAGTTAGTCAAAATAAATAATGAGTTGATGTTATTAAATTATATAAGGATTAAATTCAGAGGAATTATACATGGAAATTAGTTCATAATAATTTGAATAAATATGTCATTGTTAAAAAATAGGTCTACAATACCAAGCTTAAAAGTGATGGCATGGTTGACAAGCTAAAAGTTAGACTAGTTGCAAAAAGATTTGCATAAATAAATGGGGTTGACTATGAGGAAACCTATATACATGAGGCACATAAATATATTATAATACTAATTATTTTTTTATATACTTATAAAGGATGTAAAATGCATCAAATTGATGTCAAAATCACATTTCTAAATGGAGTGATTGAATAAAAAGTATATATGGGGGCAATGCAATTATCCAAGAATCTTATTTTCATGATAGAATTAAGAATATTTAAATCAAACATAATTTTGTCATATAATTTATAAATGATAAAATATTTATCATTCATTATGTGAGAAGTGACAATCAGTTTGTTGATATACTCACCAAATAAGCAGATTCATGGAATATTGAAAGAGTTGACAAGCATTTCACCTCTTTGCATCAAAAAGGGGAATGTTGAGTATGATGCCAATATGGGAAATTGAATTATATTTTTTTATTTTAATTATTTTGCATTTTGATTTGTTTGGTAAGGTTATTTAATTTATTTATGTCCTAAATTAGTTTTTTTGGACACTTTCTAATGATTTCTTAAAAAATAACTAGAACTGTTAGTTAATTATAATTCACTAAAATTTATTTAGTTGAGTATAAATAATTATCCATTCATCTTGAAAGAGTTTTTTTTTTACTTTAAAAGTTAGGATAACTAATAATAAATTGTCTTTGGTCATATTTTTATATTTAACTTATTTGGGGTACCTAAGTTGACTAGGATGATTTTTTGGTTGTATGTTTGAATTTACTATTAAATAGGAATATTTCATGGTGTATAAATATTTAAATTGAGTTAAAATTATATTATATTATATTTTAAATTCACTTAGTGGTATAGGAGTTTTATATTTACACTTTCACATTTAGACTTTACTTGCATTTCAAGTTTCCTTGTAAAAAACTCAAATTAGATTTATTTATTTAATAAATTTTCAATTAATAGAAGTGTAGTGCATTAATTTAAATTTTAAAGTTTTTTTCATGTTATTTCTCTGATATTATTTTAGGAATAGAGTAAATTAGACCAGAAAACATATATTTTCAAGTTTGAAGCTATACAGTATAGTTTTTTGGTCAATAGTTTCACTTACAACATAGTTAGTTTGACATCTAATAATTATGGGATAGTTTTGCTGATAAAAATATTTATTTTAGAGTGAAAAAATATATTTTAACTCCATCAAATCATTCAAAAAATTAAAATATATGCAAAAACTAATCTAAAATGGAAACACACAACAAAATTGAAAGGTCTAGCTAACATATGAGATTATCATTAGAAATGCCTCATGAGTGGGCCTTCCATGGTTATACTTGTGTTTATATCCCTTTATTGATAATTTTTTTTTATAATTTAGACTAATTTTATTCCATTAATAATCCTATAGTAATAAATGAATTTATATAGGAGGATTATTGAAAGCAGCATAATAGAAATCTCAATTATTAATCTTTGTATGGAATTCACTTCAAAACTATGTGCACTCTACTAATCCTTTATTAAATATATGGTAGATTTATTAATTTGGATGTAAAAATTATTAAAATTAACATAATATATAATCTAATCTATCATATATGAGAGATTAGAAACACCTTGAATGAATAATAAATGATAGTTATAATAAGTCAGAAAATGGTCCAATGGAAAAAGAAGATGATATGATGAATTTAAAATTACCTTTTAATTTTCCTATGTCTTATTAGTCATTGTAACATTTAAAATATGGAAGTAAAATAATTGAAAACATTTATAAAATGTGTTAGTCCCATACACATAACTACAGTTGATGTTATAGGTGACTATCTAGTTGTTATGGGTACTTTAGAAAGCTACAACTGATGTTATGGGTGGTGCACATTTTAGCATGGATAATTACAATGGGTTCCATGTTTTATCATAATTAACTTTGAATTATAAACTAACATAATTTATAATGATGTTTAAATAACAAAAATAATATATAATATTATTTATTCCATAATTAAAAATTTTAATCAAGAGAAAAATGGTTTCATTGAGTTTGTCTGTTGTTCTTAGGGTTGGATCATCATCACATGATGTTTTCAAGGTGCCAAGAGGGGTGAAATGGAATAGAAGTGAATTTCATGGCATATGGATTCACTTTATAGAGAGCACAATTGGATTGGTAGTAGTGGCCTAGCCTTTCTTTCAACCTATTGGAATGTTTTCCTAGGTGGTTCTTCATTTAATTTTTTTCTCTAAGACTTTATCCTAGTTATCTTATCAAAATACAATTAACCATGAAATATAAAATTTATAAACATTATATATGTTGAGTGTTAACATGGAAAAATGATTAAAAGATATTATTTTGATATATAGAGCACTGGATATATGCGGTCAAAAGGTAATGTTAAAAAGGTAAAATTAAGTAATTTTCTATGTTCATTAGTCTCATTTAATAAATAATTATAAAATAAATCTACCTTTTCCCCATTTGAACTTATGGAAAGGATGGCCTTGGATGTCTAAAAAAGAGTATAAAATCCCTGACCCATTTTGGTATTATTAATCTTTATGTTTTAGATTATTTAAAATATAAAATACCCATTCTATCTATGAAAGTTACTTTCTTGAACAATAATTTAGCTACATAAAGAGGTTTGGCTAAGAAAGGATAAAATCAATTTTAAATTATTCTTATTTTGAGGAGTCTTTGGAAAATTTTCATTCATAATATATCAAGAAAGATGAGAGATGATAAATATTGATTAGAATTTTTTGGTAGAATCTATGTGAAATATAGTAAAAATGGATTTATAGAAACTCATGCTTTTAGTGATAATCCTAGGACTATAGAGATTAAAAAAAATTGAGTTTAATATGGAAAGTTTTAAGGAAGTAGAAATCAATAAAGGCTATGAAATATAAATGGAGGGGTTTATGGGAAACTTCAAAAATGATGTTAATAATAATTTTTTAGATATAGTTGTTTTTGGGGAAGAAGTAAGATACCTTCATGAAGAAGATTTTTATTTTACACTATATAAATTTATTGAGTTGATAAAATATCAGAAAGAGCTTGATAATTTGAGAAGAATTAATGTATCCTCTGATTTTTCTAGTGAAGATAATATATGTGGATCTATAAATTTGACTCAAGAGAGGATGGTTAATATGGTTTTAGTTCTAAAATGAAAAAAAAATTGAATGAAACACACTAATAACATAACATCTCTAGGCCTAGACACTAGGGAGAGCTTATTTGACAAAAACAAATAAAAAAAACAACTAAAAAAATAAGGAATAAAACAAAATAATTCCTTCACCTTCCTTGAATTCTCCAAATGCCTTTGTATTAGTGGCTTGCTCGGTTTTGTGCTCACGAAGTCCTTGGGAATGGAAACTTGGCTACCTCCATCTCCCCTTGGCACCTTTAGCTTGTGGCTTGGATTGGAATAAATTTGGCATGGTAACACTAATTACAATGTCTTATTGAAGATATTTGTGCATTATAACTTTGGACTAAAATAACTTAGAAATGATGTTCATGGCCTCTCTATTTATAGATTTTTAAGAATGTCTAGAATCAACCTAAACCATCCAACCCAAGATTAAGATGTGTGGATAAGTATTTATCCAATTATGTAATTAAAATCAATAAATTGGCTCATCAATATTTGGGATAGAGGAGCAATTAAGAGACATAAAGGGAATGAATCCTGATATTTATGGCATTTATGGCCTAAGGATGTCTTCCCAAGAAATGAGGTCACCTGATGATGTAGATATTGAATATTCATTCCCAAAAATAAGTATTCAACAAGTTTCCATGGAATTCTTGATTAGGCTATAATTTGGTTTAATTAGCTATTAAGCATGTTTAAGCACTTTGTTCACAAATTACTCAAATCGATCAGAATGTCTTGTTATTGGTCCAAATTTTGACTAGATTGGAATTGGAAGTCACTATCAGATGCATTGGATCCATTATCCCAATTAGGATATTACCAATAGAAAATAATAAAGGCACGTGTCTTGTT
Source organism: Torreya grandis (assembly GCA_037957365.1). NCBI lineage: Eukaryota > Viridiplantae > Streptophyta > Pinopsida > Cupressales > Taxaceae > Torreya > Torreya grandis. The sequence continues at coordinate 82,537 of JARHVA010006094.1, forward strand.
TAATATATTTGATAGGAAAGATCAATCCAAAGCACCTAGGTGAAAAATTGGCATTTTGAATCAAAATGATCTGATCAAAGTTAGCTGGCCCATAAATTACATTGCCCTATTTAATGATACTCTAGCCAAAATTGTCACTTGAATATATCAATTTAAACTCATTTAATGTATTTTAGTGTTTTTAGGCCAAATTATGCATTTTGGGTAGAAAATTGGTCAAAAGACTTGTTGGAGGTTATCAGTGGCTAGATTTAGGTGTCTACAATTTGCCCCTATTTGGGAAGATGTTGCAAACCATAGGCAAAGAAATATCTTCTCAAATAATGAGAGATGGCCTACATGACAAAAATAAGATCATGGTTGAAGAACAAATCTCCAAATGGTTTTGGGAAGCCTATGATTATGCCCCCTTAAGGGAGTGATTGTTACATTTATTGATGGATGGTCACTTGAAAAGAAAAAAGAAAAAAGGTGGAATCAACCTGTGGTTAAGATTAATCCAAATGAGAAAATGCATGCATACATTGATTTAAAAAAGATGATGATTTACCCAAAGGTGGTTATAATTAGGAATAAAAGTAAAAATGCTGATTTTCCCTTAGGTGGTTATAATCATTAAGACAACCTAGATTGGCTAAATATGGTTATGCCCCAGTTAGGGTTGATTAGCAAGCATAACTCAAGGATATAACTTGGGATATAGATTAAATATGAGTGGGTGCAAAGTGATAAAAGAGATGGATAGAGGAATAAGATTTATCATTATAAATTATTTAGTTATACCTACCAATGAAGAGATGCTCATCCTGATTAGCAATGATACAACTAGAATGGCCAATGGATTAATTTGATAAATGTGGGATGGAAGGGTTTGCCAAGGTGCCAAAGAGAAACTTCTATGAATCCATTGATTCTAGACCTTCCTAAATGTAATTTTTGATATAGCATGTAATGGTAGGCATCATGATAGAGCATCATGAAGACTTGGCCAAAAAATGCATAAGGATTGACTCCTAATAGCCAATAAACACTAAAAATAATGCACCAATGATAGAAAACATGTGATGATAATGTTAATGGATGGACTCGAGAATAATGTGCTCAAGGAATCACCCAGTGAACACATATAGACTGAGTTGAGGTAACAATGTTTAAAGTAAACAAATAGGAAAACAAATAAACAAAAAAAAAAAAAAAAAAAACCTAAAATAAACAAACAAATAGAAAGCCTGAAAGCAAAAGCAAAAGAAAGCATCCTAAAAATGAAAGTACCCCAGTAAGGTAGATTAAGGATAATTGACTAGGCTTAGATAAGACAAATATTTTTGGATTTTTTTAGAATGTTATGAATGTTTTTGAATTTTTGAGGTATCTTAACTCGTTAGAGAATGCTAAGATACCTATTCACAAAAAAATGAGAGCATTTGACTTAGGTTGCTCACAAAATGGTGAGAGCATATGGAAAGGGGGACTGAGGTGACCTCAACATGAATTGAGCATGACCCACATAGTCCTAAAATGATCTCAATTTATAGAAATTCCATCCACACAAAAGGTAGGGAAAAACCAACTAGGTCCCAACAAGTTCTCAAATCTAGCAAATGGCTAGTCAAATGAAAATAATAATGGCAAGGTGATATGACAATGCATGATAAAAAAGTGCTTCCCCTAGTTTTCCCATAGGTAGTCATAAATAAAATATAATGACATAAGTCAATGATACTAATTTTTCCATAGGTAGTTATAATTAGTATCAAGACTGGTGAGACACTGATTTGCCCATATGCAGTTATAATCAAGCTTACATAAATAAACTTGATAGGATGAAAGATATCTTTCCAGATCAACTATCACACTACTTTCATAGATTGTCATTTAAACATAGACTTGATTGATTATTGAAACTTGATTGAAATCCCCTCATAAAAAGTGTAGGAAGAACCAAAGTAACCAAGATCAAAATAGGATTGGGTAGGATGGCTACAAATATGTTTTGGTCTAGATATGAATGGAATGATAGGATGGCATGGTATTGCTATAGATAATGATGGTCTAGATAGATTGGATAAAATGGTAAGAGGGTTACCCCCAAGTGAAAGGGTGAATAATAAGAATATGTGGTAATGGAAAATAGGCATATATAACAATTGTAATGGAATGGCAATGTGAAATAGTATGGTACATGAGATCATATGGTAAATGTTTTTAGCTTGAGTATGGTTTTTGATTATATTGTTCCTACTGATGGGGAGATGCACATCCTAATCAACAAATAATACAAATAAAATATTTGATCATTTTAATTACTAGCCCACACCTTGTCTAAATAATTAATCTATCAAGAACTCGATGCAGATCTGGTTGACAAAAATGCTCTTATGATCTTCATTGGTCATTGATTATGATTCCTTCAAATGTTGAGATAAGATATCTTTATAGCCTCTATAAAGGAAAGTGTGGACATGGATGGTAAATAAGGATAAATAATGGATGGTAGATTTGATTTTGAAATGGAATGGTAAATGATAATAAAATGTGGAATGGTAGGGAAAGAAATGAAGATCAAGACTTTTAGTCGCATGTAATGTTATTGATGTCAAATTTAACATAACTTTGGTTATGGTAGGGCTGAAGACTTATTCTCTCAATAAGACCACCAAATATTTCTATTGTTTGATCTTGAGAGTAGATACCATCTAATTAGGCTATAGATTAGAAGTTATTTTGATTTGATCTTTGATTTTGTCTTAATACAATAGTGAATAAATTTTTTGGTCAGCTATTGGTGCCTGAATGAGGTTTTCACCAATGACATTGCCTTGATTATTTTGTAGTGCCTCTGAGAAGGTTTTAATAAAGAATGTTGACTTTTGAATTTGATTATCTTCTAAAACTTATAAAAAAGTTTCACTAGAAGATTTTGAGTTATAAATTTGATTTTCCCTTAGCACCTTTGAAAAGGTTTCACTAGGATAATGTTCTTATTCTATATGAATGTAGTCTTGCCCTCCTTACTCTTCTTCAACTACCATGTCACTATGGAAGCAGTTTAACAAAGTGTGGTTTTTTTGATCCTAATCAACACTTGTTGTAGATGTAATGTCAATGATATGGATATTTTGGTTGATGGTAATGGCCTGTGGAATGGTAATGAAATGGGGAGAGGTTACAAAATCCTCGTAGAAGATACTAGGATAACTTATGTCGAAGCTGAAGTACTCATCCTCAAAAACTATAGAAAGATCAAAAATGTATTCAAATTGATCTATGAGGCATGTGTAACCAATGTTATAATAGCCACAAACATAATATTCATTTGAATCTAATTCTAACTCAAGGGACTTTGAATCTGATGTTGAGACTAATGTTGATTTAGATTCTAATTTTGATGCTAAATCTAATGTCAATCCAAGAGTAAAACTTGACTCTAACTATGATTATTCATCTGATGGGTACTCCATTATAATGATGTCTTATTGAATATTTATTATTGGATAAGTAACAACCTATAACAGCATGATGGGCTCCATAAAGACTAGTTTGTCAAAGTGAGACTCCTCTAGGATGGTAAAAAGGTCAAGAGACAACTCCTTAGAGATTGGCTTATCAATAAGAGTTTATTTAAAAATAGGCACATGGTCAAGGTCAATATTTTCCCAAATGTGGTTATAATCATTAAGAATTGACTTAGCAAAGACTAGCTCGTCAAAGTGAGACTCCTTGATAATAGTATAGGATCAATAGGCAATTTATCATAGGCTAACTTATCACAAATGGTTGATTTAAAAGAAACATCTCAGATTGGTTGGTTCTCTTGGCCTTGGTTTCCAATGAGTTGTAAAATACTAGTTTTGAACATATCTTGGTCTTCAAATGATTGGATGGGTTAAGGTTTGGATGGGATTGATAATGGATGAGGAACAACTTATGGTTGGATAATGGTGAGGCCTTAGGGAACATGATTTATTGCATGTGTCAAAGGATGAAGTCCTAAAGTGGTAATGATAGGGTAGTGTAGAGCATGATTTTTCACATAAGCCAAAGGACTAGGTCTTAGAATGATGAAGGAGCATTGTGGAGCTTGGTTGCTCGCACAAGCCAAAGGATGAGATCCTAGTATAGAAATGGTTGGGCATTGTAGAGCTTGGTTTCTCATACAAACCAATGGATGAGGTCTTGGTATGGGAATGGTGCAACATTATGGTCCTAGAATAGAAATGGTACAATGTGGTGGAGCTTGATTACTTTCATAAGCCAAAGCATCCAAGGCTTCCTTATAAACCATATCATCCTAGTCATGAGTTAGCTCATAAGCTAGTTCTTGATTGTGTTCCATGTACTAATTATTGTAAATAAGGTATGGACCCATATCCCAAAAAAAAATATCTATAGTTGGGTCTTCAAAGTCTTCCTCACAAGCCTCTTCATACCAATCAAGGTCCTGAGTTGGATCGTAAGTTATTTCATGACTTTGTTCTCATGAATGATTAATATGAGGTAGATAGAAATATGTCTCACAAACCATATTAGCATCATTGGGGTCTTGACTAAAGCCATAAAAGTCATTTTGTGTGGCTATTATATCATAAGTTGGATTTTAAGTGACTCCACCATAATTGTAGCTAGACATATCTGCATAAATGAGGAAAGCTCTAAAACAAAAAGGCTTAGAGTTCCATAAACTCTAAAAAATTATGTCTAAAGGAAAAATGGTTCAAGCTTATTCTAACTTCGTCAAAAGGTGGAGTTGTATCTCCAATGTGGTTTGAAAGTGGAGTTGTATCTCCAAAATGATTTATGCTAAGACTTGACATAAAATAGCCTAACATAAAATGTCTAATGTCAAATGTCATACACACAAAAGGTCAGATGTCTAAATAAAAACTAGCATGTTGAAAGTCTAGGTCAAAGTGTTCCAAACAAGGTCTAAACTAGGAAAGGGAAAAAGTTGAGTTACTAGGGCTTTTATCTAAATGCAAATTCAAAAGCTAGGCTCAAAAAAATAGGCATGTGTTAGGACTTTTAGCCAAATAACATCAAAATATAGACTTGAAACAAAGGCTGATGTGATTTGATTTAATCTAACAAGTTTGGAAACAACTTTGACATAGACCCGACACACGGAATCAAAGATAAACATGATCAGTTGGCATAAGTCATAAGGTAAAAGGACATTTGAAGAAAGACTATGTTTTCCAAAATAAAAGAATAAATAATGATGAGGATAGGCATTAAACTAACAAACCATCAATAATTTTCAAATTTGGGTAATCAATTAACTGAAGTTATACAACCCAAAAGAGAAATATATATGTATCACCCCCATAAATTGAGGCTTAAATATAAATCAATTAATGTTTGGATCTAAACTTGACAAGGCTAATTGAAAACTCAACATTGAAAAATAGGATTTGACTAAACAAGCTAGACAAGATTGGACAATGTGACGACACAAGATAAAGGTCTAAATGGTTGATGTGAAATGGTTTGAAACAAATGATTTTTGATACAAGTTAAACTAGTCTCAAAACAAATTGAGTAGCCTAGTAGTGTAAGCATGCTCAAATGATGTGATATATGTTATGTTTAAAAGAACAAAAAATTCTCAAAATGTTTTGACATGATTTAGGCAGTATAACACTACCCTCCTCAACTCAAATGACACACACACAAATAAGTTTATCAAAAATTTCAAGGCATAAGTGTGGTGTAAAATGACTAGCATAACTCCTCTTTAGATAAAAGATTGATGTATAGACAAATTTATTTTGACATGGCTTATGAATAAACAAATAATTTTTAGTCTCAAAAACATACCAAGCAAAAATGACCAAAATACTCTAAGTATAACCATCCAAATTCTAGCAAGGGTATGGCAAAATGGGGTTGACTAAAACTAATTAGTTTTTGATAATTTTAGGGTAATCAATTACACAATGACTTTCACATCAAACAATCCAAAAGATAAGCATATAAATTGGGTGACTATGGCATTGGATAGTTATAAAAAGGTCTAGTCTTTTTTACAACCACTACATCATGTTGTTCACTTAGTGTAGTGTGATGTCTAAATGTAGATACATCTCATGTGCAACTCCAATTAGGAGCAAGTGAAGTCAATGCTAAGAGATGAAACCTCAGGTCAAAGCTTCTCTAAAAAACTTTTGATAGGTAATGACATCCCCCTCACAATCCAAGTTTGAATGAAAATAAAAGAATAAGAGAAAGACTTTACGGTCATTTTCAAGGTCACCCAAACTTTGATGAGTTTTTGGGGAGTACTTTAGATTACATTCTTTCTAAGTCTTAGACTAGGCTTTTTGCAATAGGAATGGCACTTTTAGTTTTGATGGTTCTCTAAAGGGGACAAATGGAAGAGCATACACATGGCAACAGTCTTTTTTCCAAATAAAATCTAACTTGAAAAACTAATTAAACGCAAAAAGCTTGGAAAGGTGAGTTCATTTTTTAAGCCCAAATGGAAAATGAGGTGGTGTTCATTTGACCCCTTGGTCTTAGTTGTAAACTTTGAAAAAATTTACCATAAACATCTAAATTTTTGTTAAACACCCAAATAAGGTTCCTAATTGATTTTTAAGCATGCAAAAGGTGATCTAAAACATGTTTTTAGAAAATGTCAAGCTTGGTCATGTATTAAAAATGTTAGCATGTCATTTAGCTTTGAAGATCTTTTTAGTTTGAAACTATTAACTTTAGGAAAAGAGCTCTCAGTTTTATGTTTTAAGAAAAACACAGTGACCAATGTCAGTTTATATAATCGATGATGGTTACATTTTGTAACTGATGTTGGTTAAGCTATGTAACTGATGTCAGTTTTACTAGCCGAAGTCAGTTATTATGTAAACTTGTGGTAAATAAAAATGGAAAAATAAAGTTAGACAATCAATTTAAATAAATATTTTAAAGCTATAAAATGATTTTCTTCTAGTGTGAGATGTGTCTAGTCCCACCGTGTATGTCATATGTGGATCTAGGAATTTGACTTGAGAAGATGGTTAGTATGTTGTTAGTTCCAAAATAAAAACAAAATGAAGGAAACACACTAATAGCATAACATATCTAGGGATAGACACTAGGGAGAGATTAGGTAATAAAAACAAATGCAAAAAAAACCTAAAAAGTAAGGAATAAAACACAAGAATTCCTTCACCTTCCTTGGATGCTCCAAATGCCTTTGTAGTAGTGGCTTGCTTGATTTTATGCTCATGAAGTCTTTGTCAATGGAAACTTGGATACCTCCATCTCTCCCTAGCACCTTTAGCTTGTGGCTTGGATTGGAATCAATTTGGCATGGTAACACTAATTTCAATGGCTTCTTGAAGATATTTGTGCATTATAAATTTGCACCAAAATAGCTTAGAAATGATGTTCATAGCCTCTTTATTTATAGATTTTTGACAATGTATAGAATCAACTTGAACCATCCATCACAAGATTGAGATGTGTGGCTAAGGATTATTCTAATTATGTAATTAAAATGCATAAATATGCGCATCAATATTTTGGATAAAGAAGACATTAAGAGGCATGGAGGACTTTAATGAGGCTTGGAGGGCATGAAATATGATATTTATGGAAACTATGGCCTAGGGATGTCCTCAAAAGAAATGAGGTCACTTGATGATGTAGATATTCAATATTCATTTATAAAAATAAGTATTCAACAAGTTTCCATGGAATTATTGATTAGGCTCTAATTTGATTTAATTAGCTATTAAGCATGTTTAAGCACTTTGTGCACAAATTACTCAAATTGATCAGAATGTCTTATTATTGGTCCAAATTTTGACTAGATTAGAATAAGAAGTCACTATCAGATGCATTGGATTTTTTATTCCATTTATGATGTTACCAACATAAAATAACAAAGGCATATGTCTTGTGTAATAGATTTGATAGGAAAGATCAATCCAGAACACCTAGGTGCAAAATTGGCATTTTGACTTGAAATGATTTGATCAAAGGTAGTTGGCCCATAAATTGTATTTCCACATTTAATGATAATCTAGAAAAAATTGGCACTTGAATATATCAATATCAACCCATTTAATGCTTTTTAATGTTTTTAGGCCAAATTATGTATTTTGGGTACAAATTGGTCAAAAGCCTAGTTGGAGGTTATTAGTGGCCAGATTTAGGTGTCTAAAATATAGACATGTTGGAAAGACTTGTAAAATAATTTAATTAAGTTGATACAACATTTTTTATCTCATATATCTTTTAAAATCCAAGGGACCTCTTAGATGGAAGGAAAAGCTTGACTAAGGATGCTTCTGTTTCCACAGACTAATGGGCTTCTATTTCCTTGAATATTAATTATAAGGCTTTAATACCTCACATGTGAAACTTGTGACTTTAAGAAATATTATTGTATCAATTATGTTATAAGAATTTTGTATTCCCTTGTGTACATATTTTGTGAGCCTTACCTTGTTGGCAGTCATGAACAACATATTTTGTGTTCTACAAGAAGGTCGATTTTGTATTTTACATGACTTAATTGTGTTTTGTTTATGATGGTTATCCATGTTTCCTTACATTTCAAACACTAAAATAATTTATATTAAAATTAAATATACATAATAGGAGGGGGATGTGAGACCCCTAATTCTATAATGCCTGCTTATAAGCAGTTTGGTGTTTTTCACACATCTTGTTGACATGTGGCTTATGTATATTTAAGATATGAGATATTTTTGAGTCTTTAATATCGAGACAAGGATTATATATGATTTTATATGTCATATTTTTATTACATAAAAATAATTTAATTCTTATATTAGATGATTATTCTATGCATTCATATCAACATTTTTGTTATTTAATTGATTATAATGATGTGTATCAATGTCATATCACTAGAGTATAGTTATTGAACATGTAATTGATTATACGTATTTTTAGTTACTTGGTAATATTTACCTAAATTTATATGTGATTCTTTGGATTTTTTTGTGTGATATTTTATTGGATTAAGGTCATTTAGATTATTTATATTCTACAATTTTAGCTTTTAGGGTAGGAAATTTTATCAGTATAATTAGTATGCATGTAACAAGAAAGGAAAATGAGATAATTAGGACTATATCAAGAATGATAACACCATTAATAAACTATGAACACACTTAATTTAACTTATCAAAAACCAAAACACTCCGTGTACCTTATTCTGACTAATCAGATGCATGGGTGTCTTTAAGTTATTTTACACTATTCACCCCCATTGGATGTTATTCTATCCTTTATTATTAACCTTAGGATGTTTATTATTAGTAGAATTTGTTTATTAAATAATGTGTAAGAAAATTAAGTCGACCTATTTGACTCAAATTCGAATGGATAGAGAGAAACAACTTTTTAGAATGCCTTAAGGAATATTTTAGACTTGTTTAGTAGATAGTTTTGGCCTTGGAACAATAGGGAAGTAGTGGAGTATTTTAATCAAACTTAGAGTAATTTAGGGGCAGCCAATGTGCAATTTATGGAATTTGATAATGAGATCATTTATTTAATTATGGGATTGATTACTTTCCCACATGAGCTTGTAAATGGAGTTAAGGAGGGGGGATACTTGTTAACCATAAGTCAAGGGATGGGAAGGGACACATGTCACCTTCCCACTAGATTTTGTATCAAAGAATATAGTCTATTTGAGGAAGGAAATCCTTTATTATGTGAAATATTATACTCATTTTAAATTTTTTAAAATCCATAAGTGGATGAGATAAATAAAAGCTTAGTATAGGAGCATGGAGAAGAGGTGTTTGATAATGTCCAAGACTTGTAGATGGATTTCTTGAATAAATTCAAGAGGTGGAGGCATGGTAGGTTGTCTTAAAAATTTGTATTTCATTGTAACCATTTTAATATTATATTATTATTAATCTTAAATGTAAATCTAATATGGGTAAGGCCATTTGTCTTACCCTCTTCTTTTACTTGTTTTCCATGGTCTATGTTAAGGCCACCATGTGGTTTGACTTACCTTTTGGGATTAGAGGTGTAGCATTTATATTATAATTTTATTATAATTTTACAATCCTTATCTTAACTTAAAATGGTATTTATATGTTTCCAAAATGGGCTCATATGTATTGCTTCATGTATGCATACTTACATGGGTTTAGAAAATGAAATGTTTTCAAGGTTCTCATCCTTTGACCCCAGGTGTAGAGAGTGGAAAATTATCATATACAAAAGAGTGCGTAATGGAATTGTATGTTTGAATTTTGAGGTTTTTTCATTTATTATAACATATTAATGAGTGTTTTACTTAGATGTATTTTGGTTGTTCTTTTGGTATTATGGAAACTTCTTTTGTGTGGTTAAACTTTTAAGCCCCTAGATGTATTTTCCTAGTGAGCATCCCTTTCCTAGTATGGTTACTACCTAAATATAATTTAAAAATTTACTTACTTATAATATTATGTGGTGATGCATAGAGATAGGATTATTATGCTTGGGTGTCCTTAAGGTAGTCGTCTGATGATTGCAAAAGGATGGGAGGCAAGCCCCTCCTTTGATTGGCTTTATAGAACATTTGTGAAAATTTCTTAGAAATTATTTTTGAATTAAAAATTTTAATTATTTTTAAAATTATATTGGTTATTAGAAGCATGTAAATATCTAATATTTTGTGTTAATTTAGAAATAAATGTGAATTTATCATCATGTTGTACATTTCTTAAATTAGTGATTGATTTAATTGGTAGACCTCATTAGAGAGGAAGAAAATGAATATATCACATAGAATTTTATTGAAATGAAATTTTAATTTTAAAGTTCTATTGTAATTTTTTTTTTCAGTTTATAACTCTACATTACTTTTAAAAAATTAAAATAAAGTGATACAATTGTTTAGTTTTCATTTGATAGATGAGCCCATTGAAGGACCATATCATATTAATAATTGTTAAATAATTTTAATCTCAAATAATTTTACCTAATTTTATTTTATTATAAATTATTATTTCTCAATATATTGTATAAATTTATAGATTAGTTTTGTGTGCTAACATTTGAAAGTTATGAATATTTAAGATAGGACTAATAAAAATGACTCTTTTCCTTATAAAAATCTAAGCTTCACTAAATTTATTTACATGTATTAAGAGTAATTTAAGTGATAAAAATAATATTATATTTATATTTACAATTTTTTGGACCTAATATAATTCATTTCATAATATTTGGCTTCCTAATTTGCTTGGTATATTTTTTTTAAGATTGACAGTCTTGTAGGGTAGTTTAGGAAAAACACAGGTCATTGGGAAGGGCACCACACCTTTATTTAGGTTATCCGTGTTTATATAATAGTCACCCATGTGACCATGTGGTATTGGTTAGATTACCTAAGGAGATAACTATTTAAAACATGTATTTAAGGATGAAGAGTTGAGTGGTATCACATGTTGTGGCTTGAATTTTTGCATTATGGTTGAGGGTGGGAAATTGTGTGGCTTACTCCATGTGTCCACCCACATTTATATTAACTTAAACCATGGGAGTGGTAAACCTATGTTGACTCCCATCTAAAGCTTTTTATTTGGTTAGATATTTCATTAAAAATAAATTTAATATCTTGAAATTTTTATTAATTTTAAATCATAAATCTTTATAAAGTTTTGTTTTTATTTCAATTTAATATTATTATAAAAACTTACGTATCTAGAAAAAGGTATTTTTTTAATAAAAAATTAATTAATAAATTAATATGGGTTATATTCAAACATTATATTTTGGTAAATTATATAATCTATATTTAATTTAATTAAAACCAAAACTATTACAATTAATTATACTTGATTTTCTTTTGTGATTGCGTGGAATCAAAGATCCGAAGGTGGGGTGACCCTAAAAGGGAACCCCATCAGTTTTTTGTGAAATTTCATGTGGAATAAGTTTTGACTAATAAAACAAAATATTTTTATAGATATGACCTTTTTAAATATAGTGTGACTTGGACATCCTTTGTAAACTATTTTGTGAATTTTATTCCCATGGTTGTAGGGATGTAATGGCTCGAAGGTGGGGAAACCCAAAATAGAACTATTGATGCAAGTTTTATATACACCATAAAATAATGAGGTAGCCTAAAAAATTTTATGATCTAAATAGAGGTAAAATCCACTCCAAGGCATGAGTTTAAAGTATGCATTTTTAACAACCTATTGATGGAATAACTGGTAGGGCATGTAGGCTTTTGACAAGGTTTTTAGACATAGGTGTGGTTCCTAAAGGATAATGAATCTATATGTGAGTTAGATGGATGGTTGGTTGATAATTTAAAGTGGGTAGATCTCAAAACAAACTCAGAAAAAGAGGGAAGCATAAGATAGAAAAGAAGGATCTATGATTTTTAGGAACTACTTCCTTGTCTAGTTTCTAAAAAGACAAATGCTCTCAAAACCTATGCCTATTCCTAGAAGAAATTACACACACATAATCAAAAATGGATAATAATTATAAGGAGATGATGATGTAGGAAATTCATAAGCCTCAAATAAAGTTTTCTCCTTTTAGGGTAGTTGTTTCACACTCTTAGTTAAAATATTATGGCTTGGGATAACAAAGTATCTGAGGCAACTATTGCACACACACACAAAACTACATCAAAGAAAGCACTCATGCACATTTAGAAAAATATATCTTAGTGATTTGATTCATTGAATCATGTGAGATTGACACTTATTATGTCATTATTCCTTTGAAAATTATCTATTGATCTGGTACCATTGAATCACCTATATGGATCAACATTGGCCATCGAGCTTCCTAGGCCCACTAACCTTTGATTTCAAAATGGCTAAATTATGAGCTTAAATTTGAAATTTGTATGACCATCAATGATGTCTATGTGATCATCAAAATCTAAATTCATGTATTTTAATTTATAATCCTAAATTTGACATTTGTGTGACCCTCAAAGATGTCCATATGACTATCAAAGATGTCCACGTGATCATCAATGATGTCCACATGACCATCAAAATGTAAACCCATGTTTTTTAATTTTTTAGCCTAAATTTGATGTTTGTGTGACCATCAAAAACATCTACATGACCATCAAATTGACATAACTCCCCATGATCTTGACATTTGTCATTTATTGGTTCACTCTTCTCTAATATACAATCATAAATGAAAAGAGGACTTAACATATATATAACTTTAAACCAAGGTCTCAAAAAAGAACTTAGGACATAATTTTAAATCTCAAGGTTTTATACATATTAATAAATATGAATAAAGCCCAAGTCTAAGCTAATGTTAAAAAGGTGATCATGTGTGTGCTACTTGGTAGTAGGGTACTATTTTGGGCATTTTTTGGGGCAATTATTTCATGATTTACAAAGAATGTACATTTTAATTGGATAAAATGTCAAAGACATAAAGCCCAAAGTTTATTTTCATTAGACAAAATATCTAAGACAACGTCTAAAGGAATTGGTCTAAGAAAAAAGGCCTAAAAGAATTATTCCAAGACAAAAGTCTTAAAGGATAGGCTCATAGGGAAAAATTCCTAAGATAAAAGTCCTGAAGGATTAGTTCGGTAAGACAAAGGGTCAATGCAAAAATTCTGAAGGGTGAGTTCTAATGTCTAGGCAAGGTTGTTTCAAAAAAAATGTTTGAAATTATTCAGTCATCTTTAGGAAAAGATGTCTCAAAAAAATATCCAAAATAATTTAGTCGTTGAGGAAAACTTCTTAGATAAAATGTCTAAAATAATGCTAACAAGACAAGTCTGATAGAATAAGTATGAAGCAAAAGCATGAATGAATAAGTCTCGGGCAAAAAGTTTCAGTAGAATTATTGTGGGACAAATGCTATGAAGATAAAATTCCATCATACAAATTTTTTGATCAAGAAAATACCAAAAAAAACAAATTCAATAAATACAACTACTTTGGGGGAAATAGCATAGGGGAATTGTCATGGGGAAATTATCGCTGACAAAATGTCCGACACAATAAACTTGAAGATCAATTCTTATGGAATAAAATTTTAGAAGACCAAATCCTAAAAAACTATAAGTCTAACAAAATAAAACCTGGTAAAGACTCCTAAAAGGTATAAAGTTAGATAGTGAAAAAACAATACCAATGCTACTTTTTTAGAGTACGAAAATGTCAATAATCAATATTCTCCTAGATTTTGCATAAACATATAGAAGAGGGTCTCAAATTCAAGATCATAGTCCAAAAAAAATGGGTCCCCATTTCCTATGGAAATAAGGAGGATGTTTGGTACAATAAATGGTGACTCACAGGGAGAATACTCTTCATTATTCAAGAACCTAGAAGTCTAGTTTGCATTCCTTAAATCAATCATAAAGCATGTCATAGAAGAATACTTAAATCAGAAATATGAAAGAGACTCCTAAGTTCATCCACATAACATACTTGAATTCTAATTTCTTAGATCTATGTGTGTCAAATGTGTATTTTATTTAACCCTTGATGTGATGAGTTTTTCAAAGGATTTGATGAGGTTGTAGGTTTCATTCCAATATCTTTTAAATCTCATTAAATCAAGGGAAGCTCAAGTATCATTCTGCTACCAACCAAGCATCCATAGTGCCAACAAAGATACCTTGAGATCCTTATCTTCTCATTCCATTATTTTATTTTGATCATGATGCATGGTACATTGACCTTATTTCATCATATGAGCCTTTTGATTTGCTTCAGATTTTATTTTTCTCTTTTGAACTCATTGGTGTTTTTCTCAATTTATTTTTAACTTTTTTTTCCCAAATGAAAAGAGAAGAGCTAGAACCCTAGTGAGCTGGCATAATTATAAAACAAGTCATTAATATAACATTCGTTCCATCCACATTTATACCCATAATTGTCATTTCCAATAGGTATTTAATGTGATAAGTACATTTGATCCAATAAAATAGAAAAATATTCTAAATTTGTATTAAGTACTCTAAGAGCAACTTTCACATACTTGGTGAAAGTATTAAATTATGACACAATCCATAATAATTAATGATTATATACCTTTATTCTAAAGACTCAATAACATAAAAATATGCCCAATCAATAAACTAGTCTCAAAGTGTCAAGATTTTAATTTTCTCATTTTATACAAGTCATAAGCTCAGTTGGTTTGGATTTTAAATTGGTTATAATCAGAGCAAACACAATCTTGATTATCAAATAAAGAAAAAAATCACTAATCTAAGAAAGTGGGAAACCTAAACTAAGAAAGCAAGAATCTAGATTGAGAAATCAAAATATTGAAAATAAGAAAGGTTAATCTAAAATATAGAAAACTAATTTATGAAAGAAATAAACTATCTTAAGAAAGCACTAAAATTTAGTATAAAAATCATGAAATCTAATCTAATTTTATGTCTACACTCATTTATCCCTCATTACTTAGTAACATTAGTAGACAACACAACATTGAAGTAGTGCTTCAAGAACTATCCATTAACTAGATACATAAGTTCATTACCTTATGGGTCCTTCAGACAAAATGCATTATTGTTTATGATCTCTGAAATCTAGTATGGTTTAATCCATAGTGGGGAAAACTTTTCATGCTATCCTTTCTTCTCATGGACTTTATCCCAAAGTATCACTAGATCCAAAATCTTGAATGTTTTGACTTTTTCTCTCTTATCAAACCACTTCTTGACCACATCCTAGTGTTTGTTTAATGTTTTTAAGGCCTCATTTATTAAATATTCCATTTCTATTATTTTTAGTAGTCTTGATTCTACTTTATCACTTGGTTATATGTAGTCCTATATGAATTGATAAGTGGGTAACTTCTACATAATTAGGAACACTAGCCTATATCCATACACCAATATGTAATGTTAAGTTTTAAGGGATTGCTTATGTCTCTTCTAGTCTATCTAAAGAGTATACTTCAATAAATTGTGCCAGTCCCTAGGCTTATCTCCAACTAATTTCTTAATTGCATCAATCATATTCTTATTCATTGATACTACTAGTCCATTTCCCTAAGGGT
This sequence comes from Torreya grandis, assembly GCA_037957365.1. Classification (NCBI taxonomy): domain Eukaryota; kingdom Viridiplantae; phylum Streptophyta; class Pinopsida; order Cupressales; family Taxaceae; genus Torreya; species Torreya grandis. The sequence goes on from JARHVA010006094.1 coordinate 98,548, forward strand.
GATAGTTAGATGATGACCTAATACTAATATGGTTGTCATGTGCCCACATAATAAATTCTACTGATATAAAATCTAGTCCATTGTCACAAATGAAAGAAATGGGTGTTCTAAATCTAGTTTTTATGTGTTCTTCCAAGAATTGAATCACATCTTGAGATTTATAGTTATTTTTGGATATGGATTTGGTCCATCTAGTGCAATAGTCTATCGTAGTAAGCACAAATTTATGGCCTATTAAGGAATTTGGGTTGATGACACCAATGAAGTCTAAACCCCATTGGGAAAATGGCCTTCCTTAAACAACTAGATATAAAGGAATTAATATGTGTACTTATCTCTTGACTAGAGCTTAGAATTCATGGCATGTTCTGACATGAGTATGAGCACCTTTAAAAATTGTTAGACAATAGTATCTAATTCTTAAGATCTTATGGGTTGTGGTATTCCTAGAAAGATTACCACTACTTATCTTCTGATGCAAGTTATCTAATATTTCTTTAGCTTTATCTATGAATACACACCTGAGATAAATGCTTTCATAATTTTTCTATAAAAGATCCCTTCTTGATCATGTAGTGAGCAACTTTGAGCTTCAAAACTTTCTTTCTTTCTATATTGAGCTCGAAGGAATAAGTTCATGTAAGTAAATATTGTATTATATTCATATACCATTCTCCTTTAGATACTTGAGCTTCACATACCTCTTCAATGATGATACATGGATCTTTCTTAGTCATAAGCTAAAGAATGCCTTGACCTAGAATGATCTTTACCAACTTGATCTCTATGTCAAATTCTTGTAGCTTGGACATACACTTGCCTCATCATTATCCTAGTTCATTTTGTGATAGGGTGAGCTTGACCACAAGATCAAAAATAATGTCAATAGTTTTATTCCTCAAAATGTAATGCCAAAACTTCTTCATGGCTTTGAAAAGGGAAAATAATCTTCTTGTCAATCATGGAGTACCTAAGTTCTATATCTTTCAAATTTATGCTCATAAACATAATTGGATGTTGAGTCTCATCCTTCTCCTATGTGATGATAGATGAAATCATACACTCTAAATAAAATTAATATAATTATAAATCCTTATTAAAATCTAGATTGATTAATATTGGAGCCTATGATATTGCATCTTTAATGTCTTGGAAGGACTTTCAAGCTTCAGTTATCCAATCTATTTTGGAATCCTACTTGAGCATGGTTTTTCAAATGTTTAAGAATCTCTACAAACCATGAGATGAAATTTATTATGAAATTAATGTTTATAAAGAATTATTTAAGCTCCTTATTACTATTTGGTAGTTGAATTTTTGAAATTGCTTGTATTTTATCTAGATCAATGGTGATCCCATCCTTAGTGATGATGTGCTCTAAGATATTTCCCTTAGTCACTCTAAATATGATATTATTTGGGTTTAATGAAACCCTAAACCTTATACATCTCTTTAATATAGACTATAAGTGACTTATGTGGTCTTTCCTATTCTTTGAAAATATTTTAACATCATCCATGTAGATGATTATGCATTTTCCTATTAGTCCTTTGAAATCATGATCCATGGCACATTGAAAGGTCACTCCTACATTTATTAAGCTAAATGACATCCTATTATATGCATAATTTCCCCATTTCATATTGAACACCATCTTCATTCTATCCTCATATTCCACTAGTACCTGATTGTAGCCTAAAAATCCATCCAAAAAGGACATCATTTCAGAACCACTTACTATTTGTATCACCTCATCCAAAGAAGTTAGAGGATAATTGTCCTTTTTAGAATCCTTATTTATGTTCCTAAAATCCACACATAATCTGATCTCACCAATATTATTTCTTATTGAGACCAAATTGGTCACCTAGGTAGAATGTTTTACTAAAAAGATGTTTTTTGTGCTTAATAACTTCTCCACTTCTGTCTAAATGAGAGGCTCCAAAATAGGATTGACCAGTATTTGCTTATTTCTAAATGGCTTATGATATAGATTCAAGGGAATAATATGAGTAATGACCTATGGGCCATATACCTTCAAGTATTCATATGTCCAAGTAATGATGTCCCTATATCAAGTGATTAGATCCTTCACTTGCTATCTCTCTTCTGTGGTGCAACTGAGACCAATTTTGACATAACATGGGCTATGTTAATCTCATATATTTTACCTTATAAATTTTAATTCATTTAACTTAGGTTTCTTATGTTATTGAGCTTAAGGGTCTCTATCAAATGGTCTTTCTAAAGAGACAAACCCAACTGTAATTTGATTCTCTTTGAGTTGGAGAATGCCTTCTTTGTCTAATTCTTCTTGAAAGAGGTTATTAGTGTCCTAGTCATCAATGATTTAGGATTATAATTCCCCTAAAGTAGTTAAAAACTAAATAATCTACTATTCATCATCAAATACCTAGAAATTTTTTACATTATTTAGAATAGAGGGACAAGGCACAAATTCAATAGATAACCATTTTACCTCAGATTCTTGTAGTAGCTCTAGAATAGCAGAAGTAGCTAGTGAATCCACCTCTTAATTTTTCTCTCTAGGAAGTGCTATTATGTTGAAATCTTCAAATCTTTTAATTAGGTCCCATGCTCTATACTTGTACCTTCTCAAATAAGATAGCTTGCACTAGTATTTGTTTTTGACCTAGTTAACCAATAGCTCTGAGTCACCAAATACTAATATTTGCGTCACATTATTCTTGAGTGTAAACTATAGTCTCATAACTAAAGCCTTGTACTTAGATCTATTATTTATGCATAGAAATTGCAACCTATATGCTACCAATAAATTTTTACCTTATGGATCAATTAGGTCAATTTTGATGCCTTATCCTTTCTTAGATCTATCATCATCAAAGTGTAGAGTCCATAGTTGATTGGAACCTTTAGGTTTTATTTTATATACTTGATTTTGAGTGGTAAAAGTATAAATACCCATGATAAGTGACTCATATTTTACCTTTCATTCTTGAAATTATATTTTATAATGGGATACTTCATTATTAGTTGTTTATCAATTTTGATTTGATTCATAATTCTTCTCCAAGGTAGATAGATATCAGATAAGTCTATAGAGAGATATCCATTGAGTGTGAAATAGTCTATAGCCTTAAAGTATGTCTACCACTAGAATATGAATGGTCATATGGACTCATGGTTCAAATGCTACTTAAATGTGCACATTGGTCAATTCTCTAACTACTGGTACTACTATTTTGTCTAGTTTTGAAACCATTCTCTTTAAAGGACTCAGAGTGAGACCAAGATTATAACATATGGATGTAGGCATGATAGTTTCATATGCTCCAAAATCAACCAAACAATTATGAATTTTCTTACCAAGTGCCCTAATAGTCAACAAAAAGGGTGAAATGTCTGGATTACTCTTATAGATGATATTGGCATCAACAACCTTCACTTTGTTTGTAGATGCTTTAGCTCCTTCCATGGGATCCTTTCCAATAATTAACTTCAATAACAACTCCTTTTGTTTAGGGATTTGAGCTACTTCATGAAGAGTTTTATTTACCTAAATCTTCTTCATATCCTCAACAATGTTGTATCCTCCTTTACTTAGTTCTTCATTGTTTTTCTACTAATTGTTCCCCTTTAGAGTGGGTGGATTATTATCTACATTAGGATTAAGAGGAATCACCATGGTATTTGGAGGAGTCGATGTTGTAAGTGGTTGCTTATTCCTTAGATTGTATGTACCCCTCTAGAATTGCTATAAAGTGTGAACTTCACTATATTATCCTCCAATACATTATTGTCTTCATCTGGGAAGGGAAACTCACGAGTTTTAAAAAACATAGTGGTACTTGAAGAGCCAAGATCATAGTGGGATTTTGGTGGATTGTTCATCTGGTCCTACATGACTAATTATTTTTGAAATATTTCAAATGCTACATATAATTTGACATAATTGAGCTCACCATGCTAAAAGGTATTTTGAATTCTGCACCAATGAGAAAGAGCTATTTCTACCATGTTGATATCTAGAATATTTTTAGGTTTCTCATGTCTATTGAATGGTCTATTATATATTAGGAATCTAGTATTCTAATTACAAGTTGGGGTATTTACATTTCCCATCTTCTTTTGCATATTTAATAAGTCATTGATCAACTTTTGAACCATTTTCTAGATATAATCTAGTTCTACCTTTGTAGAATCCATACCTTATAAAATATTAGTGGGAAGTGCATGTAATTATTGATTTTTTTGATAACTATTGCCTATCATATGATTGTTCAAGAAGATAAAATTTGGCTATGTTATATGTGTCAATGGAGGCAGTGCATAAAATTGATTTTGATTGAACATGAGAACATTTTGATTCACATGTGGTATCAAATTGAGTGATATAAATCCATTGTTGACATTAGGTACTCCAAGTGTCTGAGGATAGAGATGCTTGTCTATATTGATAGGTTCTTTATATGCTAACACCAAATTATTGGCATAAGCTACTCTTCTTAGGAACATAATAATGATTGGGTCTAGAGCATTCTTGTACATATCCAATGTTAATAACTCATCTAGTTTATATCTTAGGGTCAACCAATTATACATCTGGATCTTTTCTTTAAAAATTTGGATAGGCTCATTAAGCTCTCTCTTCATATTGGTGAAGTGTTGGTATACCAGACTAGGATTGGTGACCTATCCAAACTACAAAATAAAATCCACTTGACACTCATCCCAAGAAGTGGTATATTTTTTTTAGATTTAAATACCAATCATAAGTAGCATCCTTTAAAATAAAATGGAATAATCTACATGCAACATCCTCATAGATAACATATATTAGCCTTGATCTAACCTTAAAAGTTTGGATATGTTTCTCTATTATCTTTGATCCCATAAGAAAAAAAGATGGTAAGTACCTCTCAAGATTCCAAGGTAAATCATGCACATCACTTAGGATGGAAATGTAGATCTAACTAACCAGGGATGAGCTATTGTTTGGTTAATAGGTAAAGGATTCCTTATTAGAGAAGGAGTCCTTGGAGGTGGATTATTCCAAATTGGGGATATTGGCATAGTTATAGGTATCCTATGATTTATCAGGGATGAGATTAGAAAACTAGCCTAATAATTAGATCTGGTCACTCTCTTGAGTGACTCTAGTGCAACTTTATGTAAAGAATAACTACTATTATCAAGGGAAAAGGCCCTCTAAGTACCAGTTACTATTGATATAGGTTTTATGCACACCATATCATAATGAGGTGGCCTCTAACATTTTAAGATATTAATGAAGGTAAACTTCACTCTAGGTCATGAGTTACAAATATGCAGTTTAAATACCTATTGATGGAATAACTAGTAGGATATATAGGTTGTTATTAAGGTTTTTGGATGGAGGTGTGGTTCCAAAAGGGTAGTGAATCTATATGTGAGTTATATGTATGGTTGGTTGATTATTTAGAGTGGTTAGATCTCAAAATAAACTCAAAAGGAGAAAAGGGTAAGGTAGAAAAGAAGTCTCTATGGTTTTTAGGAACTACTTCCTTGGCTAGTTTCTAAAAGGACAAGTGCTTTGAAAACATATGCTTGTTTCTAGCAGCAATTGAACATACACAATCAGACATGGTTAAGAAGTATAAGGAGATACTAATGTAGGATATTCACAAGACTTATACAAAGGTTTATCCTTTTATGGAAGCTATTGCATACTCTTACTTAGGAGATTATGGCTTAGGCTAGAAAAGTATCTAAGGTAGATATTACACACACATAGAAAACTACATTTAAAAAAAACACTCATGCACATTCAAAATTATGAATCAATCAACTTTAATATATTAACCAATATACTTTAGAAATATATAAATAGTTATTGCACATATATAGATCAATACATCAATCAAAATAATCAAGAATCCATTTGCATCTATTGCACACTAAATATTATTAAAATATACAACCAAAGAAAGTAACAACTAATTACATAGAAATTGGAAATAAAATATACAAACACATTCATTGATGATCAAAATTTATGTTTCTCTTATATTTGAAATTATCTAACAAAAAATCCAAGTTGGGTTACAATTGTTTATATAGACTTGGGGAAGGGGTCACCTCATCCTCCAAGCTCATAAAAGGTCATTACATGTAATAGTTACAACATGAATTCTAACTATAGTCTAAAATTGTATAAGAGTCTACTTGTAGTTATCAGTTTAAAATGGTCTTTGAAAAATCTATACAACATGTGCTTGTGTATGAAGATAAAGGTAATTTTTACAATTATATCTCAAAATACATGCAAAACTACAAAATATATGTCATTTACAAAACTGTACATGCACAAAGTCTTAGCCTTATAAGGTTATGTGTTCTAAATGGCTATTGAAGTGGAAATTAGAACTATATGCTATTTTTCAAAGATAAGTATCACTATATCAATTCTTTAGAACTGGTGAAACTGTGACTAACCAAAAATAATTGTGTTACATGTTGCCTATGCCTTTATAGAATATCCCTTTGAAATGATTTACAAAGTCCTTACCTTGAAATATTTGACAGTGTTAAATTTTGCCTTTGAGATGCCATGTAACTATAGCCTTCTTATGTTTTGTTACTAGATCCTCACTTTCATATTCACATGTATGTTCATATTTCTGATCTAGATTAACTGTGAGACCTAATGTCTATCATTAAATATAGCTCAAGTTTCTAAATATCTACATGTTATGTTTATGTCATTATATTTTCTACCTTTATAAATATTACTATTGCCTTTAGGACATGTACCCCTACCTCATTGGGTCTAGATCTTGGAAAAGTCTATTGTCTACTTGCACCATTTATTCTTCTGCATGATGGAATGTGAGCATTCCACTTGGAAGACCTATGGGGCCTATATGCTCTTTATAACCATAACTCAAATTTTTTTGTGCCAATTAGTAGATCCTCACTTATTATAGGACCTTTTAATTTACCATGTTAATCTCATACTGTCGAACATTTATGCTCAAGTTAACATGGTTTGTAGATCTTAGTGTTTTGACTCATTGACTCTTGTGAGCTTGACACTTGTCACATCCTCATTCCATTGAAAATTCTTTGTTGATATTATAACATTGGATCAACTTAAGAATCAATGATGGCCATCAATCTACTTAGGCCCACTAACCTTTGATTTTAAATGGATAATTTATGAGCTTAAATTTGGCATTTATGTGACCATCAATGACATCCTTACGACTATCAAGGACATCCTTATGACTATCAATGACATCCCTATGATCATCAAAATTTAATCTCATATCATTTTATTATTGATCTTAAATTTGAAATTCACATGACCATCAAAGATGTTCACATGATCATCAATGACATCCACATGACCATCAAAATTTAAACCCATGTCTTTTAATTACTAAGCCTAAATTTGGCATTCATATGACCATCAAATATGTCCACATAGATGTCAAAATTTAAACCCATGTATTTTAATTTTTGAGTTTAAATTTAACATTTGCATGATCATTAAAGACATCCATGTGACCATCAAATTGACATAACTCCCTGCGATCTCAACACTTGTCATTTCCTAGTTCACTCTGCTCTGTAAGCATAAATGAAAAGAGGACTTATCATATATATATATATATATAAACCAAGGTTTCAAAAAATAACTTTGGACATAACTTTAAATCCCAAGGTTTTATACATATTAATAACTACGAATAAATCCTAAGTCTAACCTAATATTAAAAAGGTGATCATGTGTGTGCCACTTAAATAGTAGGGTACTGTCTCAGGGATTTTATGTAGGAGAATTATTTTGGGATTTATAAAAAATGTATGAGACATAAATCCCATAGTTTAATTAACATAACTCCTTGCGATCTCAACACTTGTCATTTCCTAGTTCACTCTGCTCTGTAATCATAAATGAAAAGATGACTTATCATATATATATATATAAACCAAGGTTTCAAAAAATAACTTAGGACATAATTTTAAATCCCAAGGTTTTATACATATTAATAACTACGAAAAAATCCTAAGTCTAACCTAATATTAAAAAGGTGATCATGTGTGTGCCACTTAACAGTAGGGTATTGTTTCAAGAATTTTATGTAGGATAATTATTTTGGGATTTATAAAAATTGTATGAGACATAAATCCCATAGTTTATTTTCATCAAACAAAATGTTTGAGACATAACTTTCAAAGGAAATGGTTCGAGGAGTTATCACACTAGAGTGCACCTTGTTTGAAGATGTGCAAAACACACCCTCAGTCCAATTGATAAAATGGGAATTTATTAGAGTGTGGATGACTTTGTACTGAGAATAACCTCCAGAGAGGTTTGGTTCCCTTAAAATTTATCAATTAAATCTGATTTACTATGATTTTTTGGATGGAAAAGGAGAAGGAAACTAAAATGGGAAATCCTATCTAATGGGGTGAAGCACCTGAATGTTTATTATTCTATAAAATATTTTTGGAACTAAATAATACACACATATGAATCTAAAATAAAACTCTATAATCAATATTGAACATCAGTATTTCAAAGAAGGCTTGAAAGAAGTTTGTAAAGCAAATTTAAATCCTAGCTCTTCAAATGACCTGTAGAGGATGAGATTTTCAAAGTAGGTGTGGAAAGGAAATAAAAAAAGGTAAATTAGATGCCACTTGTATGCTGGTACAAAATAAAATTACACTCTATTTTAATCCAAAAAACATATGCAAAAAATCTTCTTTATTTGATAAATGGTGTCAATTATAATTTCTTCTATGCTTCAGGAATTTTTCAAAAATGGCTTCAAAAAGCCAATATACAAGACTAAAATTTTAAATAAAGCCAAATTAAAATTTAAAATAGAAGGATTAGTATTATTTTAATTAATATAATACTAAAATACTTTTTAAAAATTACATAAAGGTTTTAAAATCTTCCAATTCTTCAAAAATTGCATGTTCTTCATTTTGGCATAGAATTGAGAAGTGGTGGGCTGATGTTGACTTTTCAACCTTCCTTACATGAAAATCATGTCATAAAATAGAATATAACTCCATATTTAAGTGATTTTAAGTTATTTAAATTATTTATCTTGCATGAAAAACATGGGAGATGCATGAAACTAATCAAGCTAGTCAATCGAAGAGATTTGACCCTTAGGGACTAGTTAACTAAACTTGAGCTCAAATTGCATGAATCGAAACTTGTGTATTGAATTTATAATGTTATATACACTTTAAAACCATATATTAAATGTTTTAACTCAAAAATTAATTCATTTTATATATTTTTAATGCCATTCTTTACTTGCTTTATTGACTATTTAAGCCTAATAGTTGATCTTCTTGAATTTGAACTCCATTAAAAATATAATAAGAAAACATGAAAACTTAAAAAAAAATCACTTAAAAAATAATTATTAATCACCAAAATAATTTATTTTTATGATAAAACACTCGCCATTCAGTCAACATGGTTGACTAGGCCTATTTTACTCTATTTTCCTGCAGACTGGCCATTTTGATTGAGCTAGTTGGGACACTTCTCAGATGATTTATGACAAAAAAAATTAAATATGAAGAAAATTTCTTAATATTTTATCTCCATTGATTATATTTCTTTGAAGTGTCCTGTACTTCATTTTACATTCTTTTTCATAGAAAAAACATGATTTCTACCCTCATCCATACATCTCCATACATAAAATTGACATTTCTAGATTCCTCTATGAGTTTACTTTACATTTGAAAAAAACTTATGTTGATTCAATATGATTTTATAGAAATAAAATCAAATTTTTACAAAACTAATTTTTTGAGGGTTTAGGCAGGCTTTGAAGCTAAATTTTTAAAATGATGGTTCATGAAGTACAGACCTCCAAATCCCAAAACATTTCCATTTATGTGTATAAAATTGACCCCTAAACATCCCTAAAAATATTGGGTTCCCATTCAAAATATATAAAAAATTACCATGTGGAGAAATATGCGTATGGGGTTTTGACTGCATTTTAAGCTACCTACACTCTTAATGATTGTTCATAAAGCAAAACCACTAAAATGGTCTTAATTTTTTTATGAATTATAATTAAATATTATTAATAAAAACATAATAATATATTTCATCTAAATTCCATATGTGGTGAAAGATATGTGTATTTGAACAGGAGGTTAGGAAGGGTGTCTAGAACTGAAAAAATAAAAATTTCACCAAAATGAAAATAAATCTTCACATTCTTATAAATAATTAAAAAAATAATCATGGGTTTTATACCATGCTATAAAAATAATCTAAAATCACATTTTTCTTGAAAAGTCAAAAAACCCCTTTGTGGCTTTTATGCCTATGTGTTTGCAAAACCCTATATGAGCATGGTTTTATTAAAATTTAGAGTTTTTCCACTATTTAAAAGTATTATTATGATTTAAAAACATTATCCCATATTTTTCAAACTTTTGCCTAGACTTAGAAACCTCTATGGTACTCAGAATGATGCCTGCTCCAATGGTGATCTCCAACGGACATGCTACGTACTATTAAAAAAAAGTGAGTATCTCCACTTGTCTAATGTCTATGAAACTTTATTTTAAGGTTTTAAAACTCATAATGACCTTGTGTACAAAATTTGAGTTCCTGAAACCACTTGTAGCTCCCAGCATGTTCAATTTTCTCTCAAAATTGATCTTTATGCATGGATTATCTGCATATTTGAACTTGACGATGCTATTTTGAAATGATAATGACCCATTTACAATATTTTTTTACTTTTTTATCAAAATTAGTGATTTTAGGTTATAAATTACTAGTTTGACTAGCTATAAAGGGATAATGACCAATTTTAGGAAAGTTTTGAATGATAGGGGTAGTAATTTGACCTTGATAAGTCAAATTACTGACAATTTTGGTGACTTTTAGGGGTTGACCAGCTTGGTGGTAAAATAAATAAAAAATTTAGGTATGAAAAAATTTGATATACACTAAATATTGGAATATCTTTTGTGAGAAAAGACACAAATAGGACAACTGACACAAATAACTAAAAACATATGCATGTGTGCACTTAGAGGAAAGGACAACAACAACACAAAAAAGAAAAAAACTATTGAAAGCATGTCCAAATATGCACTTATAGGAATGAAACAAAAGGATTCTATTATTTACAAACTAACCTCTACCTTGCTAGCCCTCTTGGATCAAATGGAAAGCTATTTGATGCACTACGGAACTTTGAAACATATTTGCTTCCTTTTGATAGCTCTCTTCTACAAATGGGATCACTTATATGTTCATATGTTCTGGATGATGTAGATAGGCCTCCAAATTCCATTATTAGGTGTATGTATTTAATATATGGATCTAACATCCAATAATCCTCTTCCCATATTCTTCTTTGTTACATCAAGACTACTATCTCTGCGTCATTCATAAGTTGGTCATGATTTGTCTCATTTTCATCCAATGATTGAATTGGCAAATGAACTGGTATGCTTGGATTGGTATCTTCATTATGATCCATTTGAAGTAGTGGCTTATTGATATATTCAAACTCTTGGTAGGTATTCATAAATAGATTCAATATATCATATTAATTTCTTCTTGATGAACAGTTACAATAATACTCTTTCCAAGACATTCATCAATCTCCACTTGGGGTGGAGATAGACTATCAAACTTTTCAAAAATACTCTCTAAGTCATCCCAAAAATACTCTTCATCATGATAAACTAAAAGGACATGAAAATCATTATTATTATTACCATTTGAAATATTTTGATCACATATTTCTAACCTTTTGATGTAGTCATATGAAATTTCTTGATCTATTGCACTTCCTTCATCTTTATCTTCTCTAGAGAATAACATTTCAATTGGTCCCACTAGGCATGCTAGAAACTAATATCACTCTAAATTTCATATTTTTTGAAGATGTGTAAAACACACCCTCACTTCATTTGATAAAATATAACTTCTCAGAGTTTGGGTGACTCTGTACTAAGAAGAACCTCCAGAGAGGGTTGGTTTCCTTAAGATTTATCAATTAAATCTTATCTACTGTGATTTTTTGGATGGAAAATGAGAAGGAAACTGAAATGAGAAATCCTATCTAATGGGGTGATGCACCTGAATGTTTATTATTCTCTAAAATCTTTTTGAAACTGAGTAAGACATACATATGAATTTTAACAAAAACTCTGCAATCAATCTTGAACATCAATATTTCAAAAGAAGACCTAAAAGAAGTTTGCAAAGCAAATTGAAATCCTAGCTCTTAAAATGACTTGTAGAGGGTGATATTTTTATAGTAGGTGTGGAAATGACCTATAAAAATATAAATTATATTCCACTTGTATGCTGGTACACAATCAAATTACACTCTATTCTGATCCAAAAAACATATGCAAAAAAATTTCTTTATTTGATAAATGGTGTAAATTACAATTTCTTCTTTGCTTCAGAAATTTTTCAAAAATGGCTTCAAAAATCCAATATATCAGTCTAAAACTTTAAATAAATCCAAATTCACATGAAAAAGATAAGGATTAATCTTCTTTGAGTTAAAATAAGACTAAAACCTTTTACAAAATTAAATAAAGGTTTTAAAATCTTCCAATTCTTTAAAAATTATATGTTCTTCATTTTTGGCATAGAATTGAGAAGTGGCGGGCCCATGTTGACTTTTAAACCTTAATTTAATGAAAATAATGTTTTAAATTATAATATAACTCTATATTCAAGTTATTTTAAGTTCTTGAAAGTCTTTATCTTTCATGAAAAACATGGGAGATGCATGAAACTAGTCAAACTAGTCAACCAAAGAGATTTGACCCTTAAGGCCTAGTTAAATTAACTTGAGCTCAAATTGCTTGAATTAAAACATATGTATTTAATTTATCATAATATATCCACTTAAAAACATATAATACATGTCTTAACTCTAAAATTAATTCATTTGATAGATTTTCAATGTCATTCTTTACTTGTTTTATTGACCAATTAGGCTTAATAGCCTATCTTATTGCATTTGGACTCCATTAAAACTAAAATAATAAGACATAAAACATAAATAAATAAAAATTTTAACCTGAAAAATAATTATTCATCACCAAAATATTTTATTTTGATGAGAAAACACTCACCATTCAGTCAACAGGGTTGACTAGCCCTATTTTACTCCATTTTCTTGCAGACTGGCCATTTAAATTAAGCTAGTTGGGACACTTATGAGATGATTTATGAAAAAAATAAAAATTTAAGATGAATAAAAAGTCTTAGGGTTTGAGTTACATTTATTATATTTCATTGAAGTGTCTTGTACTTAATTTTACCTACTTTTTCTATGAAAAACATGATTTATGCCCTTATTTATACATCTCCATACATAAAATTGACAGTTATAGAATTATAATTGAGTTTAATTTACATTTTAAAATATTTAATATTTATTCAATATTATTTAATGGAAATAAAATCAACTTTTTTTAAAACTAGGTTTTTTAGGGTTTAGTCAAGGTTTGAAGTTGAATTTTCAAAATAATCATTCATGAAGTACAGACCTCCAAATCCAAAAATTTTGAAATTTATATTTATAAAATTTAATCCCTCAAAATCCTTGAAAATATTTATTTCCAATTTAAAATATATATAAAGTTACCAGGTGGATAAATATGGCTATGGGGTTTTGACTGCATTTTGAGCTACCTACACTCTTAATGATTGTTCATAAATAAAAAATAATCAAATGGTATAATTTTTTAATGAATTATAATTAAATATGATTAATCAAAACATACAATATAGTTCATCCAAAATCCACATGTGGTGAAAGATATGAGTATCTGAACAAGAGGTTAGGAAGCGTGTCTAGAATTAAAAAAATGAAAATTTCACCAAACTGAAACTAACTCTTCACATTATTTAAAATGATTGAAAAAATAATCATTGGGTCTGTAACATGCTATCAAAATAATTTTCAAGCACATTTTGCTTCAAAATTAAAAAAATCCCTTTTTGGCCTTTATGCTTGCTTACTTGCAAGAACCTATATGAGCATGGTTTGCTTAAAATTTAGAGTTTTTACACTCTTTAAAGGTCTTATTATGATTTTAAAATATCATAACATTATTTTTGAAATTTTACCTAGACTTAGAAACCTCTGTGGCACTCCAAAATGATGCCTAATCCAATGGTGATCTCCAATAGACATGCTAAGGACTGTTACAAAATAGCAAGTATATCTACTTTTCCAATGGCCATAAAACTTTTTTATAAGGTTATTCAACTCATAATAATCTTGTGTACAAAATTTGAGGTCTCGAAACCACTTATAGCTCCCAAAATGTTTAGTTTTCTCTCAAAATTGATCCCTATGCATAGATTATCTGCATATTTAAACTTGACAATGTTATTTTAAAATGATAATGACCTATTTACAATCTATTTTTGAAAATTTTGATTAAAATTAGTGATTTTAGGCCATAAATGACTAGTTTGACCAGCTACAAAGGGTTAATGATCAGTTTTAGGAAAGTTTCAAATGATAGGGGTAGTAATTTGACCTTGACAGGTTAAATTACTAACACGGGACAAAATGACTAAAAAAATTAGTCCAAGACAAAAGTATCTAAGGATAGGCTGGTAGGGGAAAATGATCAAGGTAAAAGTCTTAAAGGGTAAGTCTGGTAAGGCAAAGGGTCAATGCAAAAAATCTAAAGGGTGAGCTCTAATGTATCATCAAGGTTATTTCAAACAAAATGTTTGAAAGTATTCAGTCATCATTGGGAAAAAATGTCTCAAACAAAATGTTGGACATAATTTAATCATCAGGGAAAACATCTTGTATAAAATGTCTGAAATAATGCCAATAAGATAAGTTTGATAAAATAATTCTAAATCAAAACCCTGAATGAATAAGTCTAGGGAAAAACATTTTAATAGAATTATTGCAAGGAAAATGTTACGAAGATAAAATTTCATCAAAGAAAATGTTTGATAGATAAAATCCCAAAAAAGATAAATTTGATAAAGTTAATTGCTTTGGGGAAATTGGCATAGGGGAATTGTCACAAGGAAATTATCATGGATAAAATGTCTGACACAATAAACCTAAAGACCAATTCTTGTGGAACAAAAATTTTGAAGACCAAATCCCAAAAAAAGATAAGTCTAAAAACATAAAACCCAACAAAGACTGCTAAAAGGTATAAAGTTAGTGAAAACATAATACCAATACTACTTTGCCAAAGTATGAAAAGGCCAATAATCAATCTTCTCTTAGATTTTCAATAAACATATAGAAGAGGGGCTCAAAGTCAAGACCATAGTCTAACAAAAGTGGGTCCCCATTTCCTATGGAAAGAAAGAGGATGTTGGGTATAATAGGATCCCCATAACTTTTTATCCCCTTATATATGAAAATAGTTTTAGGACTTGAAACCTTATGTATTTTTTTGTTTTTTGGTTTTGTCTTTGGGAGGCCTATTTAGGTCTTAATGGCTATCACAAAATCCTAGGTACTTAGATTGGGTTGCTTCAAAAAGATACCTCTCCTTATTTTAAGTCTCCTAAATCTTGAGACAAAAATATTAATTTGAAACTAAAATTTCTAAAATTATTATATTTTGGTATCCAATAATGGTTGTGGAGAAGATTGAAGTTCTTTAAATATGTGTAACTATAAAATCAAACCATGTATATATGTAATGAAATATAATTTAAAAATAAATAATTTTAAAATGGATCAAAATCTTGGAGACTCCATTAATGGCAGTCATCCAAGGATAAGGAAGGAGAGTAGGGATTACTATGGAAAAGTCATAATCAAACACCTCCTCCCTCCATCCCAAAATCTAAATTTATGATTTAATGTATGATTGGAAGCCTTTTTAAACTTCCATAAGGATTTATAGGGCCTCCCCACCTTTGACCAAATTTGATGATTGAGGTTTAATCGATCTAATGATTGAAATGGATTGATCCATTCTCAAAAAGATTATTTGGGATATTTTAAAACCCTTTTGATGTCATTGAGTTTTCTTTATGATTTAAGTGTGATCTAAGGTTTATGATTGGTCAATTCACCCAGAGGCATTTTTTAGCATTGTGAAGAGTTATATAGTGTATTTTGAGCTACGGGTTGCTCTAACCCACCTTGATTTAGTAAAATTTTATTTTTGGGCCTTGGGACCTTGGGGCCTATTACATTGGTTTTGATAGTTATATTCCTATTTATCAGACTATAGGTTGTTTAAAATAAGTGGGGCCAATATAGTTACATAGAGACCATATGACAACTTATACTTTTATTTACATGTTATTAAGGAATACGAGTTTATTTGGATGTTTTTTACATCTTATACCACATCATTGGCTAGCTAATTTACATTGTAGTTGTGTAGAATGGGTGTGGTACACTTATTTTTAAAAATTATTTGTTTTGTGAGTGTTTCATTGTGTCAATTTTTTAGAATGACAAAGGAAATGAAATACCTTATGGATTTAAACACTAATGAGGTGATGTATTGATGAGCCCATAAATGACTCATTATATCTAAGTAATTAGATCATTTCCCCCTAAAAGTCTTCCTTTTAGGTGGATTTATATGTGGATAATATAACTCATTATTATTTTTTGATTGATAATTTAGGGTTAAAAGGGGACCTTTACCCACAATATACATTAAATATTATACCTCACAAACCTTAGATGAACATCCATGAGGGAATGAGAATTTAAAAACTAACACAACTGGCAAAAAACAAAATAATACTAGAGTAAACATTGATTACCAATGAGACCAAAAATGAGTAACAACCATGAAAACACCTAGCATGCAAAAAATCAAACTAAGGTCATAGATATTTTTATATTATATGAACCAACTAAAAACAAGAAATATCACACTAAGCTAGACTTCCCCAAAAGAGACTTCATAGTTCTCCTCATCCTCTTAAGGACTAAATAGCCCATTGACACCAATATCCACCACCACCTCCTACAACACTTCTCTTAGCACACCTAGGGACACACAAAAACATGGACCCCCCATATTATTAGATTTTAAAACCACACTTATGCCTATAAGTACTTCCATCACCAAACCAAGCTAGGAGTCCCCAACATCGACCATCATGGCAAGAGGTGGCAAAACTTTGCCACCCTCAAATAGTTTGGTCAAGAGATAAGTTGTATCCCACACTTATATAGAAGAATGGAAGGCCATTACCATTCTAAATTATGACAAAGGGGCATGCATTACTTCCACATACACCATATGAATTTATTTACCTGAATGATTTGAAGCCCTAAAAACCCCCTAAACCTGTTATATAAATCTAGGTCCATTACCAAATAAACTTCCAATTCTCTAAAAATAAAGAGTGGAATGAGGATATCCATCTCTTTGATTGAGAATGGAAGATTAATTTGACTCTTGAGAGGGAACCCTATAATTTATTCTACCAAACCCACACAGTAACATGATCTAATCAAACCTTTTAACACCAATTTTACCAATTCTCTATCTTCTATTACTAGCATGATATTTCCAAGAAATAACAATGCAAGATTAGAGTTTACCTTGATCTTATGGGGTGTTTAAAGAAATATATAACCCACTAAATATTTGATATCATCTATGACCTATCCAATTTACACAATAAAAACATGTATAATTCAAACATCACTTATAGAGGCTTCAAAATACATATTATGTAGCTCTACTCCCACCCTAACCAATGGCTCACTAAGAGAAAACTATAAAAAAAAATCCATTGTTCAAAGAGTCCAAACCGTGGGCAAAGAATTTATCAACAATATAAATTATTCCAATGTATAGGCACATGAATATATTTCCAAAGACATTAACACCTCATTAATCCCTAGTTGACATGAACCATCCACTCAACAATAACTCCTCATGATTTTGATATTGATAATAATGATTAGCATTACCAGAATAAAGATTCATCTAAAAGGCTTTCGTGACATATCATAAAAAGGCCCCAAGGTCTTAATAATTTGACACAAAGGGTGGGGGCCATGGGCTAAGCCCCCATTTTTCATCACTAACAAATTCATCTACCTATTCAATGCCTTGATTTCCCAAAAAATCTACTTCCCTATTTACTTCACGAAAATAGTGAATCACCTCCCAATGAGAAAAATAACTTAGAATTTACAAGGACTAACCTAAAATGTTTTCAATGTGCCAAACACATGCATGTATATTTATCTGATCCTAGATCGTAACCATGGAATCACTTTTGATAATCAACTTTGAGATACCACATTAGACTACCAAATTTATCGCTAATGACAATGCTTTGGCCTTAGTCTCATTGTTGGTCCCATTTATTAATTTGAATAAAACTACCCAAATTAAATAACTTACATAATAATAGATGATACAACCAACCTTTGATGCTCTGATATTACCCTGAGCTACCTTGTTAAAATTGAGTTTGAAAACTCCTAGGGGAGGAGGAATCTAAAATACATTTTTTGCCCTATGAGCTTTTTTACTAGATACCCTTGACACATTAATGGTAATAATAGAACTCATTATTAATTAAAAGTATAAAATGAGTATTTTACCTTAGTTATTATGTGTAAGTTATTATTACTTATTTAAATCACTTTGTTCTAACATTTACATGGGAAAGACACCATTTTTGTGTGTATAGGTCAAAAAATTTATTATAGCCAAAGACAATGTTTTTTGGTAATAGAAGACTCCTAAGGACTAGTCTAAACTAGCTCTAAATATCACCAATATGTCTCTTATGACACTATTCTGGATTTGAATATGCCTTTCTAGATCTTAAGATGTCCAAATAACTTCTAAATAATTACAAAAATCTTGGTAAAGAATATGAGGATTTTACATTGATATAGGACATATATCTTTGATAAGAATTATTATATTATGTTTTTGGGAAAAAATATAACATTTACATATATATTTTTCAAAAATAATAGTATTTATTTTTATCCATGGTATTTATATAAGTTTTATTTTGAGTGACTATAAATATTATGTTTGGATCTACTAGTAGAATGAAGGATAGATGCCATAAACTAAAAAATAAGTTACATATGACATTAGATATGTAATCATTTATGAAACAAAATCTATCCCTTTCCACTGGTTTTCCTTAAAACATGGAAAGGATGCTATTATGATATTATTTTGAAATGAGAAATTTCCTAGTTAGTTTTGATCATGTTAGGTTTTTATATATTTTGAATCAGTTGTTATAAATGTATGGTAATATATAAATAAGTCCTTTTAATGATAGTATTATATGAATAGAGCATTAAGGATTGAATAGTTTTAGTATCTCTATTTTTAAGTATTGTAAGCATTTTCTAGAAGTAATGAGAAATTGATTTCATGAAGTTTCTATAAATTTTATAGTGTTCTAGTAATATTTTTAGGGAGATTAAGGGCCCACTCAACCAAATAAGAAATATCTATTTTGGTATTTATATGTTTATTTTATACTATTACATGTCTTAAAGTTCGTCATCCATTCTCTTATGTAAAGTATTGTGATATATGTTTTACTTGCAAAATCACGTGTTAATGTGTGTGTTTAAATGAAGCTTACTTTCAGCATTTCCCTTTGAAATCATTTCCCTTCCAAATCATTTCCATTTCTATAAAATATATTAGTTGTGTGTTTTTATTTCATTAAATTTACTTATTAGTAAATAGACTAAAGGTGTGTTTAATGCAATTTCAATTCCAACAAGTCTGTTTCCCTTAAAGTACTTTCATTTTAATAAGTTTGTTTTATATCACAATTTATAGATTTTATTTCAATTTAATCAATTGGGTTATAACTTTAAAATTAAATGATCCACAAAACACTACAAACAAACAACTAACAATAACCATTTAGAATATCCTATTCTGGATTGTCATTAAACACTACTCAGATTGAAATTACATATTCATCTAAATGAAGAGGACATAATTACCATCATCATTTTTCGTACCATTTTGGGGATTTTATAGGTATTATTATGGTATAAAATTTTAAACTAGTAGTAGATTAAGAAATACTTCCAATAAATCAAATAAATTTATGAATAGACAAAGATATTAGAAGGGAAGATATATTTCTAAGAACCCCCAAAAAATAAAAAGTAATATTAGGTCTCAAGAGGAAAGTGGATTATAGTATATTCTATGAAAATAACTTTAGACTATTAAGGAGGAACCATTCTAAGCCTCACATTTATTTTGGGAACATTCCCTAGATGTAGTGAATCCTTCCAAAATAAATAATATAGGCTACAAAATATTGTAAACTAGAGTACTGAATCTTAATAAAGTAACTTTTGACCATTTTTGATAATTTACAATCTCCTAACAGAACCCTTTGTAGCATCTATTAGGAAGAAAGGGGAGACAACATTAGAAATATAGTAAATCCATAAAATAGGGCTAAGGTAGGTAGAGATCAACTAGTAAGGAGAACCTTTACCTATCCTATTGTCTTATATCCAGATCAAAATGCTCTAATGAAAAATATATCCCCTTATATATTTCTTAATTTTATGGAAATGTTAATATAATGCCCTAACCAGTTATTTTCTAAATTCAAGGTGTTATGTTAAACCTATGACTACAAGTCTAATAATGAAATTACTTCCTTCAATACTCAAAGATTCAACTATGAGGTGGTTTTTGGGATTACAACCAGAATCCATTTATACATGTGATGAAATGGAAAATGTATTCTTGTAAAAATATCAAAATTAATATAGGTTAAAAGATATAAAATAAGAATTCTACTAAAGGATCCTAAAATATTTTGCAGCACCAAGAGCAATTATTTTAGACCAAGGCCCTCAATTTTCATCTAATATGATGAAAGCCTTCACAAAACACTACCAAATCATGAACAAAACGTCATCACCTAACCATCCTAAATCCAATGGTAAATTTAAATTCACCAATAGATAATTAGAAAACATCTTGACCAAGATAGTAGAATGAGAATAAAATATTGATCAATTAATTTAGCTAAATTAGTTTAAGCCTACAACACAACATGAAAGTACACCATAGTATTTTCTCCATATGCACTTGTATATGTGAAAAAACCATTACTTTCAATTGATTTTGAGTTGTAGACATTAAGAATGGCTATGGAGGTGGGCATGGACTTGACATAAGCACAAAAATAAATAATTCTTCAATTGAATGAACTAGATGAGATGAGACTTAATGCATTGCATCAAACATAACTTCTTCAATATCATATGAAGGTATGGGATGATCATCACATCAAGGAAAGGAAATTTAAATAATTATATTGGACATTATTGTTTGATCTGAAATACCAATATTTCAAAGGTAAAATCCATACTAGATTGTTAGGTCCTTACAAAGTTGAAAATATTTTTAACAATGGATATGTTCAATAACTACCAATTTATGTCAATAGGAAGAAAATTTTGGTAAATGGGCACAATTTTAGGCTATATAATCAACCTCTTATCAAGGAGGAGTTTTAGAAGCAAATTCAATCTCAAGAATAATTTGATTATATGGAAGAACCTTGTTTTCCAATCATAACCAAAGGATGAAATTTTGAGTCTAATTAAGGTAAAGGATTCAAAATCAATAAATTGCAATCCTCTTCCCAAAAAATATTTTAAAAAAAGTAAAAAATGGGTGGTGAAAAAGTTGAAAACTAACAAATAATAACTTTTTTAGGGGATAAAGCAATAAAAATAATACTCTTAATTGACTTATATTTTACTCTAGATACACTTGTGTGTGTTTCTCATCGCAAGACATGTGGTAGAACCAGAAAAAAAGACAACCATAGGTAATTCAAGTGTTTGTATTTTGTTTTTCTGAGTATGATTAATTTTGAGTTTTGAAAGTGTCATTTAATATGCACTTTTCAAGAAGGATTATTCCAATGAGAACATGTCAAAAAGGGGGTCTCCTATAAAAAGGGTCTTTAAAAGGGTTTTTTACAAACATTAATTAAAATGGTGTACTATTAAAATATCCTTTAGAAAAGGCAATTCATCATTAGAATAAAATTATTTCATCATGATGACACACTTCAAGATATTCATAAGAGAATGGAATATAAAGTATCATTATGATAAGGATCATTTGTCACATGAAGGATGGTTCATAATGGAAAATAAAGGAAAGAATACTGATAAAATTTACATGAGGAAAATATAAGACATATTTGAGTCACCTAAAATCTTGCCACATGACATAATAATAATTTCCTTTCCTAAATATGGCTAATCTCATAATCAAATTACCTCCAAGATATTTCAAGAGCTAGGAAAATAATTACAGACTTTTCAAACTTTCACCTTGCTCCATTTCTCAAGTTAATTATATTCTCCTTTTCTTTTTAAAACACTCTCACTTATTTTAAACCCCTAATAATCACACTCATAATTATCTATTGATATTTTTATATATCCTTAAGTATATTTGACACACTTTTTAGATGGGGTAGAAAATAAATCTAACCTAAATCAATAAATCTCCTACTACAAGATGAATTTGTAGTTAGGGTGTTTGAAGAAGTAGGATTGTTATATTTTTTGAAGAAAATTCATCTAAATGATGGGAAAATGGTATAATATTTTTTCACAAACCTAAAATGGGATAATTCGAAGGTGAAAATAACCAAGATTCTAGTTAATAACTCTATCATTAGCCAACTATCTAGGATTCGTAAGATAGAAATGAAAAAATTAGGTAAATATTCATTTAAAAACTTGATTCAAATAAATTATGAGTACGGGGAGCTTACTATTGAGTTAATCATCAGTACACAATGGGTCACCAAGGTAATTAAGAGAGAAAATCTTCTATAATGTTAGAATACCATAACCTACTAGGTCTTCAAAAAAATTCACATAATGGACAATATGGCTCATTAGGAGGAGATGTAACGAATATTGTGAATTATCTCAGACATGGATGGCATAAACCTAAGTGGAGGATAAACATGACTTATTTTATTTATGGTATCATCCAATTTATATTAGAAATATATGTTAAGGGTATGACATTTATTATACACCATGGGTTAATACAATTGATATGCTGACACTATTTCTTAAAGAAGGTGCATGTAAAAGCTAAATGGGAAACCATTTTTAAAGATAAGTTGAAGATAAATACCCAAGTAAAGACAATACCAATTTATTCCTCCCTTATACCTATATTTGGCTTACGAAAATAAATTTAAATTGAGGATCCATATCTAAAACCAACAAAGAAGAGGAAATAGAGAACACAAAATTTTTAAGATACCTCTAAGGAGGCTCTAGAACCTACTAATGTAAATATATCTATCATGGAAATATAAAATGATTAAGAGGAAACTATGATTATATCTCATCCTAGGGTCTTGAGAATAAGTGTAAGAAGGAAATAGACTCCAACTAAATATTCACCATCAAAGACTCTATCATGGAGAAGAATAAGACTCATCCTTTATAAAGAGGATGATATTGATAAAATATATTTTATTGAATAAATACTTTAAATCCTCAATCAATATCAACTTGTTCAATCTCCATAAGACTTGGAGGAGATTTTAGAATAATAGGTTATGGAGGGTCCATCCATAAGTATGTGTGAGCTTGCATCCATGGTAGAGGGGTTTAAAATAGTAGAATAAGTAGAAAATGTCTCTCAACCCTCTTCATCTATGACACTGGTGGAAAAAGGAAAACATATATTTTTTTAATAAGAGTATCCTCCTTATATTTATGATGAGGAAGACCAGATAAAACAAGCCATGGCATTATCAAAAGCAGAAGCAACCACGAGACAACAAGTGGAAGAAATAACAATCCTTATGAAAAATTAAAAGGAAAATAAAAATATATTTTTTATTTATAGTATGAGTTATAAGATAATAAAAATCAATCCCTTATTAAATATAGTTAAATATCTCAATTAAAATGAAATACACTAATACCTAAAAATCAATTATACCATGGTGTGCATCCTAATTGTCTTTTGATAAAACCATGGATACTTGGGAGAAAACCTATCAAACCCTAAGAGAGGTTAGGGTAGAAAATAAAAATTTATATATTTATTTTGAGTAAGAGATCAAACAAAAAGAAAAGGTAGAATACATACTATAGACAACATGTGAACTAGGAGAGAAGATTCTTGCTTATATAATACCTACCTCTGGGTATAGACTCCTTCTAAAAGAAGAGTTATATATATGTTTTTTTTTTTAATAACTTCATGTGGATTTCCTCATTAATTACAAGATGATAAAGAATTCATGGATGCTTATTAGTCTAGTAACCTTGAGAAACAAAATATTTTATTGTGAATTACATGTGTAATTTTCTCTTGTGAAACATGTCCTCTTTCCTAATTAATTTATTTTTGGGAGAAGCTTAGCTTAATTATTTCACCTCTACATTATAAAACAAATTTTCATGGAGGGATATGACATAATAATATTTTTTATAAGTCAAAACTATTGGGCTCTACATGAGGCCTGAATTCCTTAATTTAGACAAAAAAACCAAAGTTTTCTAATATATTTTATATAATCCAATAATTAGGTAATAATGTCCAAATATCTTAAGAAAATGCATTTATTATTTTGAGGAGTATTCTCAAAACTATTTCAATACATACATTGATAGCTATGATCATAGGTGGGATACATTGAGTGTCCCTTTGAAGATAAACAAGGTCATTTTTTCCAATAATCTCAAATGGTATTTTTGAAGATCCAAATCTATTATAGAACTGATACAGCAATTTGGACATATATATGGGAAATAATGGATTAGAATGAGGTATATACCACCATTAATACTCAACCATATGTCTTCATGGTAGAATACAATAACTCAAGGAGAAGAACAATTTGAAATATGGAGGACCCATGTTAGATCATTTAAAGGTTACATCAGCCCAACATGATTCATTGGGATACATACTAGACATTTATGATCTGGAAAAGAAATTAGGAGACACTATGTATAACAGAGAACAAAAGAGACCTCAGTTTATAAGAGGAATTATAAGAAGTAAAGTGTGGTGTAAATGATGAGCCCATAAAATGGATAATTATTTCCAAGTAATTACCTCATTTCCCCTAAAAGTATTACTTTTAGGTGGATATAGATGTGCATAATAGAACCCATTTTTAATTTAAATTATAAAATGAGTATTTTACCTTAGTTTTTATGTGCAAGTTATTATTACCTATTTAAACCACTTTGTTCTAACATTTTCATGGGAAAGACACTTGTTTTTTATGTACAATTGATAAGAATTTATTTTAGTCAAAGATAATTCTTTTTTGAAATAGAAGACTCTAAATGACCAGTCCAAACCAATTTTGAAGATCACTAGTTTAGATCTAAAGATGCCTAGTCTTGTTTTAAAGATGCCTAGATTGGTTCCAGATAATTTTATAAATATTATAAAATAACACCTAAGTATTGTAAATTTATTCAAGACATATATGATTGAAAATAATCATTCTAGTATATTTTTGGGAACAATTCTAACAACTATATATACTTTCCAAAAATAGTAGTATCTAGTTTTATCCATAATATTTATAGAATTTTTCTTATGAGGGACTATAAATATTATGTTTTGATCTACTACCATAATAAATGTCAAATGATATAAACTAAAAAATAATTTACACCTAGTATAATATATGGAATCACATGTGAAACAAAATCTAGCCCTTTTCACTAGTTTTCCTTTAAACATGGAAATGATGTTGTTATGACATTATTTTGGAAAAAATAAGATCCTAGTTAGATTTGATTTTGTTATGTTGTAATAATTTTTTAAATATGTGGTAATATATAACACTTATTTTTTATGATATGATTAGTATATGAATAGAGTATCAAGGACTGAATAGTTTGATTACCACTATTTTTTTAATATTGTAAGCATTTTCCAGAACTAATGAGAAATTAATTTCATGAAGTTTATAAAAATATAATACTGTTATAATAATATTGTGAGGTAGATAATGGGCCCAATTAACTGAAGAATTAGGATCTATTTTGGTATTTATATTTTTATTTCATGTTGTTATGTGTCTTAAAGTTTGTCATCCATTCTTTTATGCAAAGTATTATGATATATGTTTCACCTGCAAGACCGTGTGTTAATGTGTGTGGTTCAAGAAATATTAATTTCATAATTTCAATTCCAAATAATTACCATTTATAGTAAATATATTATTTTTTTGTTTCTAATTCATGCATTTTACATTCCTATAAGTAGACTAAAGGTGTTTAATTCAATTTCAATTCCAACAAGTGTGTTTCCATTCCAAGTACTTTTAATTTAGTAAGTGTGTTTATTTTCAAAAGTTATAGATTATATTTATATTAAATCAATTTTATTATAATTTTAGAAGTAAATGATCCATAAAACACCCCAAATAGACAACTAATAGTAACCATTTGGCATACCCTATTGTTGATTATTGTTGAACACCACCCATATTAACATGACATATTCATCTAAATGAAGAGGACATAATGAAACTCATCATGCATTATATATAAATTTTGGTAAGGTCCATATAATAAATTTAAAAAATAAAATATTAATTAATCAAAGTTAAATAAAATACAAGTGCAAAATGCAAACATAAGGAATAAGTTATCACAAAATTTAAGGCAATAATTAGTATTGTTTTAAATTTATCTACACACCCTCCTAAAATATAATATTTTTTTGTGAAATAATAGTGGTTTAGATTAATTTTATTTATGTTGGATTTTAAAATCTCCATTAAAATTAGCAAGCCCTAAATATTTTTTGAGGTTTTTTCTCTTCTTTTGAGCAAGAGAAATATATCATCCTATGAAGCCTTTGTTCATAATTTAGTGTGACATTTTGAATAAAAATGGAATCCTAAACCCTTTGTGTGTATGTAATTATTATGGATTTCCTTTCATATTTTCATAATTATATTTCAAGAGGGAATTAATTCATGGACTATGATATTCTTGAAATTAATTCTCCTCTCATAGCTTAGGGTTAAGGCTCCTGGGCCTAAGGGGATTATCAAATATTTCTTTGATATTTTGAGAAATAGATAGATTTAGGATAATATGTTTTATATTAAATTTAAGTTTTTTTTAGTTTATGAAACATTTTATAGGGAATTGGTGTCAAAATCATATAAATGTTCTTTTACAATATAGTCAAATCTGAATGACTAATTTTGAATTAAGGAGCAATATTCTGCATATAGTATATATATGGATCAAATGAGATTAAACATTTTAAATATATTTTTTAATCACCCAATAGATAAATATATTGGGTTGACATTATAGTTTCTCTTTGTGTGGTTCCTCATTCTTAATTGATATGAGAAAAGGCCCTTAGACAAAGAAGAAGGATTCAATATATGGTTCAACTTCAAAAAAATTAAATTTTAAGATTACCCAAACATGATCTAGGGGTGATTCTAGTGAGTTTTATATCATTTTGTGAAAATTATTTGCTCAAATAATCTTTACCTTTTTATTTTTATATAATTTTGGTCATTTTTATTGCTTTAGAAGAGTGTTTTGCTACAAAATAAGTTATTAAACTCTTTTTTTTATATTTCATGTATTTTAAAGTTGTCACTGAATATTCCCCTTTATTACTCAGAGTATCCTTTGTATTTTTTATTCTATAAATTGTTTCTCTTTATACATATGTAAAATAAATGGTGAGTTATAGGTATTTATTTGGTTTCTAAATGGTTAAATCTTAGGAAGGGGGTTATCATTTAAGTTGGAAAGTTTGATACTTTTTATATTTATTTTATGTGAGAAAATTATATTAATACAAAGGAGAGGGACATATTAATGTTCTATAATGTATTATTAAATTCAACCCATATTTTGGTCACATCACAATATGTTCTAACCTAATGTAGGACTGATCATGTAAAACAACATCCAAAGACAACTAGTTTTTTTCCTACTCATATGTTTAAAACAAAATATTTATAGAGGATAGAGGGAGATAAATAGAATAAAATAAATGATTCACCATAATAGATTGAATGTATCCTTATATGAACAAACACAAAAATACTCAAATATGCAATACAATATAATTAAGCACAATGTAAATTAATAAAATCATAAGAATGAGTTCTAGTTTATATAAAATTATATAAGTGAGAAGAAATCATAGGGATTAAAAATCAAAACTAAATTTATCAATTATAATTAATAGAATTATAATTCCTTAAAATTATTGATACAATTTTACATAATAATGTTGTTTATGGTCTAATTGATGTGGAGATGAGGGGTTTGACTTTTACTTGGTCTAATAAAGACTATGGGAGCATCTGATATAGGTACATTTGGATATATTACATGTTTATCCTAGTTGGTTATTAGGGCACAATCTGTGTCTGTCTCCTCTTCTAATAATAAGATCAGACCATAATCTAATTGTGCTTAATATAGATTTGAATACTAAGAATCTTAAATCTCCCTTTGGGTTTTATAGAATGTGGTTACTCTATCTTGACTTAAAATATATAATTAAGGAGTGGTGGAGAGTTTCTATTAATAGTTTAGAAATGTTCAGATCAGCCAACAATCTTAGAAATGTTAAATTTTATGTTAAAAATGGAATAGAGATATTATTGGAAACATTTTTTTAATAGAAAAAGAAAATCAAAGAAGAATTATATGATTTAGAAAGGTAAATTAAAAAATATATATATGGATAAAATTTCATACTAGAAGGATAAGAATATTTTATGTGAGTATCATTCCATTAAGACTAAGGATGCCACTTTCTAGAGGCAAAAGCCCAAGGCACTATGTCTAAAAGAAGGGGATAGTAATATGAAATTCTTCCATTTATCTACCCTTGAGCATAGATTCTCTAATAAAATCACTTAAATTTTAAATGATAATGGATTTATTATGTCACATCCTATCTCACTCTTCAAAAACCACATTAGGATTAGTAAGGGAAGTGAAACTAATGATTACTAGTTTTTTATTTCTATAGTATATTTATATATTTATGTTGTATAATTGACAACTTTATTATTTATTTTCATGATAGTTTATGTTGGAGGATATTTTAATATGCTTATGCATGTAGTTTATTCTATTATCATTTTTAACTATGGTTTTATTTGAATATTTGATATGCATTACAATAGCTCATTGATATATTTTGAGTACTTGATTATTTTGATGCAAACTCAGATTAACTAGTTTTTTGTTTGACCAAGGTGGTTGTAGGACTATATATCCTCATAGAGTGGTATAGAGGTAGATTATCATAGTAGAGGATGATACATATATCAAAATTATGGATAGATAGAACTAAACTGAACCCACACCCACACACTACACTCTTGATTGCTTAGATGAAACAAATGATAATAAGTGTTCTACAAAAATGTTGAGTGTTGCTTTGCATTGTTTGTCCTTGTAGTTATTAAATTATGTTTGCATTTGTTTTGAGTTAATTAATTATATTGATGATTTTAATTAGAATAATATGTGAAATTTATGTATTGGTTGTTATTTTTCCATGAAACCTTAATATGAATTAGTCCATGTCAAATTATAAACCATTTACACATTTTAACTCATAAGAGTGTTCGGTGATTTAGTGGATATTTTGTAATTTGTATAATTTTATGCCCATTTTTGGTGACCTATTGGAGTGAAATAGGGTAAAAATAACCCAAGTAAATGATGTTAAATTGGTTTTTAAATTTTTTATTTTTTTGATAGCTAAGTGACCATGTACCTTTTAAATGAAAACAAATTAAGTCATAATTTAATTAATTTTTAGTTGCTATGTTGTGGTTGAATTCACCATTTTCTCTAATGAGGAAGTTTTCATATGTCATGCATGCTCAAAATTAGGGTAATGGAATATGATTAAATAGTCCAAATATGCAGATTAGGCATAAATGAGCATGAGTTCATAATGTATAACTAGTAGTATAGTAGGAGAGTAAAATGGCCATGCAAAATGTAGATGTGGAGTCAAAAAAGAATAAGAGGAAATAAAAAGAGGATAATGGAATGGGGTGGTAGAATAAGAATAAATATCATTAGGAAGAAAAAAATCTAGCATTTAATACACTCAAAAAATAACCATTGCATAACTAGGTTGGTTAAATCTTGAGTTTGTAAAGTTAGGTTTTCTTTGTAGACCTAGTTTTAATAAGGAAAAAATAATTAAATATATCCTTTATATGGGTTTAGGAATGTATCCAATTTGAATTTACATAATGGTATATTTTTTCAAATAAATATAGGATTCCATGTTTATAAACCTAGGGATGGAACTCAGTTCCATCCATAGGCCTATAAATGTGATATTGAGCCTTATTATAGAGTTTGAATGTTAGATAACTATTGAACCACCATCTCTATAATGTATTTTATGCATAATTTTTAACTATTCTTGGATTGGAAAATAAATAATGGTTGGGGGTTGTTACTATTATTATCATGATTTATTAAAACTTAAGGAAACCTTGTTTCCTTACTTTACCTTTGATGTGAGGTAACATGAGCAAGTTCTATCTTAGATTTAAAACCTGGGTTGTAGAGTGACATAATATGTTTCTTATTTAGATTATAATTTTTTTTATAGACATGGGAATTTATTCTCAAGTTGTTAACTATAGTTTTATATTTGAAAGAAAAATTTAATTGCTTACTTTCTTTGGCAAACCTTTATATAGACTATGTATGATTATTATGAGCTATAAGATCTAATTCAATTTTAATAATGGTTGCCTTGAAACTTGTGATAGTTGATGAGAGTTTTAGAATGCAAATAAAATATATATATTTGTATGGAACATACTTAATAGAAATATAGAAGTTATATTAAACTTGTTCTAGGATGTTTGGCAGACTTACACTCATATATGTTAATATGAGACCTATAGCTATATTCTTTTAGTTACATAGACCTAGGTTGGGTTATTCAAGATACAAGGCATAATATATTTGAGTTATTATTTTCAATTAAAATTATATAATTATGTATTTATGTATGTATGTATTTATATCTACATATATGAATTTAGTATACCATGTGTAATACACACACACACACACACACACACACACACACACACACACACACACACACACACACACACACACACACACACACACACACACACACACACACACACACACACACACACACACACACACACACACACACACACAAACACACACACACACACACACACACACACACACACACACACACACACACACACACACACACACACACACACACACACACACACACACACACACACACACACACACACACACACACACACACACACACACACACACATGTATTTACTTGGTTGTGTGTAAATACATGAATAAATTGAACACTTTGTTACCTAAGTTTAACTTAGATATGTTTCCCTTAGGAAATTTATGAACAATTGTAGCAATTAATGGGAATTATGAACAAAGTTATATAGGTGACTATATATATATTTGAAATGGATAAAGTGGTTATACTTTTAGTTTAAATGAATTATATATTAATAATAATTGAAGAGTTTTGTTACACCAAAAAAATATTTTCAAATGTTATATCTTTTTTTAATGTTTCTCTAGAAATAATGAACTAGTATGGTTGAACATGCATGTAATATATATTACGTTGTACATTTATATTAGATAAAAATATGAGATTTTTATGAAAAATAGGAAATGATGAAATAAACATTAAAATTTAAAGGTTGTTAAATAAGTATAAAATATATTTAGGATACTTGACTTGTGATTATAAGCTACCTTAAGCTCTGTCTGATCTATATTAATAAAATAGTCAGTATTCCATCAAATCTTATGTGTTTTTGTGTTAATAAAAAGAGATGAAGTTATGAAATTGATATAGTGTATCTATTACTTGTATTTTTTTCTTCTAGACATATAATCATATTTAGGTTTTGAATGTAATTCATTAAAAATAACATGAAAAATATATGTGTCATTATTGGTTCAATTATTGGAAATAATATGATTGATGAGAAAGATGATTGCTTAAACCTTGTATTGCATAATTTGTTTGGATTTGATAGTATGATAAAATATGTATTTATTATGCCTTAAATTATGTATGATAAAATATTAGTCATTATTAATTTTTTAGTACATGATAGATATATGAGGGTGATATCGTGTAATGAATATATCTATCTCTAGATATCATATATTAGATTGTTATTCTTTAGCAAAGAGTATGTGTGAGTGAAATTGACTCAGATCAATGAGAGAACTAATTTATATGATGAAAATTATTTCCAAAGTAATTTTACAATTGAGACATTGTCTTTCCACTATAGTCTCTAGTTTACATGTGTATGTATGATGTCATTAATATATAGAGGATTATTTTCCATGGTTTATATGATTTCTGCATGTATTAGTTATTGTACACACACGGGTTCTAGTTGAATTCTCAATATCCACACTACTTTTATCTACCCCTATATTAAGGGAATGTCCACTCCTAATGGGGAGGTGTATGAGAGACTGACAATCTATGGTTGGATAAAAATCACCTTGATGGTGTTATCCCTCTTTTCAACTATTCAACCATTTGGGAATCACAATCATGGATATATGTATGGATTATTGAGTTTTTTATGAGGCTTAATTTTTCTAATGTACATTATATCTTGTATGTTTCATTTAGTACTAAAATGTATTATGTAGTATAATATGATTGATGACTATTTAGGATAGCATTGGTTGGGACACCTATAAATAATTCTAAATATTAGAATACGAGTGATTGTATTATTATATATAGTTGTAAATGAGGATTTTCCAATGTATTGATGTACTTGTATATCTATTATTTATTACTTGTAAACTACATATCTATTATTCTATTTCAAATTGTTTAAAAACTATATGGATCATATTTTAACA
Organism: Torreya grandis; assembly: GCA_037957365.1. Classification (NCBI taxonomy): domain Eukaryota; kingdom Viridiplantae; phylum Streptophyta; class Pinopsida; order Cupressales; family Taxaceae; genus Torreya; species Torreya grandis. Next base: position 131,541 of record JARHVA010006094.1, read on the forward strand.
AGTGGGTTGATTATATTTCTAAATTTATAATATTTTAGATGTATTTATTAGTCAAAGAATGGAATATATTGATGTTATAATAAATATATGGATATTTAAATAAATTATAAAATTTTATGTATCCCATTGGGTTTTCAACATGTTATCTCTAATCCTGTAGCCATGGAGGGAGAAGATATTTATTTGTTAAAAAACAAAATCTAAGGAAAATTGTAATAATGGTAGAGAGGTTAATAAACTCTTGGAGTTAATACCTCAGATCTTTAAGACATGGGATTATAATAATATTATGAAGAAAGGGTAAACTAAGGAAGTTGAATATTTGGTATCTTCAATGGAAGGAGATAAGGCTCTTGGCCCTACTGGATTTCTAACAGCCTTCTTTCACCATTTATAGGAAAATTTCAAATGGGATGAACTACTATTGTTGATGAATTAATTTTCTCTAGGAAAATTATAAAATAAGTTAATAATAATTTTATTACTCATATTCCTAAGTTTTTAGGAGCCAAATATTTTTAAAAATTCATAATTATTAGTTTATGTAACATTGTGTATAAAATCTTTACTGATCTTTTAAATATTAGATTACAACTTCTTCTCCCCTCCATTGTTTTTTGTTAGCAAGGAGGATTTGTGACTAGAATACAAATTCAAGATTGGATAGTTTTATTTAATGAATTAATTCAATATATGGTAAAAGGAAATAAGGAAGGTATGGTCTTGAAGATTTACATGAACAAAGCTTATGATAGAGTGTCATGATATTTCTTTGACAAAATTTTGGAATGTTTTGGTTTTAATTCTAATTTCATAAAGCTAATAAGTACTTACATCTCAACATATATGTTTTTTGTTTTCATTAATGGTTACATACTAGTTTATTTCCTAGTGAGTGTGGGATTACCCAAGGAGACCCACTATTTCATTTTATTTTTATCATTTTTATTGAGGTGCTTAGTAGATCTCTTTCTTTTGCTATCTCTAATGGAATTTTAAAATGGATTAGACTGGCTACCACTGTTGACCCTATTATCCCATCAATAATTCTTGGATCATAAAATTATATTAGCTAAAGCTTCACTTAAAGAGGCCAAGGTCTTAAAAAACCTCCTAAAATTTTATGAAGTTACATCTGGCCAAAAAATAAATCTAGATAAGAGCTTGTTCTTCTTTTTTAACACCCCTTTTTTTAGGAAACATAATATTGCTAACTTTCTTGGATGTAAAGTGAAATATTTACCTTTATCCTATCTTAGCATGCCATTTTTTCTTGATAAGATGCCTATGAAAACTTGGAACTCTCTACTAGACATATTTCTACGAAAATTGGTAAGTTAGAAAGGTACTTTGCTATCTCAAGAAAGAAAATTGTTGTTGATAGAAAGCATTATTCAAAATTTACATATTTATATTATGTCCATTTAAATTTTTGAATGTTATTTTGGAAAGAATTAAGAATATTCAAAAAATATTTTTATGGTCTGACATCAAAGAAAGATAGAAAATTCCTTTGGGGGCATGGGATAAAGTCTCTTATCCTATAAACCAAGGAGGGCTAGGTATCTGAAAGGTTGGACCTATGAATAGAGATCTAACATCTAAGTTAGGTTAGAAATTACTTAAAAAGTGATGTTTATGGACTAAGATGTTGAAGGCTAAATATTTGAATGGTGGGTATATTATGGGTTGGATTTAGTATGAGTATCTTTCTCAAGTGTCATGTTTTTGGAATTGGTTGATCAAATGTAGAAATATTTTATGGAAAGGATATATATGGTAGATAGGAAGAGGAGATAAATTTCACTTTTTGGAAGATAAGTGATTCTCAACCATCACCTTCAAGAGGTATCTCATTGGAATTAAACTTATGAGGGTATAAAAAGGAAATATGGAATTAAAGTGTACAATTACATATTTAATAGTGGGAATGAAATAGAATGTATAGTTTTAAAATATGGAATATGCTGATGATGATCATGTTAAGGTCATTAATTATCTAAATATCCTTATAAATAATTTCTTCCTAAGAAAACCTTTTGTGGAGAATGAGCTCATATGGGAAGATTACATGGATGGTAATTTTAATATTAAAATAGGTTAAAATATGGCTATTTATGTTGTTTTGAATTATTTTCTATGGGAGAAAATATGGATTAAGAAGCTTATTCCTAAGGTGAATATCTTATTTTGGCTAGCTATCCAAAATAAAATTCTTACTATTAATAATATCTAAAAAAGAGATTTATATATTTACAATCATTATGTCCTCTATGAAAATAATGTTAATGCCATTATGCATATTATGTTGGAATGCCCATTCATCTTTATGGTGACAGGATTTATTCTCTCTAAGTTTGGAGTGGATTGGGTCTTATCTACTCCTCTTTTAGATCTTTGGAATCAATGGAGAATCCCCTTCAAGAGTAAAAATCTTAAGTATATTTGGTCAATAGTTTTACCCCTTTTTATTTATGGAAATAAATTAATTATATAATTTTTAAGGGAATCAAAAGTAAATTTGAAGTTGTGTCTTTGAAATTACTTAGTCTTTTGAGAGAGATGTTTTCTTAAGTTTAATGAGGATAACATGGTCAATGAAATTAAATCAAATATTATTTATAATTAGCTTATTAATAAGGATTCAAAACCTTCTATAGACCTTAACAATAATCTAGAAGTTTGACCAAATGGTTATCACCCTACCTTAGTTGGGTGAAATTAAACTTTGATGGATCCTGAAAAGGTAACACTTAGAAAATAGGAGGCAGAGGATTTTTTAGGACTAATAAGAGTAGAGTGATTGTGATTTATTCTATCAATTTTTATGTTCAAACGAATCACATTGTGGAATATTTAACATCCTTATAGGGGTTAAACTTTCTAAAGAGTTTAGTTCAGTTAATATTTGAATAAAAGGAGACTCCTTGAATATAATTAATTTTATTCTTAAAATTTAAACTCCAAGTTTGACCATTATAAACATTCATCATGAGACTCTAGATATTCTTTATAAATTTCAACTAATTTTGATCAAGCATATGTTCTAGGAATGTAATAGAGTTTTTGATTGACTTGTCAATAGAGGAGTGGATAGTTGTGAGTTTGCCAATGGGTGTAGTGATTCTTATTTACCTTGAAAAGTGGTTTAAATTATTTACTATTAAATAGGTACTACTTAAGGTTTATGGTATGAATCTTAATATTTATACCAAGCTTGTTATGTGGTTGTTAGCTTTTGATTTTTTTAGGGGGTCATTTATAGTATTTCTAATTAGAATTTAGATTGATCATCCATAGTTTTTGGGAGCATTCATTAAAAGTCTAAGGTCATTTATTTCAAATATCACATAGATTTATTTTTTCATGTGGGGATTGATAGTATAATTTGATGACATTATTTATGGGACCATGTCATTTGAATCACTAATGAGACTTGCATAATTTTAAAGTGTATTGTCATTTTTAAAGTGCTTCAAGATTTAGATATTGATTTTAGGTCTGATTTTGGTATGTTAGGGTATTTTTGTGGATGTATTCAATTAGGTTAAGACATAATGGGATGTTAATTATTTTGAACTAAGCCTTTAACTATGGGGACTATCTATAAAATAAGGATGTTTGGCCTATCCTAAAAGATGAGGGAATTAAAAATATATGGAAAGGATTTATGTCATTGACACTGATCTTTATATTTATTTTTCCAAGGAATGGAATGTAAGAATCCTAACTATAAGGGAAGTCACCATTGTTATTTCTATAGTGCTGATTTCCTAGATTATGGGAATGAGTACTCATTAGAAGCAATTTAATAAGAATAAGTGTGAGAAAAACTCAGAAATGGATAAATTACTTGAGATGGGAGTGTAATTCATTACTTACCAAGGAGGTTTTCATCATGATTATTTTCTTCAGCCTTACCATGAGGTGGCTAGATAAATAATGAAGTATGTTACGCTTGATGGAAGGTATGGAGCTATTTGTTCATATCATTTTATCTTATTAAATCAATTTAATCACAAATTTCCTATTATTTTTCCATTAATATGTTTATTTAACTTGAGTATTCCATTACTAATATGTAGTTGGTGAAATTTTCTATACCCCTCCATCAATCCTTGATTTTCCTACTATTTAGCCATGTTAAGTTCCTTGAGGCTATTCCACTAGTATCTATCAAATTGGTTAAGTCCTCTGGGAAAGGGAAAGGGAAAAAGAATCTAAAGGGAAGGGGATGGGTCTTGCTAAAAAATCAATAACCATTAAAATTCCAATGAAGGGTATGATACTACCCATTCTAAGTCCCATTCGAACAAATTCTCTACCTTCATATTATATAAGTTTGAAGAGGAATTAGAGGAGGAAAATGCAAAGGATGAGGAAGAGTATGAGGCATCAAGTAATAATTAGCATGAGGTGGAAAACCCATCTAATAATTTTAATACTAAGTTACAAAAATATATTTTGTGCAATGAGTCGAAAGGAGATTATAAAAGGAAAGCTATGGAGGAGTTTGGCAGTAAAATTAGTGTCTAAGATTGACTCTAAGTTGTAACTATGGACATTGATCTCGATAAAAAATTGTTTTCGTATAGTTTTAAAGATAATAATATGAAAATTTATGGTGGTGGTAGTTTTAGTCTTCATAATAAGAGTGTTTTTTATGAGGGTAAAGAGTTAGTTTCTAAGATGAAAAAGTTAGAAGTCAGAGTTGAAAATTTAGAAGCTAAGAAGAATATTATGTATAACACCATTAAAAAACTATGTCAAATGAGCAAGGTCACCATAATAATATGTGTCTAACATCAATGTTCTTATGAAAATTATCAAAGTGGGTAAATAAAAATAGAGTGGAGCCCATGTCAGTAAGATAATTAGGGGGATAAGTAAAGGAAAAATTATGGAGATAGATAATTCAAAGGTGGAGGACATCAAATGGGTCCTCAAAAATTTGGGGAAAGAGTGGAACCTTGTGTAAAATAATTGGATATGTAATCCATATTATCTATTTTTTTATTTTTAATGTGGTTTGGCTGTTACTTTGTGGATTAACCTTTTAGGACTTAGAAAGCATATAAATCCTATGTTTGTTAAAGAGATGAGTGTAGTAAATCAGGGTAATAATATGCAATAAATACAATCACTGATTTGTTATAAAATTGACTAAGTTTGACCTTTTTAAAAATAATAATAAATAGTTAAAGTAATAACTTAGCTATAAAATGACTAAGATGGATTGATATAGAGGACTAAAATTAAGTTAGAGGCTAATCTAAGTGTCATAAATAAGATCCAGGTGTCAAACCCTATCCTAGATACTAGCACCATAATTAGATAGTCGTTCCCTAATTGAACAAGTGGTGCTAGTGTCCCTATTTTAGTAGTAGTGTCCTCAATGCATGGTTGTCCCAAACTTTTTAGTGCACTTATGTCTAGATTTGTGATGTCTGTTCCTAGGTGCATGAGTTTTAAAACCCTCTAGATTGCTTATTTTGATTGATTTTTTGAGAAAACCCTAATACTCCATATTGTTAGGTCATCTAGTTGATACAAGATAAAAAGTGTGTTTGTTAGTGGGGTAGGTTGTACATCTTCAACACCCCATTATGATCAGAGTTTTCTACATATCATTACTTTGAAAAGGGATCAAGACCAATGTAGTTCTCCCCACATAAGTTATCGTGTAAGTGAAGTAAGTATGATATTTGACTTGAGTTCTTTAAATGTGATTGAGACTAGAAATCTGGGTAATCTAAGCTTAGGAATGTTATAGATGGTAGTATGCAGAAGTAGGATAGAGTAGGGATTAATAACCTTAATTATGCATAACTTATTCTATGTTTGGATATGTAATTTTCATATAATTTTCATCTAATGGTTATAGGGATAACATTCATGTATATATACTATTATGGTGATTATACATATGCTAAAAGTTGTCTAGGCTAACCCTAGGGGTATAGGATTTGAAAAGATATATGTTTGTGAAAAGAGGAGAGAAAAGATAATATCACCATTATTGGGACACTATCATCATGTGGCATTATTAACCATATTATGGAGCTATTGTCCAGGTGGTATAACACTAGGCACGAAGGGCCAATATCAAGAATGAAGGTCTAAGATTACTTTAAGGATGACTAGGGATGCCTATGGCCCACATGAAGGCTAGATAAGTGTGAAAATAGGATGTTGGATAGGTCTATGGATAAGTGGTCTCAAGTATCACTTTTAGCACTTAAGTGGCACATTTAGACGATTACACTTTGTTGTGTATAAATAGTTGTTTTATTTTTTTATGAGTTAATTTGGGTTGTTATTTTCTTTTGGTATTAGGATTGTTTAATGTAATTGGGATGGGATCCAGTCAAAACCTACCTTTTATCCTCAATACAAAAAATTGTTGAGGCCTACATATTATCAAAAAAGGAAATAAACACTTAATAACATTCTAAGGAATCAACCATTATTTTTAAATAAATCATTACATTTATAGAAAAGAAGAATATGATAGGAACTAAATGCTCTCAATAAAAATTACAAAAGTAGAGGAGATTACAAGTATGTATATTTCTTTTTGCATCATCCTTATAAATATTTTTTAGCTAAGGTATATTTCTATACTATATATTTGTATACTTGCTTCTTCATAAATTCCCAAATATGTTCTATATTATTACCTTGAATCTATTTTCATACTTTATTCTATTGAGTAGTTTCACCCATACCATTACTACAAGTTCTAAGCTTAAATCTCAATTTTTATTTAAAAATAGAGGTTGATCATCTTTGTGGGACTATTTTAATTACCACTTATATATATTCAAATGAGATAGGTGGAAATTTTATGTCACCTTATCCATCTACCTAAGTTGTTCACTTCTACTTATATGTAACCATCATTCTTTTGGGAGATTCAATTCCTTGTCCATAACTATAAATTCATAGTTATAAAATATCTTTCATTTGTTGATTATATGGCTTAATATTAACACTAGTGAATATGATATGATGGCATGAGTAATTTTCTAATGTTGGCTTCACATTTAATATTCAAAAATATCTCCTACCATTGATCAAGTATAATAAAACATTAAGAGATCCCATTTTTAAGCCTTTTATACTTAGCTTCCATTTTCCATTTAACCTTATTAACTTTCTAATGTTTTTTACAGGCCCTACTATGTTCACCTTTTTTATTTAGGCTTAAATTTTTATGAAGGAAAATTTGATGATGTGAGGATATTATTGTTTACCTATGGTTGGAGGCACTTTTTCCTAATGATAAGATCCTTTATCTTTCAAAATAGATCTTGTAATTGATTTAAGGGTTATCAAATAGTTTAGGGGACCTATTGATATAATTTAAACTTAGAATATTAAATAGTTTTAAGACTCAATCTTATAAAATGACTAAAGCATTAATATTTTCATGAAGCATTAAGCCTAATATAAACTATATGATAGAATAAAGTAGAATTTAACTTCTTGTTTATGTGAATAAAAACTAATATCTAATAACATGGCATTCAAAATCTATATTCTTAAAAACACTAGAAATAAATCCATTTGTAAGTACATGTGTTTTAACAATTTGTGTATCAGCATGCACCTAAAGGAAAAGACATAAAAATGTGCTCCTAAATGTAATATTTATATATAATATTTTATGACTTGTATCTTATAATAAAATAGAAATAATTCATTATTATTTAATTTTATACATTATACACAAATATTTATGGCACAAATTTAAAGAGTGAGACTCTTCAATGTAGCACTGAATATATACCTTTATTGAAAATTTTGGGGTTGATTTGACGAGAATTTATATAAATATATAATCCATTTGGCTAATGAGTTATGAAGAGGAAACCTTACACACTTGATAGATTTGAAACATGAATTAAATTTGTACCTTTACCTAGCTCTAATCTTTTGATCTTAATGTCTTTATTTGATCTATGTATGTACCTACTTGACTTTTAAAAATGACTTGATCCCTATATTAGGCTCTTAACCCTCTTTGTAGTAATATAGTCTCTTCTCTTTTCATGAAGACCTATTATCATTTCAATATTATATGTACTTTCTCTCTCTAATATGATTCATCACAAATATCAACTCAAACTAATCTTAAATACTTACACGCTCCATTATTTATTTAATATTGATTATTTTTTAGATAGACTCATAGACTCAAAAGGTATAATACTTGATTCCAATAATCTGGTCTTCATACTAAGGTTCATAGGATCATCTATTTTATAATATCTCCTTTCAATCACTTAATTAAACATTACAAACTTCAGGAAATAACTCTTACCCAACTCTCATTTCTCTCTTTAAGGATATTTTCCTTGTAGCCCTCATAAATCATAAACCTCCTTGGTTAGGACAATACTATAGAGTATATTCATTGATGTTAAAGGTGCATCTTAAGAAGGTTTATATTAAAAGTGACTAAGCCTAGTTGGAAATATGTGATGTGACAAGGTGCACTGAGAGAGCATTATAATTGAGAGAGTGTTGTCATGATATAAATAGTAAGAGAGAATTTGAAGGTGACTAATGCCTTATGGTTGCATGTAGGTATGTGTTATTGATGATAAAGTGTATAAGAAGCCTAGTCATGATCCTAGTCATCACATAAATAGGTATGTGCATGAAAATTAATGAACACGTGCATGTGAAGGTTGAATGGCATTGTTTGAGAATGTATGTGAGGCATTGAAGCATTCATGAGGGTTTTAGGGTGAACCTATAGGGGTAGGACCTTTAGAATAAGCCTACACCTAGACCTCTCTTAAAACCTATCTAGCCTAATGAGGTATGAAGATTATATTTCAAGACAATTAAATATATGTGAGAAAGGATAGAGGTATAGGTTGTTTTAGGAATCTTCACAAACTTTGAATTCATGGTTTGAAGGAAATTGCATGAATTAGTGTTTTAGGCCTTCTTGATTTCATAAAATGATGTCTCAAGAGCTGAGAAGAACTTTTAATATGGCATGGGAACATAATATGTTAAGGTGAAATGGAAAATGGTCCTAGATAATATCTATAGGCATTGGTTTTATATTTAAGGGGCAGTCCTCTATGAATAATCATTAACACTAAAACCAATGTTAAACCTCCCTAAAATCCTAATAAGGACTTGATGTGAAAATATATTGTTAAAATATTCTCATGATGGATTTAAATGTCCATATAAACTATTAAATAATGTATTAACCTCTCTTAGGCATGTCTAGGTGGTAGTGGTTAGTTAGATGAGAGAAATAATACATAAATATAAGCTTATTTGTCAAGAAGTTATTGTATCTTTGAAATGTTGTATTAGTCAAGAAAAAAATGGATGAAATAAGAATATGTAGACTCATTTTTAATTTACATGAATATTTATGGATAGGTTATATCCTTAAAATGTTCTAATTTGTTCATCCAAGTTAACTAGTCATAGACATACCTGATGGTGTAAATAGTGCAAAACACAAACAAAGATGTGAAGATGGATTTCAAGGTCTGTGCATGTCAAATTGATGAAAAATAGTGAATTAAGATTTTATTAATTAATTTTAATTAATTTTAATTATTTTAATAAGTTTTGGATTTCAATGAATATGGTGAAAGAGTTGCTCATAAAATGACCTATCTAGTTCAGATAACACTATGTGATATACGATCAAGAAATTGGTTTACAAGACTAAAATTTTCCATTAAACCATATGTTATTTATATATAAGGATGGTATTGATATATTTTATGACCATTTAAATTAATTATGAGTGATGACAAGTGTCTACATAGGTGTTGATGTCTAAATCACCATGACTAGTCTTTGAGGTGAATTGGTAATTCTAAGTGAGTAAGTTATAAAGATGTTATTGACCCTTTATATCCTAACTAAAAGTGTTCTAAGAATTTTTTTATGAACCTGAGGTCATGTATAACCTTTATAAATTTTTAATTTCTCATATTTTAGTAGCTTAAGGGTGTTTAATCTTCATTTTTACAAGACAAACTTTTGAGGTACACAAACCTAATAGGATGGTTTTTCCTAAAAGAGATTTCATGGTATGAGTGAATGATATAGTTCTAACTAATCATTTAAAATATTATTATAGGTCATTTTATAATTTATTTAATTTTTTTTTTACTGATTCATAAGGCCATCTAGGCCTAAGAGAATCAAGCTTTGACTCCAAGAAGATATACCTAATACAATCAATTCTCCATGAGGCCTAATTGATTTGTTTCAGACCAAATGGGGTCTAAAATTAATTTGAATCATGTTAATAATATGTCCTAAGACCTATTATATTTATGACATAATAGTTTGAATGTGTGTGTCTGACCAAATGGTGTGTGACCTAGAGAGTTGTATATATACATGGTATTTAAAAGTAAGAAATATAAGCAAATAAAATATTGCCTAGTAGAGTAGAAGGAGGTCTTGAAATGATAACATAATATAAGATAATAGGTATGGTGATAAAAATTTTATGAGGTGTCTGAGTTAGTGTTGAGTCACTTAGGGAGTTGGTGTTTCCTTGCAAGTAGGTGCTTGCTAAAGCTTAGTCAAGTGGGTGCTTGACTTCATTGGGGTTGGTGCTCTAAGTATAGTTGGTGCTCAATATAATTTGAAATTTTATTTTTTAGGAATGTATTCCATTTTAATGGATCATAATGGGTTTTATTCTCTTTTAGGGTCTCCCACTCATATATATGTTTTCTTGTGTTATGCTCATGTGAATGGTCTTTATACATTGCTAGATCTTAATGTTGATTTTATAGTTCATGAATGATTGGATATATTTTATAGAATGTTTTTAGTACACTTATTCACCCCCCATCTCAATTATTGTGCTTATAAAAATTGGTATCATATTTTGGTCCTTGAAGAAAGCCTAATGGATTAAATGAGATCTTAGAAGCACAAACATGTCTAGTCATCAGGTACAAGGAGGTTTTTTAACCAATAAGGGTCCTCTCTTTACTATGAATAACTATGAATTTTGTATCATTATAATGGAGAAAAATCTAATTTATTTAGGCTATGAAATATGTAAATTCATTATTTATGGATTCACCCCACCTTTTACACCACTAAATGATGCGTCAAGTAAGAAAGTAATTGAGAACAACTCTAAGGAAATGAATGTCATCCTATGTGGTATTTTGGAGGAAATTTTTTTAAAGGTCATGCATTATGATACATCCAAAGTGATTTTGGAAAATTTTTAAACCATCTATTAATGAGACACCAAAGTCAAGTTATCAAAGTTGCAGACCCACCAAAGGCAATTTGAAAGTCTAAGAATGAAGGGGGATGAAAACAAGGCATCTTATCTATTAAGAGTAGATGAAGTGGTAAATGTCATCAGAGGTCTAAGAGAGAAGTTGTAATAATAAATAATAGTGCAAAAGGTTATGATTTCCCTGACATCTAAGTTTTATTCAAAGGTGTCTACTATAGAGGGGGTCAAATATATTAACATACTACATATGGATGAGCTTCATGGCATCTTGATTTCCTATGAAATGAGAACAAGTGATGGAAGACCTTCTAAGAAGGAAGTTGCTTTTAAAGCTGAGAAAAAGTCACAAGGTAAAAGGTTAAGGAGGACTTTGACATAGACATTGATGATGACAAGATAAAATCCATGTTTATCAAAAAACTAATGAAAGGACTGGGTAAGTATAAGGGAAAGTTCTCTTTCAAATGTTTTAACTATGGTAAGATTGGTCACTTAAGCTAAATTCCCTGATATGGATAAGAATGGTCATGATGTAGAACATGATGAACATCATGGTGATTATAAGAAGGTATATAAGCCTAACAAGAGAAAAAAGGGTTTTAAGAAGTATGTAGGCAATAAGGGGTCATTAAAGAACAAGAGAAGTTTCTATACCAAATAATATAGTAGCTCATATGTTGTAATTGAAGTACATCTGATAGCAATGATGACAATAATGATCATTATAACAATGAAACCTTATCATGGATATATAAGTAAATAATGAGGGTTTTTTCAAAAGGGAAAATTATTATGGATGATGAATAATAAAATGAAGAATAGGTTAAATTAAACCTTGAGGCATAATTAGTGAGTGTTATAGAGGATTTTAAGTTCCAAAGAAAGAAGAATCAAAAACTAAGATCATTAGATAAGAGTTATGAGGAACAAATAAATATCTTTGAAGAGAGACTAAGAAAAAACACTAATGAAAATGATGAGATCACAAAATAGTTGGAAACTCATATTGAAATTATCACTACAATTTTTAAGACCAAGGTGGAATAATACATCAAGTTTGGAAGAGAAATGGAGTTCTTGAAGGCAAAATTGGATTAGGCAATAGTCAAGTTGAAGACACATCAGAAATTTAAAAAGAGAACTAAAGTTATTTGTGATATTTTGAGTATTCAAAGGTCTTCACATGACAAGATAGGTCTTGGGTTCAAATAAGACCAAAAAGAGAACAAGGAGAATCAAACATTAAAGAACAATACTAAAAATGTAAAGACCTATGCATAAACTCTTAAATCTGAGACTCAATTTGATCATCAACAAGTCAAGAAGAATTTGACTCCTTTAAGAGACAAAAAAGGTAGAGGTGATTCATTAAACACTATAAAAACTAGGTTTTTGAATTTTTTAAATGGTTAATATTTCTCATGCACTCAAATGGACATAAGGTTGTGGATTGTAGACAACATGCTCCAAATAATTCCTCATGGAGGAATAAGATGAATACACATATCTACAGTAAAATCAAAATTATGTGCTATAAGTATGATCAAAGAGGACATATTTCAAGGGATTTAAAGATGATTCATATGAGGATGATTATTCAAGATAAGAGGTTATATGTTCATATGATTGAGAAGTGGATCAAGAAGTTAGACCCTGTGGACAAGGTGAAGGAGGAGAAAAAAACTAAAGGAGAATAATATATGATATCTTAGACTACCTTCACATTCAATATGAAGGCATAAAATTGTATATATATAGTGGTTTATCAAGCCACATGATAGGGGACAAGATCCACTTCATCTCATTCAAGAAAACTGTTATAGAGACAGTGATATTTGGAGATAACATAACTACCAATATAGGTGGCAAGGGTATCTTGATTTTGGAAAATGGGAAGACCAAGACAATGAATGTATTATATGTGGAAGGTTTGAAACATAACTTTCTTAGTGTAATATAAATGTACAACCAAGGACAAACATTAATATTTCATGATAGAGGGTGTGATATAGAGAAAGATAAATCAAGAAGACTAATTACTAATGCTAAGAATACTAAGAACAATCTGTATGTCTTGAATGAGATCAAGAAGGGAAAATGCTTTATGAGAAAGATGTATGAATGTTGATTATGGTATAGAAGGTTGGGCCACCTAAAATTTGAAAATTTGGTCAAGATAAGATCTAATAAGTCTATGAAGAACATGTTTAAAATCACCAAACCTATAAACACACTTTATAAGGCATGTCAACATGGTAAGCATACTAGAATAAGGTTCAAGTCTAAGGAGTAATATAATACAAGAAATTTGGAGTTAATACACACTAATCTTTGTGGGCCTACAAATATCCAAAGTATTCAAGGAGATAGCTACTTCATGTTACTTATAGATGACTACACAAGAATGCCTTGAGTAGCATTATTTAAATAAAATTAAAAGCTCTTGATAATTTCAATGCATTCAAGGATCTTGTTGAGAATGAGAAGAATGAAAAGATCAAATGCTTGAGATATGATAAAGGAGGATATTTTTGTTCCAATGAGTTTGATGACTTATGTGGGGTCCATGGGACAAGGAGACAGTTCTTAGTAGCTAAAACACCTCAATAGAATGGGGTAGTGGAAATAAATAATAGGATAGTTCAATAAATGGCAAGAACTATGTTAAATGAGTCAAGGTTAGTTGATGGATACTAGAAAGAGTTAGTGAAAAATATATTCTACATTTTTAATATAGGATACATAAGGACTAATGGTAATAAAACTCCTTATGAACTATGAAAAGACATACCTGCTAATGTGGAACACTATATAGTATTTGGAAACAAATCATTCATTGAAAGAGATGATGAAGACTTAGGCAAGTTTGATTCATGATCTGATGAATGTATATTCTTTGGATACTCATCATTAAGCTCAACCTATAGGTTTTATAATAAGAGGTTATAGAATATATTGGAAAACACCAATGTGAAGGTTGATGAGATAAGTTCTAAGGAGTCACACTCATAGTTAAAGGATGCATCAGAGAATCTAGACTTCAAGAATGAATAATAACCAATAAAGATAGATTGTGAAGAAGATGAATCCAAGGAAAGACTAGAATCAAAAGGCCCCTCAATATAGATTAAAGGATATCATCCTGAATCAAAAATCATTGGAAACAAGGATGAAAGTATGCAAACAAGGATAAAAATAGTAAGTAACCCAAATCAAGAGAATGTTGATCTATTGTCTAATATTTAACCTTATAACCTTGTATAATAATGAAAATATAAGTTTTGGATATGTTATATGAATCAGGAGTTATACCAAATAAAAAATAATGAGACTTAGGAACTATTTCCTAGGCCTAAAGATAAAAATGTCATTTGCACAAAATGGGTGTTTAGAAACAAGCTGAATGAAGATGGAGAAGTCACTAAGAACAAGGCTAGATTGATATGAAAGGGGTATGCATAATTTTAGGGGGTAGTCTTTGAGGATATATTTTCTCCATTAGCAATATTGGAGGCCATAATATTGTTTCTAGCATATTAAGGATTCAAAGGGTTCAAGCTATACCAAATGGATGTTAAATCTATTTTTTTGAATGTAAACTTGGAAGAGGAGGTGTACATAGATAAACTTGAGGGTATCTCATTATTAGGTAACAAGAACTATGTTGGAGATTTAAAAAGGATATTTATGGTCTAAAGTAAGGTCTTAGAGCTTGGTACTCTAGATTAGATAGGTATCTATTAGACAAAGGATTCAAAATTGGAGTTGTAGATAGTAATATGTACATAAAGATAGAAGATAACCATTATTTGATAGTATTTTTCTATGTGGATGATATCATATTTGGTGTAAATAATGATAATATGACAGAGACCTTTGTAGAGGTAAGAATAAGGAGTTTTATATTCCCATGTTAAGAAAACTATCATTCTTTCTTGGGTTAAAAATCAATCAATGAGAAAGAGGATATTCATTTCACAAGTACACAAGAGAGATGATGAATTTTTTTGAAATGGAAGATTGAAAGTCAAATATCACACCTATGATCATAGGGTGTAAGTTGATCAAGGAAGATGAATCTCCAAGGGTCAATTAGACATCATACATGTCAATGAGTGGAAGTTTTTTATACACTACTACCTTTAGACCTAACATTATGAAAATAGTAGGTCTTATGGGAATATTTCAAGTAGAACCAAAGGAAAATCATTTGAAAATAGTTAAAAGGATACTTAGGTATCTCAAGGGGACTATGGAGTTTAGGTTGTGATATCTAAGGATCAAGGAGTTTTATTTAGTAGCCTATATAAATGCAGATTGGGAAGGGAGTCTAGATGATAGGAAGAACACTAGTGGAAGAGATTTATACTTAGGAGAGTTCCTAGTACCATGGATAAGCAAGAAGTAGTCATTAGTGGAGTTATCTACTTATGAGGCTGAATACATTGTATCATCTTCATGTTGCACTTAGGTCTTATGGATGAGATAGACCTTAAAAGACTACAAGGTTGAGTATAATAATCTTAGTCTTATCTATTGTGACAATACAAATTCCTTAAGTGTTTCAAAGAATCATGTTATTACTCAATAACTAAGTAAATTCCCATCAAGTATCATTCTTAAGAGATAAGTTAAGTGAACAAAGTGTTAAAATTGAATTTGTTTCTGCAAAGGATAAAATTGTATACATTTTGACCAGGCCACTTCCAAAGGCAACATTTGGACATCTAAGACAAGAAATGGGTGTATTTCTTGCCTAGGAGTAGATGATTAGTGCTGAGAAGTTATACATGGGGATAGGGGAGCATGTTTATATGATGCTTAATAAATTCATTATCCTATGTGTTGAGTGTTTTGGTTGCAAGTAGTGAGATCCAATAAGTTGCATTCATCTCTTTGTCATTTATGTTAAATGGGGAGAAATTTCAAAATGGGTAGATATTATCCATTGAATAAGTTTATGAGAGTGGTTACAATCAATGACAAAGGGGGAGATTATTGAGTATTTTCATTGATGTCAAAGGTACATCTTGAGAAGGTTGATATCCAAGGTAACTAAGCCTAGTTGGCAGTCTGTGATGTGAAAAGGTGTAGTGAGAGAGAATTTTCATTAATAAAGTGTTATCATGAGAGAAATAAGAAGAGATAATTTGAAGACAATGAATGCCTTATGTTTGAATGAAGGTACAAGTAATTGATGACAAAGTACATAAAAGACCTAATCATGAGCCTAGTCATGACATGAAGAGTTATGTGCATGAAAATAAATGAACATAGGCATGTGAAGGTTTTATGTCACTATTTGAGAATTTATGTGAGCCATTTAATCATTCATGAGAGTTTTAGGGTGAGCCTGTAGTGGTAGGACCTTTAGATTAAGCCTACACCTAGACCTCTCTTAGATCCTACCTAGCCTAATGAGATATGATCAGATTTCAAGAAAAGTATTCATATGTGAGCATGGATATAGGTGAGATAGGTTTTTTTAGGAATTATCACAAATTTTGAGGTCATGGATTGAAGTAAATTGCATGAAATAGTCTTGCAAGACTTCTTGTCTTCACAGAATGAGGTCTCAAAACTCATAAATAACTTTAAGATTTTTTTTTCATGTGTAACCTCTCCATGTGAATATGAGATATTAAATTTATATGGTTAAGGTTCCTATCTAAGATCTACAGGCATTGGTTTTGTATTTAATGGGTAGTCCTTTATGAACAATCGTTAACACCAAAACCTGCGTTAAAACTCCCTAAAACCATAATAATGACCTAATGTGAAATATATTGTTAAAATAATCTCAGTATGGATTAAAATTTCCAAATAAACTATTTTATAATTTACTCAACACTCCCAAGTACCTCCAAGTGGTGGTGGTTAGTCAAATGAGAGACAAAATGCATAGATACAGACTTATTTATCATGAAGTTCTTATATCTCTCAGAATTTATATTGGTCAAGAAAATAAATGGATGGGAGAAGAATATATATAATAATTTTTAATTTCCATTATGATTTATTTATATGTTATATCCTTAAAAAATTATAATTTTCTCATCTAAGTTAGCCATTCGTAGTTAGACCTAATGGTGTAAATAGTGCAAAACCTAGGTAGAGATGTGATGATGGATTTGATGGTTTGAGCATGCTAAAGTGATGTTAAAAAGTGAATGAATATTTTATTTATGAATTTTAAGTCATTTTAATGATTATAATAATTTTTTAGGTTAGTGAATATGGTGAAAAAGTTGCTCACAAAATGACCTATTTGGTTTATATAAGACTATGTGATATAATGTCAAGAAATTGATCTACAAAACCAATATTTACCATTAGAATTAATTATATTTATATCTTAGGATGGTCTATATATCTCTTATGACCATTTACATGCATTATTATTCATAAAAATTGTCTACATAAGTGTTTTATGTCTAAGTCACCATGCCTAGTCTTTGAGGTAAATTGGCAGTTCTGAGTAAGTTATAAAGATGTTATTGAGCCTTTATCTTATCATTGAAAGTGTTACACGAATTTGGTGATGACCCTAAGGTCATGATAAAATATATACATGTTTTATGTATCATATTTTTAGTATATTAATTGTGTTTAAGCTTCATTTTTTCAAGATAGAATTTTGACGTATATAGGCCTAATAGGACAATTTACCCTAAAAGAACTTTCATGGTATGAGCGAAGGATATATGTCTAAAAAAGAATTGAAAAGGTTATTATAGGTCATTGGATAAGTTTTTGAATTATTTTTTATTGTTTTATAATTCCATCTTGGCCCAAGAGGATCAATTTTTTATTCTAAGAAGATATACCTAATGCAATTAGGTCTCCATGATGCCTAAAAGAGAAATGAGGCCTAATTGAATTGTTGCAGACTAAAAGGGATCCAAAGTTCATTTGAATCACATTCATAAGATGCCATAAGACCTACTATATGTCCAAACTTAGAGGTTAAACATATGTGTTTAACCAAGTGGTGTGTGATCATGAGACTTGTATATATACAAGGCAGTTTAGGCCTATTTAAAAGTAATCAATATAAGCGAATAAAATCTTGCTTGGTAAAGTAGAAAGAGGTCTGGAAATGAGACCATAATAGTAGTTCAGAGGTATGGTGATCAAAATTTCATGATATGTATGATTTATTTCTAATTCACTTAGGGATTTTGTGCTTCTTTGAAAGTAGATGCTTGCTAAAGCTTAGTCAAGTGGGTGCTTGAATTCATTGGGGTTGGTGTTCCAAGTTGAGTAGGTGCTCAATATAATTTGAGATTTTATTTTATAAGACTATAGTACATTTGTAGGGATCATATTTTTTTTATTCCCTTTGATGTTTTCATACTAATATGTGTGTTTTATTGTCTTATGCTCATGTTAATGGTCTTTATGTATTGTTAGATATTAATGTTTCTTTCATAATTCATGAATGATTAGATATATTTAAACAAATGTTTTTGGTACACTGATTCACCCTCTACTAAATGACTATGATTCCAAAAAATAAATAGAGTTTATAAAAAAAACACTATTGAGTACCCATTATCCTTTTTAACTCTTCCTAAAGTTTCATAGTTTAACTCTCAAGGTAAACCACTTAACTCAACACACCTTTCTCTCTATTAGTTATCTTAGGCCTAGTTTAAAGACATAGTCAATGATACTATATAGTATTGTCTAAAATCAACCCAAAACTAGCCAAATTATTTCATAACATGATAAAAAAACATAATACCACCAAGTTTCAACATTTTTCAAGGGTGTAAACTTGAGATATACAAGAAACAAGACTAAAACCCTAGCTTAGGTTTGATACACCTAAGACAAGGTTAAGGGCTATAAAAATTGACTTAAACTAGTTTCATTTACTTTTAAAATTATATAATGGATAAATTATATATTTAACACCTTAATACACTTTATCTAATAATTGGTAATCCTAAAACATACCCCAAAAGGTTCCTACAAACAAAAGATAAAATTCTATGAGCACTTTTATAAGATTACGTTAGGTCGAGGCTTACTAAATTAAGTTTCTTTACTTATCACACAACTTAAAACACATTTAATACTTTAATAATGTATTAAAAACCTATTTACACATTTTAAAACCATTAATTACATTATTCCAACCTTTATTCATCTCTTACAAGTTAATATACAAGGGTTTTGATTTCTTCTAGGACTGTGTTATGCTGAAAGATAGCAAAAAGACCTAAAATGAATTATTATCACTTTATTTCACTTAAAAAAACTTGGATAATGATTTAAAAATATTAATATACCTTTCCTAATTATTATCTAAACTTTATCAATCACTAAAGAACCTCATCCTTATAAAAACACATAATTTTGAGAACAAAAAAAGGACTATGTGACTATGTAACTTGTTTATTTCACTCCCAATAATTTATAATATTTAAAATGACTTGTTTAATTAATAAAAATATCTATATTAATTCATGTACTCACAAAAATTCCAATATCCATTCATAATTATCAACTATTCCTCTCAACCTATGAATTTTTGGATTATGTACGCAAAATACTTTGAGATGACTATATATTAAGGTTTTCAATATGAAATGATCCTTCCTATGGATATATAATCATAAAAAGTTTTTTTATAATCAATTTCAAACTCTCCACAATGGTTCCACTTAAAACTATGCAATATTCCTCAAACAAACATTAGAATGTAAACTACATAGCACTCTTGACTGTGTATGGGCAGAATGGCTCCAAAAGAGACTATATTGTAGATTTTCATTTGGAGACATAAATATTGATCATAATAAAATGAATAACATTAAAATATTTCATGTAAATGTATACCATTTCATGATATTCAACAAATATTTATCAAACATATCTCTTTATTCAATTGTCTTTATCATAACTACAATCCATGCACATAATATTGACAAGGTAGGTAGTATGTTTGTATTTATTTATCTTTCTCTTTAGCTTAAAAAGATACCTCATATATCCTTTGAGGTTATCTATGTAATATTATATATACCACCTTCTATCCATATATTTATACTAAAACATGGAAATAAGCTTCTTATTTTTGTTAGCCCATGTTGAAGGGTAGTTACAATAACCATTAATTTATTGAATATGCATTATTTATCATGTTGAGAAAGTTAATACACATCATATAAATATTTTAAGACCATTACTGACATTAACCCACCTTTATAGATCACCCTAGAATCCAAAAACCACTCTAAATCTAGTTATGAATTTCAAATTTTTAAACTTAAGATTTTGGTGTGAAAACTTCTAGAAGCTAGAAAGACATAAAAAAGGATTGTATAATTACTCTAAACCATACTAAGGGACCCTAAAATACCCATAAAATTCCAATCAAACTTTAAATTAACACTATGAAATATTTATATATTTACATTCTTTTTTTTTTTGTGATGCTCTGCATCAATGAGTCTTTAAGGATTTTTTTATATTTCCACTCATCCTTAGTGTGGAAATTAGTTTTTTTTAGTATTTTATGGTATCTCTCCATCTTAAATGTTTCCTCATACAAGTATCCCTACAAATTATTGACTACTTGGTTAAAGTGCATCTCAAACCTAGTTAGTGAATTAAATATGATAGTAACATTTTGATACGTTGCAATTCCACTATAAATATTTTTTAATGCAAATTCATTATTCCTATTTTACTCCATTAGATTTGAAAATTTCTTGATCAAAAACATTGTATTGTCATCCCAAGTGGAGAGGGTCATTCTTACTATACAAGTACATCATTTTACCCTCTTATTTCCATTATTTTCTTTCTAAAAATACTTAATTGAATTTGTAAACAATCGATTATATCCTTCATCATTAATATATTAAGATCCTTATTAGAGACATATACCTTGTCTTCAATTACTTATTCATTAGTTGGTCCTTTGACATAATGTTAAGGGTCTATTTCAATATTTTAGCCTCTAAAAGATTTGGATTTATGGTTTGTAGGTATTTATCTACACCATTTTGAACTTAGTTTATTTGAGATAAATTAACATTAATGTACTCTAAAGTATGGAATAATCTGTATGTAGATTTAATTATACTATCCTAGTAAGATGTAGATACTTCCTTGATAAGCTTTAGATCATCCAGTTTACATCTTTATCCTTTAAATCTTGCTTCACTTGATCTAGCTAGTTTTTTATTTTAAACATATACTTAATTAATTCAAAATTATTTTCTTGATATTTTGTGATATAATATACTCCACTCTTTGGGAAATATCACTACTGAGGTCCTTGATTTCATTTTCCATGCCCTTTATCTGGGTGTTGACCTGCTTTAAGTTTTTAGTGATATCCTTAAACTTTAACTCCTGATTTTAATTTTTAATAATTATCAAATAGTTAAAATATAATATTTTTTAATGTTTATTTAAGTTTTCATATTTTTCCATAGCTTAATAACATACATAATCTACCACTATAGTATAATTTTATAATATAATGGGAGAATGTGTTTCTTAGGTTCGATAGTTGTAGGCACTATTTGATGATAATATATTTTATGTTCTTGTGGGACATATTATGTCATATGCCTTATAGTAACATGATAATTTGACCATATTAGCTATTTTTCATCATGTTATTATTAAGATTTTTGATATAATATAATTCTTACCTAGATTTGAAAAAGTTAATTAGTAGGCGAGGTTTTTCTTTCCAAGCATTGATGCAACTTTTTGATTAGATAGAAAGGGACAAAATGTAAAAATAAAAGGGGAAGCATACATCTGGGACCCTATAGATCTAAATGGGACCATAGTAAAATAATTAGGATGGGTAAGTAACATTATAATAAGGGATAGAGAAAATGAATCCACAAGTGGGAGAAACTTTAGTTAAGGACATTCCTACAAGTAATGAATTTGAATTTGGAAGATTAGAGGTAAAATGGTAGTATAAATAACATATGTAGTGGGATTTGGGATGGGAATGGAAATAAATATTACTTTGATATGGAAGAATAAATAGTTGTTATAGGTTTTATAGGCAAAGAGGTAGGTATAGTTATTTGAGTAGAGATAGTGGTAGATAATGAAATAGAAATAAATGGAGAAGAATTAGAAAAAAAATATGAGAGAGCATTGGGCAACTAATTATATTCACATAGGTGACAACCATATCAAATTTTTATTTTTAACCTAGCCTTATTTACTTTTTTTTATTATTCTTTGATACATTTATTTTTTGAGCTTATCTTTCCTACCGCTTGTTATAAATTCCATAAGCTATTACAACTAAACTTTTGTCATTCACTCCTACGATAGTTTTTTTGATAGTTTGTGAGATGTTATTTTGAACTAGGAGGTGTATTTATATGATCATGTTTTCCTTAAATTTCCTCTATGTTTTTCTATTTTATCTCTTGCTTATGAGTTTGAGCTACTATAAGAATAATTGACTTCTAATGTGAATCATAAGATACAAAAAAAATTATTTATTTTTTATTTATAATTTAATCTCTACATCCATGTTTTGTGTTTACTATCACTTTAATGGGTTTTTAACATACCTTTATCAACTACTTAGAAATATCCATCTTAAAATCCTTGCTTATCAAGCATAGTTATGCCTAGTCTAAATTCAATCTTTGGAGATTGGTAAGGAGAATAGTCAAGGTTGAAATGTACATTAGATATTAGTCTAAACTCTAAATATAATATGATTTATCATCATCATATTTATTCTCCCAAGTATGATCTTGATTAAGCTTACTATAGGGAGTGTTCAAAAACTAAAACTCCACTTTTAATTTCCAACAAGCATATATTTTTCATTCCTTTCATTATTCATAATACTTCATATTACTACTAAATAAATATATTAATAATCATAATGGAGGGATCAAATTCTTGTTTCTTAACATAGAAATTTTCACAAGGTTTTGGTGATATAAGATTTAGTGATAAAATACCCTTTATAACTTCATCTTAAGCTACTTATTAAAATCATTATTTTGGGCTCCTACATTTATAAAAGTTTTAGTCTTGACTCATGTTTAAACATAAAATACTTATTCAATTTTACTAGCCATTTATAAAATACTCCCTCTACGTTATATACTCATCTATCATCATCTTGAATCCTAGATATTTAGGAAATATTTATAACAAAGGGGTACCTTTAATCTTTGAAAGTGTGACATAAAATTAGCTATAATAAGGAGAATAAATACCAAATTTACCCTTTATATTTCCATAGTGTTGATCAATCAGGGCCATCTATGTAAGGAAATCAAGGGTAAAGATATTGTTTGTCATATATATAGTCAATTTGAATACTTTTTATTGAATAATCTCAATTTAAATATAGTCATGTCATTGTAGAAGTGATAATATCCTATAATCTTTACTCTTAATATATATTTTAAATTCTAGGGAGATCTAACTAAGTTGTAATATATACATATATATATATATATATATATATATATATATATATATGTATATATATATATATATACATACATACATATATATATACATATATACATATATATACATACATATATATATATATATATATATATATATATATATATATATATATATATATATACATATATAAACACACACACACACACACATATGTATGTATATATATATCTATCTATATATATATATATATGTATGTGTATATATATATATATATATATATGTATATATGTATATATATGTATATATATATATATATATATATATATATGTATATATATATATATGTATATATATATATATATAAAGTTATGACAAGATCTATTACGTGATATCTCAAGAAGAGGGGTCCAAAATGTTAAATGATTTAAGTTTCCATTGGCACAATATATATCTAGGAAAATATTGGTTAACCTCATGATTTTTTAATAAAAGATAAGATATGCTAAGAGAGGGGTATCTAAATTTTTTAATAGTCCTAAATGCCTCTAGTTCATAGTGAATGTGTTTGGCCATGATATTTACACATTTAAAAGTTATTGGGTCATGTGATGATGAGTTATTTACTCCAAATAAAATATTTAGAATATGGGCATCCACATCCAAATCTCTATCATAGAAAAAATAGATACAATCATACTTAGAATATATTTATAATTTTGGTGAAATATTCCTAGATCCATTGGTAATTGAGACTAACTATTATTAGACTTATCTAAGATAGAGTTTAGAAATGAATTTTTTTAATGACATTTACATTAAAATAATCTTGGTTACCTAATATTATGAAAAAGGTTTTGGTTTTTGGTAGGAGTTGCATAACTCTTATATTTTATCCACTAATTTACACAATGGAATCTCCTAATGGACTTATCACTCTTCCTTGGTTAACTCCATAGATTTATACATTAGAAGACAATATATTATAGTAAGGAAAACTTTTGGACATAATGTAAAAATATATTTTAGAGGTTCAAGCCCTAGTTCCAATATGGTCAATAGACAAATTGGTGAATCTAAAATATGCTTCTTTCATTAGCCTCTTTTGATTTTTTATATTTTATATCCTAGAATCAAATATATTATTTGAGAATTCATTCTTATTAGGATCCCCCATTTGATGTGAAGTGATAGATGATGAAGCTTGAGATAAACTCGGTTTAGATTTTCCTTTTTGGGTGGCCATTTATTATTAAATTTGATCTATATTCCTATCTAAATTAACAAGAGCATTCGATGCTACTTTAAATACTTGAGTTTTTTTTGCTTCTGAATATAGTTCTAGATTTTCTATAATTATTATATTTTTTACAAACGCATTATTTTATATTCTTCTTATTTGGTAGAATATTATCTCATTTTTAAGTATTATGGTTCATAATTAGCTAAATTACATTTTTTAACTTTTATTTTGAAGATGTGTTGTTCTTAACTTGTAGAGTTATCCATTTATTAACAATAGTTTGATAAAAATGAAGAATTTTAAAATAGGAATAATGGTTACATATAATAACTCATGTGACTTAGACCATTATATATGTCATTTATTGGCCTTAAATTATAATTATTTTCATGTCTTGATGATATCTCATCATACCTTCTATATCAAATGTCTCTTATTTTTTTCTTAAAATTTTAAAAAAGTAGCTAGTGGGCCCATGCATCACTTCAATATCTCATACGTCTCTAATTATTTTTTCCTATTATAAGATTAATGTCTCTTTACATTTATATTAATAGGATAGGATAATATGAGTTAATTTCCTCAAGTAAAATCATCTTTAGAGCCTTAAAACAACTCATGCCATCGATCAAGATATGATCAAATGGTCAAATGGTTCTAATAGACCAAATCCTTTTAAAGCTTCCTAGAATTTTAAACTGGTAGTAACAAAAATATATGAATTTAAATATTTGGTTAAATTTTATATAAATATAGAGTGAATTTGAACATTAATATTCCCATTAAATGATGGTACCAATCTACGTACAGTAAAGGAACATCAAAGGGAAAAAATACATATTTGCATAACTACTTTTCCCACTTTATGGATAACACTTGAGATACATCTCCTTAATTAGGATATTCAACTACTCTCCATTTAATTTTTCAATCTGAAAATAATTACTCTATTTTCAAATTGTAATCTAATAAGTTCCACTCCACATTGTGTCTAATTTATCATGCATTCATGTTTTGGACCTACCTTTATCCCATTTGAGAACTAAAACACCTTCTTAAAATAGCTAAGGCATTTATTTCTTGTGAAAATATCTCTTAACAATTGTTTTATGGCTAAGAAATTTATTTTTTTCCTTTTCTCTTGCTTCTTCAAGCTTGACCAACTTAGTTATCCTAATGATTATTTGCATAATTATGCTCTATCTCTATATGGTGTGTGCATTATAAAGTGGGAAGTTCATTTTAAATAGGTAGAGTGGTTTATTTACCATAGACTAGCATGAAATGGAAAATTCTTATAGCCTATTTGGGCATGATTTTATTTTCTCATAGAATTCCTTTTAGTTTAGTATGCCATTGTATTTTATTCTACTCAATAGTCATTTTCATTATATTATTATTATTTGACTAATATAGTCCATTTCCTAAACTTTAATACTTTTAATAAATTTTCAAGTGTATATCATACTTGATATAAAATTTAGTGATCTTAATTCCCAAATTTTCCTTAACATTAATAATCATGATAGTTTTTGGAATACTAAATATTGTAACAATATCTTCCATGAATTTGATAATTACTCACTTAGTAGCTTCCTTAGGATAAACTTTCTTTATCCATATTATGAATTAATTTGTTGTTGTGAAGGTTCATTTATGGCCTTTGTTGGATGAAGGTTTAATCATGCTGATAAAATATAAACCACTTGAAGTAAAAGTTTGATTAGATGAGACAAGTTGCAATGGAATTTATGCCTTATTATTTATTATTATAAAGAATAAACAATCCTTACAATTTCTCTCCCACTTTTAAGAATCATGATACACTATTTTTTAGTAGTAGATAGATCTTGTGAGTTCTTGAATTTTGGTTAGAGGAGAGTAATGTCCTCTAAAAAATCCTTTGTGAAGTTATTTATAAAAAATTTCAACATTCATAGGTTTAATGCATTTGAGAAATATGTGATCAATTTTTATTTTTAAAAATATCCCATAGATTAGTACCTATGAGATATATTTGGGCCTAAAATTTCTTATCTTATTTATATCTAATCTTGTCTTATGTATACACCTACTATTTTCAATCATTAGTAGTTTCTTTTCTATGATTTATCAAAACACCTTTCTCCTCGAGTGCACATCTTAAGGAATGCATTAATATTTATGTTGGGTTGTCTCATGGTAATTTATGATATATTTTCATATGAACATGTATTATACCTTTTTACACTCATCATATTGTTATGCATTTAGTATATCCTCTTTATGTGTTTTCCCCCTACTTTTTGCCTCTTCTACCTAGTTACATGTATTTTAACAACTAACTCACCCATGCTAAGTTAGTATAATTTTAGTATCTATGTTTTGTACTATGTTATATATGATCAAAACTTTTATTTTCCTATTTTTTGTCTATTTTCAATTATATCAACACCACTCAATATAATTTTGTGCCCATTTTTACTATATCAACATGGCCAACATAGCACTATTTTAATTCAAAACTATTATAATATATAGATCTAGATAAAATACATATAAATAATTGATAGGTCACCTTTAGGAGTTATATCCATATATAAGGCTACAATTTTCTTTTTTATAATAATTACACACCATTCTACTATGGTTATGCATAAAAACTTCATTTTTGTAGATGAAGTGGAATTAGAATATATGAGGTTATACTTGTGGGTTTTATGTTTGCATAAGGTATTTGGATTTCATAAGAATTAATCTAAACCAAAAAGCTACACCTTGTATTTAGAATCCCCAATTAAGTATACTTAGTTTTTCTTCTCTACATTTTTATCCTCCACCTACAACATATATCATAATGTGATACTTGAGCCAAAGGAAAGATTGATGCACTTAAATTTCAACCCAATATAAGTATACCTATCTCTAACATATTTATTTTATCTAGTTTATATACATATAGTATAGTATTATTCTTTTTTCTTCTTTTCCATTATTATCTTAGCTTATGTTATATTTCCATTCTAGTATATTTATAGTTAAATACCTCTTGGTTACCCCTCAATTTAGATAACTCTTGGTTAATGAATAATTTAATTCTTTGTCTTTAGTTTATATATTTTATATATTAAATATAGGTTGTATTTTTTCATTATTTACTTGCATAGGCTTCCTAATTATGTCCTTGATCCCCATTTTAGAAACAACTCTTATTTATATCCTCCACCCAACTTTGTGGTGTGAAAAATTGAATGTATATTTGTCCTAATATGGTTTTATCCATTTTATTATATTATATGATATTTATAGTGATGAATGGATTCATCCTACATACATTTTTGTGAACCCATCATGAATCTTACCCAATAAATGTGTCAGGTCATTATAACATTTTCTCTTCTCTTCCTAGATTCATGTTTATCCTAATTTGTCAAGCATTCCTTGTTTTCCAAATTTATTTTATTTTATCATCCCTAAATTCTATTATTCCATTAATATAATGTAATTCCTTCATGACCAAAGTGAAATTAACAAGTACGTTGTTAGTTTTGAAGGATATCAATCTCATAATCCTAATGTTATGTCCATGAATGAAACTAGTAAAATTTTAAAAATACTTAAGCATAACATTTTACCACTTATTAATAAAATTAATCTAATGTTTTAAATATAAATATGATTAAAAATAATTATACACATCCTAACCCTAATTTTAACACAAAACTTAGGGCTAGAAATCAATCCCATGAAGAATGTGATTCTGAGGGTAAAGGTGAATATTGTACCAAGTACTCAAATGAGATTAATGTATACCCTTAATAACATCCCAAATATTATAAAATAACCCTTGAATAAGTTCATTCTATCATTATGTCTCATTTATTTCAAACCTCACCTAAACAGATATTTTCTACATGACATGAGGTAATTCATTATGTGACATTAATTAAATATTCCTCTTCCAATATAACTAGCATAATAACAAGTATGGACAACACTAATTTTAGTCCCCCAACTAAATTTTTTGATATAAATTCATCTAGTGCTACCAAAGCTTCTCAAGTTAGTCATAATGTGACTTAATAATCTCAATCAAATTAAAATGCACATGATACTACTCAAGTAATTATGGATGTTTTGAATCAAATCATTTATATTAAATCTAATATCTAAAACTAATTCATGAAAATGAAAATTAAACCCATTAAAATTAATAATAACCCTAAAAACAATAATGCGGAATACTAAGTAAATGCCCCCCCAACTTTCCTTTAAATATTTTCTTTATAATCTTATCCATCAATCTCTCAGTCATATTAGTCATTAAGTATATTCAAATTATCACTTAGAATATTATACTTCAGCCATAAATATAATTTAAATAGCTCCCACTATATCTTATAAATTATATAATAATCCCACTTTGCACCTTAAATCCTTTGGTAATCTCTATAATGAGTGGATAAAAATTAACACCTTTATAACTACCAAATTACTTTCTAAACCCTAATGGTTGAAGCTTTATAATGATGTAATTATATCAATCCTATTTCTATCACCTATTTATAATTATTATAAAATTTATTAGTCCAATAATTATACTATCATATGACTTCCCTATAAACAACTTAGGCAACTTTTTCAATTACAAACAAACAAATATTGAGCAAGCAGATAACTTCATTAAAATTTGGAAATGTTTAAATAAAAAAGCTTGAACATAAATTTTTTGAATAAAGTATCTTCAATATTTTTACAACAACATTAACACAAAAAATCTTATACATAGTTAGGTCATTATCTCTAAATCATTAGAATAATACTTTGATCAAGATAAAATATAGGACCATCTCATGAGATAATTTTAGGTTTATCCACCTAATTAAAACTATTGAATGCTTATGAGACCTAAAAGTAATCATGTTATTTATGATGGTATTAGTGACACTTATAATCATAGTCATGCCTCTAATAATACTATTCATGATATCATGCATGGTGGATCATAAACCCTTTCTCAACCTATTACATGAAGTAATTTTCAACCACCTCCTCCTTCAAATAATCACCTTAACATCTTAACCATGATGATATTAAAATAAAAATACCTAATATTAAACATTAATGATGATGATTCTCTACTCAATACTCAATGGTATGATAACTAAATTTTTTTTTGGTTTCATCCTAATTAGGGTAATTATCATGAAAATGGTGTTCTTCTCACACATTAACATATGAATTTCACCTTGGTTTTAACTTTGACCATGATAATATGAGAAGAGAAATCATTTATCCTTTAATAAATTTTATAAATTTCATGAGGTTAAGGTTGTGCATGGTGAACTTAATCAAGATAATTCTCACCATGATATCAATCAAAATCTTGGTCCAAATAACTCTCAAAATAATACCAAAAAACCTCAAAATAATAAGATCACTTTGAGACAAAAAAAATAGCCTCATTCAGGTCTAGCTATTAATGTCATATCAAATTCAATTAACCTTAATTATTCCAATCATATAGGGAAATTAGTTAACATAAATTACATGAATTACATTATTACTCACATTGATTCTTCCCAAAATAGTCAAATTTACCATATGACACCTCTAAAAGACTACATAATTGTTGAGGCCTATCATAAAAGTCAAATATTAGTCTTTATCCTTTCAAATTATAAAAAAATAATGAGGAATACCTTTCTAATATAGTTCTAAATTTTTTTGGTAACTCAAGTATGTCACTAGTGATGATACAATCTTTTATTTATTCCACTTTTTTACCTATGTTGATATAATGTTCTATTTTTGTGTTAATTCAATATTAGGTTTTTTTAACTATATCAATATGATCATTATAATATTTTCACCTCTAAACTATATTTCATTTCCAATATGGTCAATCAAAACTAAACAAATTTTATGACGATGGCCAACACCATAAAAACAAGATAAAACTTAGGTAAAATCATGTTTAGAACTTTATTAGTCAAATTTTATACTATTTAAACCACTTTTTATTAGTTACAATCATCCTCAACCTAACTTAACCTCCAAAATATGGATCTCATTAAATAAATATCAAATGTCCCTAGTCATATTCCCTTCCTTAAGCTTATGCACACAACTCATAAGCATAGAAATTATTTAATGCAAATTCTTTTTTCTATGAACATTCCTTAACCAGAGCCTATGAGGTGAGAACATTTTTTTCCCTATTCTAATTAAATTACTATGTAAAAATATTATTATATTTCTATCTAAATTGATAGTAAAATGGATCAATCCTCATCTTCAAAATTTATAATCTAAGCTATAATCCCTAATTAAAACCTTATTTGTGTGGATGACACTTCGTTCTTCATTAGCATTTCAAATTGGTGATATCTAGTTCAAGATATACCTTGTAAATGAAGGTTCAATCACTTATTTTACCACTTTATAATTAATTATATCACATGGGTATTCTAAAAATAATGTTAAGACAACTTTTATCATGTGTAATGGATATGTTTGAATATAATTTCTACCCATTGGGTGCATTTATCTTCTGTATCATGGTACCTAATGTTGCAATTAGGGATAAATTTATGGTTTTAAACTTTCCCTTGTCCTATTTTATCTTACTTAGTTTCCATTTTATTTATCACATGAGGGTCATAACTTATTTAATAGGTCAATGCATAAAATTTCCTTATTTTTTATCCATCTATAAAATTCAAGGTGATACCAACCCTTAGAATTATGAAAAATTCAAATAATGTGTTGTATTTAAAATACCCACCTTTGAACCAAATCCAAGTATTAATTTTATTGAGTATCAACATCTCAACTTTATCATCAATTCTATTACATGTTAGTGGTTAATAACCCACTAAACCTCCTTGATTATGAAGATGAACCTAGTGAGATTAACCTTAAAATCAAAACCTTTGATCTTCCTCCTAGTATCATAGCTCCATTTTATCTTACCTTTCAACATCAATATCTCAAGATGGAAATTAATGAGATCCATTTGATATTTATTATTCCAAATAAATCTCATATTACTACACATTTTAGAAATGTTTTGGTTGGATCCCTCAATGTGGATCTCACTACTCTTGATTATGAAAATGGTTATACATTATATTACCCTTATTTCTTTGGATACGATCAATAAAAACATGTGTAAATCTTGTGTTAAAAATCATACATTGAAAAATCATTGGAACAATCATCCTTAAACTATAACATTAAAATGATTATTATTTATTTTCTAAGCATGCATTATGATTTAATTCATTTATATATTTTGGATATCATATCTAATTATCTTAATACCAATTCAATTCAATCTCTTAAGTCTCATAGTATACATAATATTTCCCTTCCCTAGATTTTGGCTCTAACATAATGCCAACCAAAATTAATACTTTCAATATAAGAGTTAGGATGTCATCATATGTAATAGTTTTATTCATTTAAAAATTAAATGGGGCATATGATACATAATTTTAGATAAATTAAGAGAAATTTGTAGTAAAAAATGTTGCAAGGACAAGATACTCATGTGGATAGTCCACCACTATGTGTGTCTTTTCCACATATTAATTTTTTTTACTTTCATGCGACTAGTATTCATTTTATGGATAAGTGTAAATAAATTAAATAATACTTAGATGTACTTTTTCTCAAAGACCTACATTTTACTCTTTATTCAAATATGCCTCCTCTAAATATAAATTTCACATACATCCCAAAGAACAAAAAGAATTATTGTCTTTGGCATGATTGTGATAATCATTTTATAGATAAATATAAATCTCTCCAGTAACATTTCCACATTTTTCCTAGGATGGAACATAAATTTATATATTATCATTCAAAAAATATTCATTTCATGATGCCACATTCTTCTCCTCAATCAAACTTTTCATCACTAAATATATCTCAAAAATAAATTGCCAAGAAAGGGTAGCATTACTTCCTTTGGAATGATTATACTTCCCACTTCATAAATGAGTATAAGTCTTAATGGTAACAAATTTATATATTTTTGGAGGTTGGGTCATCAGGACCATCATGTCATTCTCCTAGGATGGATGAATATATTATTATACATCAATAACCACCTTTTAGTCTAAAGTATTTTCTTCCCCTTTTACCTTATTCACAATCAAATGATAAAAACCCTCCATATTATAGCACTGTTATTTTCTCTATTAATTCTATTCACAATATTTTATCTCAAATATTTAAAATAGAGAAGAGATTATGGTTAAACCATGGTATCATATTTATGATGTGTTTCATGATATATGAATGATATGCTAAGACATTTATGAGTTCCATACTTAATTTACACTTGATATTTTATCGTGTCTTGGCTATTATTCCATTTTTTAGTAATTGATTATTTCTCACTCTTTAATTTTTATATATCATATTTTTTATTTTTATGTTCTTTTCTTATTAGCATATTATCATATCTCCTTGGTTTTTTAACTATTGAGTCTTGTTCGACTCTTTGGTAGTATATTTTTATAGCCTCTGCCTCTTCAATTTATTCTACCATTTCCACCCTTTTAAACTCATTTTTATCTTATTTAATAATCTTTCCCTCTTGGTTTTATTCAACAATTTAATATTTTCAATCTCTTTGGTAGATTATTTTTACTATCGTCCCATTAAGGATTTATCCTCTCCCTTTTTGGATTTTTATACTATGTTTGATTATGTTAGGCCTATTATAGGTTTACATGGCTTATCTAATGGAATTACTATCACCCTTCATATCACCTCAACTTTTTGCCTTATCATATCCTATATACAATTGTTATGGCATTTGACATAGATTATTTTATATTTACATATTCATTTATGCTAAGTCTATCTAAATAAAGAATATCCTTTCTTTTGATCACTTATTATCATGCCTTCATTGTATCACCTTAAATTTTTTAAGTATCTCATGATATTCATATTACCATTTCAGTCTTTACTTGAACCTCACTTATGTTGAAGATGAGATTACACTCACTTCTAAAGTGTAATTCTAAGAATGTCAAAGCTTCTTGGTCCCTATGTTCTCTTATTTAGTGGTTAGGTGTAAGCCTTCTTGTGATAGTCATATTTAGCAAAAATATTTGGTTTTTAAAACCCATATGGAGGAAAGTGTAAAAATACATTAGAAGACTATATATCAAAATAAAAAAATAAAATAGTAGTTTTTCAAGTTAAAATATCTTTTAAAAGTCAAAATCACACCAGAATAAGTGATCATCTAATTTAGGATGCATAATCCTAATTTAATCTCAAAATCTAAGGTTGGCCTCAAAATATATTTGAGGTACATTGGAGTGTGGTAATCCATTTCACCAGGATAAGAGGATTTACATATATATATCATTATTGTCACCTATTTTATCATGTTAATACCTAGCTATTATAATGACTAAAGTATCCATCAAGTTATAAGGAGTGGGGAACACATTTTGGGAAGGCCATATACTTATAAATTTTATTGCACTTAAGATTCATGGTATGATTATTATGCTTCATTTTTTATCCTAAAATCTATGTTTTCTAAGCAGGATCCTCTAGATATTTTATGTCAAATATTTTTAGCCTTTCCCATATGATTATAGTGTCTTGACTTCACTAATTATTTATACATCACCTTTATGGTTACTTGCCTCATTATTTTCCATTTTGTTATTCCCAATATCCCCTTGACCTATATTTATACTAGATGTTCATCTCCCTTTTATTTATGGTCCTTTTTTCTATCTCTTTGCTTCATATTTAAATTCATGACTCTTATTATTGTGCCTCTTAGTTTTTTATTTTTTGTATTCCATGGTAAGACATTGGGAAATAAAATTATGATCTCCTCAAAAAGTCACATCACCTTCACATCTACATAAAATTTTCATTTTATTGATGGTTTAGATGGGTATTTATGTATACAAGATATTATAGCATAAAAATAGATTCATTTTTTTTCCCATCATTGCTTACATTTATTTCTCATCTTATGTTTTACTTAGTTTTTATTTTATATACTTACATTTGATGTAAATAAATCATTTCATACTCATATGCATGCCAATTTTTGTCTTAAATTTCTCTTATATACTTTGATTGGATGTTTTACAACCACTCTATGATCTTTTAATGGGTTACATGTCCTATGTTAGGTTGTGGAGCTAAAAGCTTCACTAATGTAGACATGGAGGAGGTCATTGGAGGAGGTTGCTGAGTGTCAAAGACACTGGCGTCAGTCAGGCCAACCGACGTCGATAGGATTAGACAGGAAGAGCAACCGACATCAGTCAGGGATTGACCGGCATCGATCACCTCCAAGTAGGTAGGGACCGATGTCAGTTGCCTGTTTGGTTCAGAACTACGAGTGTTACAGATAGTTTGTTAACGAACCGGTTGTTTGCATGATGAGAGCCAATTTTAGACTCAAATCTATAGATCTAATTATTGTAATTGGATGTCTAATTATTGTTTGCATGAGATCTATTTAAGAGACTCATGGGCTGTATTGAAAAGTGTTCTAGTTTGAGTTGAGCAAAGTTAGCTCCTTTTGTGTGTGAAGTGATTAATGGTGTTCCTCCTAGATCCATAGGGGTGCCGAGTGTGTATGATCAGGTTGGTCTGCAGGTGTGCCAAATCAGGGAGAAGATCCACTGGGGTACTAGTTTGGAGAATCATAAGGACTTGGTGAGGTAAAGACAAGGGTTCTTTAGGGTGTAGAGATATCTACATGGTGTGTGTATGTGTGTGAGGTCAAAGGAGATATGTAGGTGATGGGATCAAAGGTGACAACAACACATCAGAGAACAAGAGAGGAAGGCAAGGCAGTTCCTTCCATAAGTAAGATCATTTGGGTTACAAGTTATTGCAGTTCTTGGGAGATCTACTTGAAGTATGATTGTGTACTTGGAGTGTGTGGAGCACTTGTGGAGTGCATGGAGCACTGGTCTACTGGCAGTAGTGAATACTGACTGGTTGGAGGTGAACACCAACTCTGTGTTTGAGTTGTGTGTTGGGACTGTAAGAGAGAGAGCTTTGAGGAAATAAGTACTGTACACTTGAGGTGTGGGAAGCCTCTGAGAGGTGGTGAAGAAGAAGTGGCATCTTCTTTATTGTATTCTTTTTTGGATGAGTATTAATACAAGTTGTGTATTGTCTCTCATATTTTGTGTTGTTTCTAGTTTCTAGTTACTTGTTACTTCTGGTTAATTTCGCATATTAATTTGCTTGTATATGGTAATCAATTATGCTTCCATGGGTTTCTAACAGTTGGTATCAGAGAAAGGTTGTTGGCTCATAGCTTGATACCACTAACAGTTGGTATCATAGCTAAGGTTGCAGGAAGCAGGTTTTGTGTTTGGTTACAGGTCACTCTCAGGGGTTTCTGATTGAGTGGGAGTATAGCAACAGTAGAATAAAGTAAGTTATGAATGGAGAAACTGAATAGCATGAATGGTCACTTATGGTGTTATGGAAAGAAAGAGCAGGTAAATAAATATTGTTGGTTGGCAGAAGATCAACATGAAGGAATTGGAGATGCAGATGTTGCAGGTGTTGTTGCACAGGATGCTTTGGGATGTTTCTTGGATAAAGTTGAATCTTGGTTAATAGATTATGTTGCCTCTTTCCATGCAGCCCCAAGTAGAGGGGTTGGTGAGCCTTGTCAGATTGTTGGCAAAGGGAAAGTGTTGCTGAAATTGCAGGTGGCCAACACATGGGTGTTGAATAAGGTCATGCAGGTCCCAGTCTTGGAGATGCGGCTAATTGCTTTAGGAAATTTGGGTGATGAGATATGCACAAGAACTCTCACAGATGCACTTGAACTAGTGGGTGGTAAGAAAGTAGGTATCCTTTATCTATCTACTTATATTATTGATTCTTCTTCTGTTGTGAAGACGTGGCTTTGTAGGCTTGGTCACATGAGCAAGAAGGATATGCATGTTCTTAAGCGGAAGATAGATGTGTTTGACAAACTTAAGAATTGGAAAGCCTTGGTGTTCTTGGAGGAGATGACGGACATAGACCAGTGGATGGGGTTGGATACATCTAAGCAGGGTAGTTTAGACATGGGTCTTGATTCAAAGGAGCTCATAGGTAAAAATTCATCACTCATAGGTGAACACAGTTATCGGCATCGATCAGGAGGAATCAGCATCAAATAGAAAGATGCTGATGTCGGTCATGTGCAGACCAGAGCCAGTGGTGTCAGGCAGGGTAAGACCAATGTCGGTTAGAAGGACCTATGTTGGTGACAGTAAGAATGACATCGGTCAAGAGGACTGATGTTGGCAGTAGGTAGACACTAATGTCGGTGGGGTTGGTATTTAGGACAGGCACATGGAACCAACATCAGTCAGATGCAGACTATGTGGTGACTGAGGTCGGTCACTGTAACAGATTCTGGGTAGATAACAAGCTGTCAAGGAGTCTCAAATGCCCATGGGGAGGACTGAAGTGGTAAGTAAGCCTCA
Organism: Torreya grandis; assembly: GCA_037957365.1. Taxonomy (NCBI): domain Eukaryota; kingdom Viridiplantae; phylum Streptophyta; class Pinopsida; order Cupressales; family Taxaceae; genus Torreya; species Torreya grandis. The sequence continues at coordinate 168,958 of JARHVA010006094.1, forward strand.
AATTTGTTGTTCCTCTTCTTTATACTCATTTCTCACTTCAGAGCAAGAAGGATCCAGGAAACAATGGGAGCATGGCAGGAATATGATGCAAAACTAAATTGGAGATTTGGTAGGGTTGCTAGCCAAGATAAAATCAATGAGAGATGAATGGATACCTTAGTTAAAGAATAGAGAGAATGGACATGTGAGATAGAAGGCCAGGTCATATGGTCTTGAGGAAGCTGTAGGACAGTGGTACAGGGTTTGGCAGGTGGATGACAAAGCAGGGCTTTAGTCAATGTCAGTGTAACCATTGTGTTTGTCTTACCAGGTGGATGATGATTGCAACATTATCCTATTACTGTATGTGGATGGTATGCTAGCTAACAGGTTTGTACATATATGGTTTTTCTAAGCTAAGGGTAAGGTTAGTTTAGTGGCATGTCATGAGGAATTTGGAGCATCAAAATTCTTTGGCATGGGAGACATGGAAGATCATAGGTTGATTTTGTCTCTAGTGGGAGCTGATGTGAATTAGGTGTTGGTGAGGTTCATTATGCAGGATGCATAATCAGAGCACACCAAGGATTGGACAGTTCAGTGTCTAAAATCACATGAGGTTTGGTATAGACCTGAGTTTTTCCAAGCAGTGGGTGCTATCAGAGAGTTAGGAGCCAATTCAGGGAAGTGGGTTCTTAAGTATTTGAGAGGGACTAGCAGTAAGGATTCATGTTATGCAGGGTCAAGACTTCACTACATGGGTTTGTAGGTTTGGATGTGGCAGGTTACTCAGATGACAGGAGGTGCACCATAGGTTGTGTGGTGGTTGGTCTTCAAGGTTGAGCTTGAAGAGGGATACAAGCTAGGAAACAGATTAGATAGGGTACAGGTACAGGTATAGTGTAACTATTTATCTCTAAGTGGGAGATTGTTAGGTTATGGAGCTAAAAGCTTCACTGATGCAGACATGGAGGAGGTCATTGGAGGAGGTTGTTGAGTGTCACAGACACCGACATCGGTCAGGCCAACTGATGTCAATAAGATTAGATAGGAAGAGCAATCAACATCAATCATGGATCAGCCAACATCAGTCACCTCGAGGCAGATAAGGACCGACATTAGTCACCTGTGCAGTTTAGAATTGTGAGTGTTACAGATAGTTTGTTAAGGAACTAGTTGTTTGCATGATGAGAGCCAATTTTAGACTCAAAGCTATGGATCTAATTATTGTAATTGGATGTCTAATTATTGTTTGCATGAGATCTATTTAAGAGACTCATGGGCTGTATTGAAAAGTGTTCTAGTTTGAGTTGAGCAAAGTTATCTCCTTCTGTGTGTGAAGTGAGCAAGGGTGTTCCTCCTAGTTCCATAAGGGTGCTGAGTGTGTATGACCAGGTTGGTCTGTAGGTGTGCCAGATTAGGGAGAAGATCCATCAAGGTACTGGTTTAGAGAATCATAAGGACTTGGTGAGGTAAGGACAAGGGCTCTTCAAGGTGTAGAGAGATCTACATGGTGTGTGTGTGTGTGTGCGAGGTCAAAGGAGATCTGCAGGTGATAGCGAGATCAAAGGTGACAACAGGACATCAGAGAGTAAGAGAGGAAGGCAAGGTAGTTCCTTCTATAAGTAAGATCATTTGGGTTGCAGGTTGTTGTAGTTCTTGGGAGATCTACTTGAAGTATGATTGTGTACTTGGAGTGTGTGGAGCACTTTTGGAGTGCATGGAGCACTAGTGTATTGGTAGTAGTGGATACTAACTGGTTAGAGGTGAACACCAACTCTATGTTTGAGTTGTGTGTTGGGACCGTAAGAGAGAGAGCTTTGAGGAAAGAAGTACTGTACACTTGAGGTGTGGGAAGCCTCTGAGAGGTTTTGAAGAAGAAGTGGCATCTTCTTTATTGTATTCTTTTTTGGATGAGTATTAATACAAGTTATGTATTGTCTCTCATATTCTGTGTTGTTTCTGGTTTCTAGTTACTTGTTACTTCTAGTTAATTCCGCATATTAAGTTGCTTGTATATGGTAATCAATTGTGCTTCCACGGGTTCCTAACATCCTATATTTGACTTAAATTATTATTTTTAATCTATTTTACATTGAATATTATTTTGGCCATTTTTCACATATTTTGTATGTTGGACTATCTTTCCTTTACTAAAATTGTATGTTTTATTATCCTTTATTAGACTTATATTTTAATTATCAACTTATATTGGATATTATCATTATTGATTACTTTAATTTACAATCTTATATTTAGATAGATAATAAAATCCAGTATTATTTTTTTGAAAATGATAAGCTTAACACACATTTACTATGTATCACTTGAGTACGTAAAAAACTATAATCTACCATTATCTCACACTTTAATGTTATCTTATGAGTTAAACCATCTATTTTATTTTTAAAAAGTAATCATTATCAAGTTTCAAAGATAAATTATTTGAATACATATAGTAAATGAGCATAATTTCATAGTCACTCTAGGTGGGAGAACTATTTGTGACTTTATTTTCTTCTATAGAGTATTAGATACATAGGTAGTGGTCAATAATAAAATGGGGGTGACTGGCTTTAGCTCAACCCACTACACTTTTTCTTATTTTGTAGGTTTTTTTCCCTCATAAGCACATCTAGGGTTTAAAGGTGAAGGAAAATTATTTATAGAGTTGTGCACATCATCAAAGTTTGGGAACATAAATATAGAGTAGATATCTAGATAGTTACAGGTGATTGTATGGTCATAATCCTTTATTTCTACACAATTTAGTACCAACCAACACATGTCAATATCAATCAATGATACTTATCAAATCAAAAAAATAAACCTACATAGATAGAGATATATTTATTATTATGGATGAATCATAATCCTAATTTTATGTGATATCCACTTCAATAATATATTCATAGTTAGACAATCAAATATAAAACATAAGTATATATATCCCTATGTTATGCTTACTATATTTAGCATTTTCCACTTGCTGAATTATTACAATCAATTTTATTATTTTACATTAAGATGTATGCTTGAATTTCATATCTTAATATCTAAATTATTATACAATTTTATATTATATTAGGGTTATTATTATTTTCATTGATTTAAATTAGATTAAAAAATATTGGTGAACCTAAATATTGATTGAAACATCTGTCCAAGATTTCATATTTTTTTGTCCTAGGGTTTAAGATTACATTTCTAATTTCCATACACAAAATATTTTCATCTCCAAAGGTTTCAAATTTTTTATCATAGTGTTTCATATCTAATTTATAATTTTCATGTACAAAAAAAGCTTTCCACCTTTCAAAGGTTTCATATTTTTTGTCCTAGGGTTTCAGATCTAATTTTTAATTTTGTACACAAATATAGTTTCATCTTCAGCCTTAAATATTCATTAATATTCCTTCCTAGGTTTTATGATTTCATCCTTAGATGTTTATTTTAAAACTTGATTTTTTCTCATTCTCTAATAATACACATTAATTATGGCCATAACAAATAAACATTATTGGTTAACACATGTAATGAAGATACTTTTTTATATTTCTCTACATGGATAATATATTATTTGTATCAACTACATGATAAAATGGGTCAAAATTATTAAACAAAAAAAACACTAATAAGGATACAACTAATAATGAACAATCCCAAGCCTTTCTCAAATCATATTATTACAACACTCAACTTAAGTTTCCTTTTGTTACCCTTAAATGATAAATGGCATGAACAAATCATCTTGTTCATCCCAATAGTTTTTAAAATGATCATAATTTCCTCTTACCTCTAATCTAGGCCCTTGGTTCATGTTAAATCTAGTGGTTCACATTGTCACAAAATAAATGGGTAAAATAGCCCATTCATAAATACAAACCAAAGGTCCTTACCAGTTCCTTCCTCAACCCCCACCATCATTTACCAAGCAAGATAATCAATCCCAAAGATATGACATCATGGATAAAATAAAAAATACCCAAGCCAAAATTTATTTTATATAATTACTTCAAAAAAATCTTGTTTCCAAATATATTCTTTATGCAACATTACTTGATACAACTTTATCAAATTATGTAGAATGACCCTATGTGGTTTCCATTATCAACACACAATTATGGACATATGTAATTATTTATTTTTAAAAAGAATACTTACCTTGTAATAACATTATAAACCAATATATACCATTGTATATTAAATTACACATTCAAAATAAGGTACTTAAGCAAGTTTTAGAGGGTAATGGTTATGATTAAAAAATTGTAATATCTTCTTAAACATAATTTTTATTCATTTGAATTATCTTAAGTACTCAAATATTAATAATTATGAATTTAAAAATATCCCATGAAAAATATTAGGATAAACTACACTACATATTACTATGGGCCCTCAAATGATAGCCATAATTTGGTAGGTCATACACAATTAGCTCAGTTATAATATTATGTTTGGGAGACCCTGGATTGATGAGATGAATGTAGTTCCTTCTAACCTACATTCATGATTAAAATTTAGTCATCAAGGATAAATATACATGTCTTTTAGATTAAGAACCATTCAATAATGATGCATTAACTCAAATTGATCATCATTACATTCCTCATATGCATCCCTATTCTCAATAATACAAACACAATGAGGAACCAATATATTATTTTTCTCTAATTTTATCACCATTAGTATACTTCAACCAATATGGTTTTGATTTTAGGTATTTATAAAAAAAATTGAGTTATACAGGATAAGGATTGGGTAAACATGCACATGCCATTGTTCATCCCATCATAACCTATACTAAAAATTAAAAAAAAATGTCTTGGTTATGTAGAAAAACTATAAAAAATAAGATAGGAAAAAAACACCTATGCTACTAGTTATACACCCATATTCAAAGCAGATCCAAAACCAACATAAGAAGTTCATAATATATTTACATTAGAGCTAGGGTACCCTCATCTAATTGATACATATTTAATCCATATATTTAGATATTATATTAATTTTTTAATGACGAATCTCACATAAAATACCTCAATTCATATGATGATCTCCCTTCCTTTTATCATAAGAATAGGTTTACTCACATAACTATTGTATATGCATATTTTAGAAATATTGAAGACCCTAATGTTCATACCCCATAAGATGACCCACATACCATCCCTAAAATACCATAAATGGAAGATAGATCTACACTAATTAATGAAGAGAGAATAAAATCCTAGTTCGGAATAGATAAAGAACCTAGACCATAACTATTACTAGTTACATTATAAAAACATGAAGGAAAGACATTTCAACAAGTTCTACATAATTACCAAAAAATATTTGCTTTTGTATACTTATATATTCTAGTAATTGACCCAAAATTTTCATTAAATAATATTTTAATTTATTTTGATGCCAAGCTAGTACAATTAAATTTTATAAAAATACATCCAAAAGTAGCTTTGTTGGTAAAAGAGGAAATACAAAAGCTAGTAGATGTAAGATTTATTCGATCTAGTGGATTTCTAATATATTACTACTTGCAAAGTCTAATGAATAGATTGAATTTTGTACAGATTATTAGGACTTAAATAAATATTCTCATAAAGATAACTTCTTGTATCCAAATATTGATATGATTGTTGATTCTACAATTGGTTATGATATGTTATCATTCATGGATAGTTTATCAGCATACAACCAAATAAAAATTAATTTGGAAGATCTAGAAAATACTTCATTTATTACTCTATGGGTAAAATATTATTATTTATTCATTCCCTATGGATTGTAAAATGTTGGGGTTAATTATTATAGATCCATGACCCATATCTTTTATGAGTAATACAAAAAATAGTAGTGTTTAATCTATTTTGAATTAAAAAGACTCAAGTAAATGGATCTAAATTATTGAAACTAAAATACAATGAATATATATATTTTAATTTAAACTAAAAAAATTATAGAATTGGAAATAAGATATAATATTAAATTTAATGATAGATGTGCAAACCTAACTTAGACCTAATTTATTTTTGACTATGTAGGCTACCTATGAGTGGAAACTAGCTAAAAATACCCATTAACTATATCACATACAAAAATAAGAATTTAAACTATGCTAGTACAAGGTCACATTAGGAGCATAGGGTTACATTATGGCCTTGTATATTAACTATAACCATATCACGTTTGATAGTTTGATTGATTTTTTGATTTAGGTGTGTGCCCATGTAAACAAGGGTTTATTGTTTAAATTTGTGTGCCTATTTGATGTAGGGAAGACCTAAAAATACATAACCTAACTATTGTATAATAAATAAAATAGGGATAAAATTAAAAAATGAGAAAATAGAGTTAGGGGAAAAGTCAATCTACCCACACAAACCCCTACATAATTTGAGTTTTGCATACATAGCCCAAAAGGGCCTAGGGATGATGTAGTTATCCCTCCTAGAGTGAGTGTGTGGGTCTTGAATTTCCTATATGATTGAAATTATATATATTTATTTAAATGAATGAGAATTAATGTATTTGACCTATAATAAATATATATTCATATTTGTGTTATTATTTTTAGAATGTTTTAGAACTAGAATTATAAGAAATAGTGTTTTTTTACTCAATGTGGCTTATAATTTCTAAGTGATTAATATATGTTTTTGGATAATCCTTGATGTGATTATGTAGAGGAATATTTTGAATATTTACACTAATAAACCTTGATAAAAGTGTGTTATGGGTAATATGTAACATCTTAAATTTAAATAGTTGTTATGGAATAGGGGACAAACCCACATTAATGGATAAGGTCATTGTGTATCCATGTCTGACCTAGCATTATTATGTTCCAAAAGGACATAGAATATTGGAAGTGGTATGATAGGATTTTTTGAGAAAAATAGGTATGTTTGAGTGATTTTATAAGTATTATAAAAATATTTTATAAAATAGAAAATGTTCCCATATAGATACGAGTTAGTGGAATGGTGAATTGACCAATCAGGGTAAGGATGTCAATTTTAAAATTGTCATGCAATTAATGAATAAATTTATGTATCTAAATTCACCCTAATTTTATTATAGTGATGTAATGAGGTGAAATTACTAGATTAAATTAGATGCAAACCTCAGTGGATATTCATACTTTGTCTTTTGATGAAAATCCTAATTGTGCAAAATGCCTTAATTCAAAACATGTAACAATGTCATTAAGATTAGTTACTATCCAAATTTTAAATTTTGAAATTTGAATTTTGAAAAGAGAGCAAGGAAAGTATACCCCTAAAAGAGTATTCAATCTAATTACCTTATAAATTTAAATTTTATAATTTTTTTTGATCCTTTGCTAAGGCATTTAGAAAATTGTTAAAACCTATGTTGAATTGAGAATGATCAAGTCTCAACTTAAAAAATAGTGAAATCCCTTGAGTTGGAAATATTTTATACTTCAACTCTCATTTGAATGTGTAGAGTACTATATAAAATAATTTAAGGTTGGAACCACCAAATGTGGATCACTACTTTACAACTAAAGAAAGGGTGGAACCACTAAATCTAGATCACAACATATAATAAGTGAAACCATATACATTGAGTGTCACTAGACTTTAATGTGGCCAAATTGTAAAAAGAATATGTTTCACATTATTGAAGACAAGTCTAGATTATATTTTAAAATTTTAAACTTAAGAATTAAACTTTCCATGTATTAACTTGAACATAAATGAATATAATGACTATTTCCCCATACTCAACTAATATTTGAATGCTAATTTAACTTGAAATTATTTTGAAAACCTATAACTATAAATATTTGAAACTTACAACTTGTAACTATTTTTACACATGCCCATACATATGCATCAAATATATGTTAATATGTGTAGGAATGAGTGAATATGTATGTCACATGACCCTATAATCTAAAAAATGTTGAATCATATTGAAATTGAATATACTATCATAAACCTAAAATTTGTTGCTCATGAGGCTAGAATTATCAAAATAATCCCATTGTGATTCACCCATTTTGAGATGAGTTACATAGATTGAAAGTCACTTATCTCAAAAGAGAACTATAAATATGTGAAATATATAATCATGTTGTATAAATTTTAAACATTTTAATTGGATTGCACCATAGTATTGAATATAACATAGAATTACATGTGAAACATGTGTTAGATATATATAACATTGAAACACATAATCAACATGTACATAATATGTGTGTGGAACATATAATATAAAAAATGAAATAATAATATCAAATACAAACATGATGAAATGTTGAGTCTATCTAAGAATCAAATAAAATTTTATCATGTAGATAATAATATTTAAAAACAATGATGTATACATAATATTAAATTTTTTAATGCATATCAACTATAAAAAAATAAAAACTATAAAATTTGTCCATCCAAGGATAGTAGTCACCTTCATCCCTACGTGGGGGAGGGATACACTCTACTGAGATACCATATCTCAAGCTTATCTAAGAGATATATAAAATGTAAGGGTCCTCAATAATAATCTTATATATTTTCCTTTCACTCAGTCTTCCATTACCTCTAACATATTAATATGTACCATTAATGCCTACTCGCTAGCTACTCTAGATAATGTTATTTCCATGTGTGTTGATATCTCAATTGCTAACATTTCCTAAGGTGTAGCTAGATACTATTATGATAATGCTACTTATTTACATGCCACAACATCCACTTCTATTATTACCACTATATAATTAGATGGAGTTATCTTAGCCTCATATCTTTAGAGTCTTTGTAGTAGCTTACACAAATTTTAACCAACTCATGTGATTTCCAATAGATGGTGCTATAAGATATGACACAGTTGTCATGTCATTATATGGTAACATGACATCTAAGAGATCATTATGGTTGGAATTAATCATCAAATAACACCACACCATATTTGGTGAATTTATAAAATCAAACCAAATTCAACATCAAATCATGATATATAAATCCAAATCTAATCTAACCATCACTATAATATAGTATGTCTATCTATAAATATAAAAAATGTAGTGATTGAAATTAAAACCATCATTTTATAATTGGATGTTAACCCCCTAAATATATTCTAATACCATCATCATGGCCATCAATGACATAATTATTCTCATATCCATACTCTTTCTAGTAATCTCCAAAAACATTCTACCATTTTTCCTTCTATAAGACTAGGATTGATCAACAAAATCCATTACATAGTCCATGTTTGAGATGTTTTATATGGTGGCTCTACCATAAATATAAGATTTCATATAACTGAATGCATATCTTTTTTCCTCCTATTGCTACCTCTTCAACCACCTAATTCTATTATCTCCTCCTCTAAAATGTAGGACACTATGTTCTTAAAAGTGGAACCTATGATTATGGCTGATATCCCCTAACACATCTTAGATCTCTAGCATGCCTAAGCCTTTAAGATAACAAGGATAATGTTTTTTTTTTGGTTGTGTATACCTAAATTTATTTAGAACCCTAATACACGAGTGAGTCTCTATACACCATGTGTAGTGACCAATCACCTTGGATTGAGCCTAAGCTCATATTTTGGATGGTCATGATGGGTACCTATCTATGGTCCTCTAATATGGAATCCATTTAATCTAATTTTTTTTATAGTATCTATCCTATGATATATTTTTACACACTTACATGTAATAACCTACACCCACTATCTAATTAGGTAAATGTGATCTATAATCTAGTGTGGTAACCCTATAGGGTGAACATATGGAATATGTCATGCAAAAAGTATGAAATCATTTTTAATGGTCCAATATTTGTTTTATTTTGGATTCAAAATGTCATTAAACATTTTTTCTGAATTCACCTAGATACTCACTCCGATCTTGTATAACATGTCCTACTCCAAAGTAGTTCCACATATGACAATGAAAAACAAAGTGATGCCTCCAATTTACTTGTGACACATCTCATCTAGTCATCAATACTATGACCAAATTATAGTTTTTAATAACATATACCCATATATATAATACATACACAATAATATATCATTATTTTTATTTGTTTAACCAAATTTCCTAGTGAGTTAGCTCTTACTTCCTGACCACTATCTCAAGTGAATTACAACCATGGGCATACAATTTAGTGGTAGACCCAAGATTATATGTACATCCTCCAAAGTGATGGAAAAAATTATGATATAATATATCTAACCACCTACCATATGAATATGTTAGTTATCCTCTACTAATACTATATGATTTTCACTAGTATCTCTACTTCTAAGGGCACTCTATACATCTCCATAATCATGTAAAATTTTAATATAATCAGGTAAGATTTGTCCTCATCTAAAAGTATATATAATTAATTAGGAATATGATATACATATATATTATACCAAAATCATGGCCACCTTTGAACCTAAAAAATGCTAAACAACAAATCCCAATTAGTCTACCATCATACGAAAGCATAAAAATACAAGTACAACTAAAAATTTACACAAATTCAATAATTTTGTCTATATCATTGATAAAAAAATCATGGTATCAACCATGTGGTTAAATTTATATTATATAAACTATCTCATTTAATTGTATCCGCCATATATAAACATTTAACTATATTAACCATTAGTATTTCTACTATAACTACCATCAAAACTTATTTTATTTCCTTAGTCATTAACTTTATTGTATTAGTTCATTTTGATACTTAACTATATCGACCAAATTTATATATATTATATTGACCATCTAATACTACTATGTCAGTGTACTTAAATTTTCCCATTCACATAACTGCATTAGTTTGGTTGATAAACTTATCTCATAGTGTAATTTTATTATTGAGCCCCTAATAAATGTATATTCTTTGAAATTAAAATATCTATAAATAACCATTGTCTCAAAATTTATCTTCAATTTCATGCATGTTAGGGAAAATCTTGATAGATAGATTGCCCTAACATTTTATTTCTTAGATATATCATATCTACACATCTCAACATTAATTAAATATCATACTATGATGGTTTTTGAATTATTACCTCAAAACCCTCTAATGTTTCCTCTACTTAATCTATCCATCATATCTCTCTATGTCATAAATTAGTACCCAAATATTTTTATATCTCAATATATAAAATGTTTAAATGGATTTCATTTCACCTTATGTGAATCAAATTTTTGAAAATTTAAACCATTCAAAATTTATTGCTTAGATTTTTTTTAATCATATATTTGTTTCCATAGGTTATTTTGACAAACCAAAAAATTCTACAATCCTACCATTGTAATAATTTTTGGGGTAAAAATGAAGTGTTTTTATTAAAAAAATAGATTTTTATCTTATTTTTAGGCTTACCCAAGTAGTTGCAACATAAATTTGGCACCTTAAATTAGCATTCTTATGCACCACTCTTACATTTTATATAATTCCTTTCAGTCAAACCAAGAAAGTGAAGGTATGTATATGCATTTACATTCCTTTCATTTATCTCATTTTTCAACATTTATTTTTAGAAATTAATTTTCTCATTTTATGTTGTTAAGTTATTTCCAAAACTACCATCATGCATTACACTATTGTGATATGTAATTATTTTTGTGGAGCATATGTATAAACCTATATTTTTCTATCATTGAAAATTTATTGTATAAGACTCATTATTGCATCTTTATCCCTAAGTGCACATCTTAGGGAGTGCACTAGGATTATGACTTGACTAACTAATGTTACTTTATGATATATTTTCATATGATCACATATTATTTATATTTACACTAATTATCTTTGTATCCATTCATTTTAGCCTCCTCTAGTGCCTTTTCCATGTTTTCTACCTCTTATGTCTAGTTTAATGTTTGTTCTTGACTACTTGCATATTTTGAGTTAGTTTTATTCTAGTCCTTATGTTTTATATTGTATTGTTCATGGAAAATAAAATGTTTTTCATGTTTGTGGTCCCTTTTCAACTATTTATGTCCCCTCAATATAGATTTTTGACCCTTTGTACTAAATCATCATAGTTGACATAGTATCATTTTTGCTTCAAATATCTATATTGTATCAATCTAGATTGATTCCATAGAAGTAATATATGTCACTTTTAGGAGTTGAATCCATATATATAAGGATCACAGATCTCATTTTTATAGTAAATACACACCATTATTTTATACATGCACATAAAACATGTTTTTAGTAGAAGAAGAATAATTATATAAATAAAGCTTATAATTTTAGAGGTCTATGTCTAAACAAGTTCATTAAGGTTCATGAGAAGGAAGATAAATGAGAGATTTACACCCATTCATTCAAGTCCCAAACTAGGTATACATAGTTATTCATCCTTAATATTTGATCATCCACCTACAATATCTCTCATAAAACCTTGCCACTTGAGCTAAGGGGTAGATTTATGTACCAAAAAGTCAACCCATGTTAAGTATCACTATATATAAACTCTTTTTTTTATTTGGCTTATATGTGTATAATAGAGTATTATTATGTTGTCTTCTTCTCCATGCTTAACTTAACTTATTTTATCTTTTAATGCCAATATATCCCTCATTAAATACCTCTTCATTATAACCCTTATTATAGATACCTCATGGTTACTACCTAATGGCATTTATCCATATTTAGTTTACTTATTTTACATATTATATCTAGGTTGTATTTTTTCACTAGTTCCTTATAGAAGATTCTTGATTATATTCCTGATCCTAATTTTACAAATATATCTTGATTCTATCATCTACCTCGATTTTGAGTGTAACTAAGTACATGTATGTTATATTTAATATTATCTTCTCCATTTTCCTATATTATAGTATGTTTATATTTTTGACCATATTCACCTTATATAGACAAGATGGTTATTTGTTTCAAGGTATCTAGTTAATTTATTGGCCCAACTATCTTCTTCTTTCAAAACCTCCTTTTCAACAATAAATTATTATTCATTCAAGAAGATTTGTTCTTGATCATTAGGTAAGTATTCATCTAGATGTTAACATAAATATCTTATTTTGACAATCTTGGTTTTCTTGATTTCAAGGCTAAACTTTATGATGTTGGTGATGTAGATAGATATTTTATTGTGTATGTCTCTTACAATAATTTAATCCTTCATAATTAAATGTATCACCTTTTCTTGAATTTCATTTTTGGAGAGAATATGCATTAAAAAAATCAAGATCCTTAAACAATGCATAAGCTCTTTTTTAATGAAACTATATCTAAATCAATAGGGTTATCCATATGTTGATCATTTTTTTGAGTGAAAATAGTTGAAATTTTATTTTTTCCTCATTTTAAAAATTAATATTTATCAAAATAATGGTCATGGAAATTGATTGTTTGAATTTATAAAATATATATCTTCCCTTTTCAGTCTATTTTAATTATTTATCTTTATTTTAGTTTAATAGGTTTGACCAAACTTATAAAATATGCAATAATATTTTTGACAAATTTAATCTTTGTTAAAAAATATTACATAGCTTTATTATGATGTGGAAATCTTAAACCCAAGATAGCTAAAATTCTTTTTGGAACAATGGAAAATCTATCCTTAGATAAAATATGTCCAATAATTTTACATTTACCAATTGTAAATATTTATTTTTTGGTGTTTAATAATTCTCTAAATTATCTACACCTCTCAAAGATATTATCTAGGTGTACTAGATGTAACTATTTATTCTTGGAATATATTTTGATGTCATGTAGGTATACCAAAATATGTAAATTTCTCTATGAAATTGAGTTCCTACATTTTAAAATCTAAATAGCATATTTTCGTAAGCAAATCTTCCCATTTTGTGGATATTGTGTTCCTATATTTAACTTATTTTTTAACCCATACTTTATTTAAACTAGAGAATTATTCTAGTAATTAAAATATTTATGAGCCAACCATGGCCAGATTTGATTCATTGAGGGAATAGGATAATGATCTTTTAGTGAAGCTATTTTAAGGTCTTTAAAATATACACAAAGGGAAATGTCTCAATTTTTATTTTTAACCAATACCAAATACCAAGTTACCTACCGAAGTTTAATGCTTAATAATATATATTATATGTGTTTCTATTATTTTAGTTATCTATTTTCTCATGATAGAATAAATCTTTCTATTGACTAGCCTTTGCTTCTTTTAAACTAGCTTGATAGTTGGTTGTAATTCAGTACTATGTTTAATAAAATCATTATCATATATTTTTATCTCTTCATAATTTTAAGCTATAATATTATCAAACTTATTTCTAATTTTAATAAATTCTTCTTATTCATCATGGGTACATACCTTTCCTATATAAACATTATTATATATAAATATAAAAACCTCTTTATAGTCTTTAAGTTTTACTACAATATTGATCTTTCCTTCTCTAAACTAATCATCTAGATTGAACATGCTTTAAATAATTAAAAAACCTTTAGGTAACTTATATATTTTTAGGTTGTATAACTTAAAATCACAAGTATTTTTTATTTTAGGTTTTATCTCACCAAGACACATTGCTTCATGATGAATGAAATTATTAATTTGGAGATCGTTATCAAATACTTTTCAATGATAATGATTTTTTGGGATTGCATTCCTTACCACCACAATAACATGGATTTTATTTTTTACTGAATTCTTAGGAAGTTGAAACTAAAAATTCATTATAGCCATTTTATCAACTTATAAATTCTTATTTCTTAGGATAATCTAAATATTTTTGGTATAAAAATCTTCCACTAGATCTCATAACCTATGTTTATAAGACTTGATTAGTGGTTTCTTTGTGATGCCCAAATATTTCACTTATTTGATCAATATTTTAGAATATTCATATTTATCTATGGCTTTAATTGATTTATTTTCATATATTTTTAGTCCATATCCTAATGTCTTATCATGATTTACTATAACTTAAATAAACTCATTTTTATTTGATGATGTTATAATAATGTGTTTTTTATGTATATGATTCAGTTTACTTTTTCAGTTCATATTTATATTGATTATGTAGATGCTTCATTATGATTATTATTATTATTTTTATATTATTACTATTGATGTCATCTTAAATATTTAAGGTATGTTTGAGAGATGATTTAGGCCCAAGGATGAAATAATTCAACAAACTAGTATTACAAGGTATAAAGGTATAAAATTGTGAATGCAATTATGAGATAACTTAAAATCCACCAATCTTATTTTTATATGTTATTTATATAGTGTTTATCTTATGTTGTGTATAAACTATTATCTATGTTTTTAATGACCGTTAATGGTATATATCAAATTATGCATGATAATCATCAAGTTTTAGTATATTTGATTTCAAATTATGGGTTGCAAAGAACTCAAGGCATTATTTTTTTAGCTTCTCTTGAACACTTTATTTCTTGATTTGATTTTATATTTGATTGATTGATACTTATTGAATTTTGAAATTAACTTTATCATTGATTTTAGGCATTGTATTTCAACCTTGGTCTCAACTTGTTTGTAAGATAGTAATAATTATTTTTAATATAGCTTTGACTTAAACTTGTGAAAAAATTATGTGAAAATTACTACCACCTTATAACTTTTCAATAAACATATGCAAGGTCAAGGCAAAGGTTATGATTATTTATTATATTTATTGCCTAGGTTATGAAATAGCATTGAAATAAATGAGAAAAATGAATGCAAAAATAACAACATCAAATTGAAAGAATCAAGATACAAGGTTAAGACAAAAGTGATAGTGGGGAAACTATCAAATGGATAAATACCCCACATGAGTATTAAAATATTTGAAAAAATGAATCTCCAAGTACATAACAAGAAGAAGCTAGGAGTGAAGGATAAGAATGTCTTTAATCCAAGAGAGCATAAAGAATGCAAGAGCAATACTAGATCAATGAGATTATGTTATAGTTAAGAAGAATGGGAGATGAGAGATCTTTGTATAAATATAAGAGATAAAATGAGTTGCATTAGCAACCTTTAAGTTCCTTACATGTGTCTTAATCCTCTTACAAGCGAGGAGGATTTTTATTTCATATGGAGGGAGGAGTTACTTGAGAGAGTAAATCCCAAATCCAACAAGTGGATAAGAGAAGTGAGTGACACCTAATAAAGGCTAAGATAAATTAAATTTATAAATATAATAAATTTACACAAAAAAGACTTAGAATAAACCTAAAAACCTATAGAAAAGGATCCAAATAAGTTTAATTCTCCAACACTCCCCCTTATGCTTAATGTAGGGTTTAAAAAGTTGATAAAACATTTTAAATATAAGGGAGTTAAAAGTACATAATAATCCCCCTTAATAGAAACTTCCTTCAAGAGGAATTACAATAGATTTAAAAATAGATAAGAAGAGCAGATGTCACCAAAATTCACAAAGAGGAAAGTGTGATCATCAAGAATCTTTAAGAATACTCTTTGGATAATGTAGTCAATATACAATGGAACAAAGACCAACAAGAAAGATAAATTATTCATGAAACCCAAAAAAATGAATAATATAACATAAATATTTCAAGTTAAATAACCAATAATCCATCAAATAAAAACTTCCATCGCAAAGTGCAAAAAACTGAAATAAAAGGAAGTTAATCAAAATAATCAAATCATATTATCTCTGAAATAAAAAATAAGGTATGCAAACTAATATTGAGTTTATCAAAATAGAGACAAAGAAGATATGCCACTTAAAAATATATTCTACATAAAGCAATAAAAGAATTATTTCAAGGAGATATATCAAAGTCTCTATAAAATACATTATATTTAGGTATCCAAATAATTTTAATCTTAGAGGTTGGTGTTTTAGTCATTTTCCAATAATTCAAAGAGTCATGAGTGGATTTACCATAATATTTGCATGGATGCAATTTCTAATATTTATAGATATGATGCCTATATTTTTTACAATGCACACAAGGTTTATCATTTTTTACGAAAGCATGAGCATTATAAGAATTATAATCAAAAGGATTTGCATTATAAGTACCTCAGTGAGAAGGAAAATATGACTATTAATTTTCATTATAAGCATTAGAATCATTAAATCATTAAAATCAAGGCATTCAAAATTTATATTTAATTTAAGCAAAATAGGTTCAAGAATACCATTTTTTGCACTTACCAATTCCACCACCTGAGTAACCCATACTTTTCATGATTTTTAAGTTAGGGTTGATAGAATAGTGTTGAATGAAGTTCTAGTTATTTGATAAACATAATGAGTTTCATTTGTAAAGCCATTATCAATATGAGTGAAAGACAAATTTTTAATTTAAAGCATCAAAAGAAGATTGCATGTTCTCTAGTTGGTTTTGGAAATTATTTTGAATTGCAATAATAAAACTATGAAAATTACAAATTGTATCATGTTGAAATTGAATTTCATATTTAAAAACACTAATTTATTCATTTTTTAAATTGTTTTGATGCAAAACATTTTTAAATGCTAAAAAAATCACTAGTTTGAAAATCATTTCTCAAATAATAATGTTTAAAAAAATGACCTTACACAAGATTAATTACCCAAGGGTTAGATAAATTTATTTGTAAATATAAGGCCACATCAAAACACCAATGATTTTTTTTCTTTTTAAAAGAATAGTTTTATCTTTTATGGAATGGATTTGATTGATAAAAACAAATTACCAAAAAAATTTGAAAAACTAATTTTAGTTAAAAGACTAATTTTAGTGTATCAAGGCTTTAGTTCAAAAACACAAAATCTAGAATGATTTATTATGATTAAATCATAGTCTTTGTGTGATAAAAAATACAAGTTTTAATTATGCCATATGCCATGTTATTATGAGACATTTAAAAGAAACTTGAGATTTGTAAATTGCCATGAGATTTAAAAAAATATATAATTTTATTTTTCTAAAAATATATCACATAGAATTTAAATTATCCCAAGTATTTGAAATGAAAAACTTTAATGAGGATTTTTATTGGGAAAAAAACAAAGTTAAATTAATAACATACTTACTATGCTTATTTTAAAAACACACATTCATAGAATCAATAAACTACCAAAATCTAAAGAAAAATCCAAGAAAAATTCAAATATTAAAGTCTGATGATGTTGCATGTATAAAGTCATACAAAATCTTTTTTTATTGGTTTTTATCATGCTTTTAGAATTTTACCATCAAAACTTTGAGGAAAAAATGTTTAAAACTTTTATATTTTTAATAGGGCCTAATTAAAATGTGTAAAAATAAATTAATTAATTTGTGCCATTATATTAGGAGTTTAAGTTGAATTGAACTACAAATGTTTTGTATTTTAAAAGGAATTTATTTCACTTAGGGACAAGTTGGGAATAATAATTGTGGTTTATATAGGGCTAATGAGAATCCAATCCAATCACATAGTTGAAGCTAAAGTTACCTTTTAGGGTATTTAGTTGGTAGTATAACTAAACATACCTAAGCTAGATATAGAAGGGGACTCATTCAACATCTTAAATACCTTGTCATGAAAATTCCAACCATCCCACACAATCATCAGGAAAATTCAGATGTCTCCTTCACTCAATCGAGTGTACAATCTTGTACATCTTTCGAGAAGGAAACATGGTGGTAGACACCCTAAAAAATATGGGTGTAATAATCTTAGAACTCTCCACATGGATCAAACCCCTCAACTTCCCATCCCATATCCACCCCTTGATCACTAATGATGAAAAACTCCAAGATCCTCAATTTTGTAATAAGGATGCATGTGAGAATAATAATAATTATTATCAAAAGGTTTAAACTCACTTTGTATCATAATAATGACACTAAATTTGAACCCAATGGTGAAATATGTCACTTAAAAAAGGTTCCTCCCAATGTTTTTAGAATAAAACAAAATATTAGATTATTTAACTACTACTTGGCCCACTGTAACCCTGAATGTATAAGTAGAAATAAGAAAAATAGATTAGGAGGAGATAGGAACTGTTGTGAACCAGTTTCCTATGCTAAAGTCCAACCTAATCAAAAAAATTATAGGAAGTTATGGAAGGGAAGAATCATGTATTTTATTCTTAGGATTGAAGGACATGATGAGATTCTAGCTAGGGATATCATGGCAGGGTGGAAATAACACCATGTGACCTTTAGGGGAGTTACTATGGAAGCCTCAGAGGAACTCATTTGGGATGTTACCAGCATGTCTTACAAGGGCATGAAGGCCTTAAAACACAAGTGATAGAAATAATATCTCATACATGCCTTCTTTAAGATAGACACCATTTACCAAATGGATAAGAAAGGATTTCCAAGGATTGACCTTCCACAAAATGATCACATGTTTGCTTACAAGTAATGCACTACTTAACTCTAGAAGGCAAAATTACCCATATCTTTTTTCACCACTTCTTTCTATTAAACCAATTAAAAGGTCATCAAATTAGTCTACCATACTATCTCTTGATGTTTTTAGAATCCAAAATCCTATCCTTCTAGGAAAAATCCATGGCTAACATAATCCACCAAGGATTAATTCTCATTATCACTAAATGAGTGAGCCTGGTGAGAAGCTAAGAAATCCATATAGTGTAAATCAATAGAAATAATAACTCTAATAAGGATATAATATCTGAGGTTATAAATATTAAGGCCTCTCCTTTCACTTTCTTGACACACCTATTGGAGGGAGGGAAGAAGGAAAAAATAAAATCCTATGATCCTTCTCCATAAAAGGGCTTAGGAACTAAAATTAGAGGGATGATAAGTCGTAGTGGGAACAAGAAGACAAGTGGTAGTAATAAGGAGAGTTAATTTGAGGAAATATAATAGGTGTCTTTATTTTTATGTTTTGTTTAGGTCTTTTTTACTTAAATTATGTTGACTTTTCACATTTGATAGGCTGGTTTGGACTTATTTCATTTTGTATTATCTATACTTTTTTATTGCTAAATGGTGGTTTTTAGGTCCCTATAGAACCTAAGTTTAACCTATCAAATATAAAATGTTTATTAAGAAAAAAGTGAAAGGATTTTAATTTAATGAAACTTAATATAGCCATAAATGGATTATCTTTGATGAGTTGAGTATCTAAGCAAGCACCATAGACATAAAAAATGAAACGACGCAAAGTAAGAGTGAAAAATTGTTACGTTATTAGAGAGATAAGAGATAACATAAAACCTCAAGGAGGAAAAAATGGATATCAAGAAAACATAATAAAACTAAAAAAAATGGATTAAATTATGAAAAAGGCATTACACCTATATATAACTCATTATTAGCTGAGCTAAACTGAAAAAATACTAAAGCACTAAAATGTAGATTTAGATAAAGGCATTGAGAACTTATCATGCACAAACAAGAAGTAAAGCATTACAAGATGGACTTGACTAGAAAATAATCATAAATAATAAAAAATCATAGATTAAGACAAAAAAAATACTTAGCTACAAAGAGTAGAATGTAATGTATAACCATGGAAGGGTTAACAAAAATGGTTGATTAGGTAAAGGAACCAAGTAGAAGGAAAAACTAGATAGTGCATAAAGAAAATGATTGAAAAATGTTAATACTCAATTAAATATAATAGAGAGAGGAAGGTAAATACTATGAAAAAACATGAAAATATGATAAAAGTTATACAAGGATAAATGGAATACCAAAACTCCTAGTCTACACATATAAAGACAAGATGCACATCTAGGGACATCTCAGAGGAAAATAAATTAAAGCACATGAATAGATACCACATAGAGTAAGAATTAATCATCCAATGACTTGTTTATAAGGAAAAACATCTCATAAATAAATAAATAAATAATACATTAGATATAATACAATAATTTAGAATTATAATTATTATGAGATTAAAATATGGAAGAATAAACATTTATCTAGTCAAAAAACTAGTAGGATTAGAATGCCAAAAAAATGTCAAATTTTTACTTATTTTTCACCTTTAGTATTATATGAATATCAACATATTCAATGTTATAAATCATAGGTATTTTATAACATATAACATTTATTTCCTAGGTCATGAAATAACATTGAAATAAATGAGAAAAATGAATTCAAAGAGAACAAATTCACCTTGAAATAATCAAGCCACAAGGTTGAGACAAAAGTGGCAAGTGGGGAAACCATAAAATGAAGAAAAACCCCACACTAGTATCAAAATATTTTCAATAATGAATATATGATTACATATCAATAATAATATAAGAGTGAAAGAGAAACATGGCCTTAAGTTAAGAGATCATTAGGAATGAAAGAGTGAGACTGGATCAATAAGATTGTGCTATAGTTAAGATAATGGGAGAGGAGAGATATTTATATAGATCTAAGAGATAAAAGGAGTTACATTAACAATATTAAGGTGTGTATCATGTGTCCTAATTATATTAAAAGGTATGAGTATGTGTGTGTCATGTGGGGGGAGTATTTACTTGGGAGAGTGACTCTTAAATCCAATAAGTGGAGAAGAGAGTTGAGTGACAACTCATAAAGGCTAAGATAAAGTACATTTATAAAAATAATAAATACATACAATAAAAAATTAGAATAGACCTAAAATCCTATAGGAAAGGATAAAAATAATTTTAATTATCCAACATTATTATTTAATTGAATATATACCTTTGAAATGGGTCAAAATCATGATAATATTAAATTATTGGTATTAGTTAAGCCTTAATCAAAGTCAAAGCTCAACCATTTTTACTACCACAATGATCAAGATTAGGTCAGTGTTAATATTTTTTTTATTTATTGGTTTATTTTATTATAGTTTTTTTTTTATAACTTATCTACTTTAAGGACTCACAATCAAGTTATTAGCATGGAAACCATATTCTATTAGGGCACTGTTGACAATTTTACAAAGTTGCTTATGTGTAGGTCTTTAAAAAGGATACATTAAAGGAGTGAGGAATTAGGAGGATATATAAAAAATCATTAAAAATTTATTAATAAAAAATCATTCTAAAAAGATCTCATAGGTCCAAATTTTGACAAAGGCTTCTTTTATTCCTTTAACTAACTAATTGCAAGCTTGTGAAGGCAATTTTCAAACACTCAGTACATAAAGGAGAAGAAGAGTTGGTTATAATTTTATTAGGGTAATATTTGGTCTCATATTAAATAAAAATTAAATTCATTGGTTTCAGGTTACATGGGCTTAACTTTATGAACAGTTATTAAGAAGTAAAAATGCTCTAAAACACTTTTTAAACCCCAATAGCTCGATTTTAAGAGATGCGATTACATTTTTTAGTTATTTGATAAATATTAAAAGTTTTTTGAGATATTATGGGTCATTAATTACCTTCCTACACATTAATTAGTAAAAAATTCAAGATAAATAATGTAGAAAGGTAAAGGTACATGTTGCAGGGTTTCAAACAAGTAAGAGAGATAGTCAAAAAGGCATTATTTGAAAGGTGTAAGAGATTGTTTTAACATATTCAATGGTTATAATGATTATAGGGTTTATTTATATCATCATTAAAAAATTATTAGGTCTTTATTTCCCATAAAACACAATAAAATGGTAAAATTTAGACCTACATGTATCCATAAATGAAATTGTGTAAGCTATGAAACACCAAAAAGTGCATATTTTGAGTTTTATTAAATAAAATATTTTGAAATTTAACATGGAATTATTTTATAATTTAATTAAAGGTTTAAAATGTGGTTTTATTTCTTTATTTTACATTAGTAGAGATAAAATTCTAAAACATATGTCTATTTAAGAAGGAAATCAAGGTTTTTCACCAATTTGCTTGTAAATAGAGTTAAAAATGAGTGTTTTAGGTTAAAAAAGGATAAAAAATTATTTTAGAGTGTTTATAATTAATTTATATGTATTAATACATGTTAATAGAATGAAAAAAAATTCAAAATGGACTCATCTCATTGAAAACATCTCCAAGTCACCCTACGGGCAACAAGTAAACACTTTTTTGTGAATTCTTGTTTAAGTGTTTGGTAAAGATTTTTTAAGATTTTAAAAAATTTATAGGTATTAAAAATTTATACCTATAAAATTATAATATTATTAATTTTTGGTGAATCTTGAAACTCATTTGAGACCCCCTAATCCGAGTCAAGATTTCTTAAGGCCTAAAGAGCACAATAGAGCACAAAATAAGATTTTTGGAAGTTGTAAGTGGAATTTAGAGATAAAGTTTTATTTGAAGGTATATTACACTATGTTTATTATTTTATAATCCTATTTAAATTAATTATATATTCAAATAATTATAATTCATCAAGTTTGAGGTTCTCACTATGCATTCAAGAAGCTTGCCAAAACAACATAAGATAGATATATCCAGAAGAACTAGTATGGAGAGCTATGATTGTCATAATCAAATGCATAATAATAAATTATATTTTATGAATTTTTCAATAAATTAAATATTAAATAATATATATCTCTCTCTACTATGACTTATTTGGCTAACTTTAGAAATTCAAGAAGTCAAACATGCATGCAAGAGCAAGCAAGGTAAGTGAAGTCAAAACTCCAAGTTATAGGTCAAAATGGCTTAAGTAAAAATACAAGATGCATGATATATAAATGAATTAAAAATTAATAATTCAAGAAATATCAAAATGAGTTAATTTAAAATAAAATTTTCAATGCAAGATCCCAAGGAAATAACTGAAGATAATCAATCTCTTCAAGACTGAAGACAATTAAAAACATACATGAAGAATCTTTGATTTTTTTAAAATTATCCCTCTATCCCATAATGAAGTTTTTTAAAAAAAAAAATTTAAACTCAAAATTATATTTTATAATTTGGAAGTGTAAGATTAAGATTGTGGTTAAATTAAAATTTTAGTTGAACTAGGAGTGAAGTTGAGTTTGCATTCTAACTCATCTCTAGTTACTTGTCTCCTCTTCCCTTGATTATATTTTATATATTTATATTAATTTTTGAATTATTATAAGGATATTATGAATTTTTATTACATAAAATCTACCAAAATTTTTACTACCTCACATTTGAATCAATAAAGAGGTGAATTTTCCTCTATGTTCAAGTTGTTCATGAAGTGTGTGTCTTGTGTTCAATGATGTAACTTAGTGAATGATTATTTTTACTATGTTTATGTATAAAATTTTCACATTTATGTATAAATTTATAGTTATTTAAAGTCATATAAAGTGTCTAAGTATGATTTCTACCTATTTTGGAAGTGAATTCAACCATTGATCATTCCTTTTAAGCTAGTGTAAGTGTCTATTAAGACCTATGTATGAAATACTAATGTAAGAGTCATTGTATGAAGATGAAGTAAATATGTGCAAGTTAAAATTTTTTCAAAGTGTGTAAATTATAAGCATAAATCACTTTTACATTTATGCATCACCTCAATTTTCATTTTTCATTTCCATTTTCATCTTTAACATTGCTCCTTTTTCCATTTTCTTAGTTAAGAAATCACTATATGAGAGTGTTTAGAGAGAAGTGGGTGAGTGTACCAAAGGTAACCAATCATTAATATAGATATTATATCCAACATGAGGTTACTCAAACATTGAATATTTTCCATTATATCAATAGGAGTGAAAACATGAACATGTTCTTACAAGAGTGTACTTTTGAGTGATAACAGTTTTTGGCATGCTTAATGGGACCATTTCTTATAAAATTGCTAAATATTGGTGTTGGTTTTAAAAATTAAACAAAAAATACAATATTCAATTACTCAACATATAGTGACTCAAATCTATATACAGTTAGTTTAATCAATCCAAGTACCTAAAGAGTATCAATTGGTATGTATTCTAGTCCTCTATTTTATGAAATGTATCTTTTGTGCATTCATATCTATCATATCACTATGATAATATATATGGATTCACCTCAAGTATCCCTATACAAAAATGTTGTCAGTATTCTCATGATATTTACCCCCTCCCAACCCTAGTCATGTTTCCAATCAGCCTTGACAAAATTAGGTTCTTTCCAATCAATCTAAAAAATGTGTGCACGGTATAATATTTCACTTTGAGAGACAATTTATGGAGACTGATAGAGAAGAGGAATACCATAGGCATCAATAATAACTTACATATTAGGCCTATATACATCAAGAAGAGATAGAATCATTTAAGAGAAATAATGAAGTTACAAGAGAACCAATACAGTAGCTACCCATGGTAGTAAAAATAATTGAGTCTAAAACCACATGTTGGAAACAAGAAGAATTATAACACTTTAAACCTTCAAAAGAGTATACTTGATTCAAAATTACCAGTTTTAAGATCTTAATCCTATGAAAGAGCCTGTGCCTATGGAATATTTACTCACTCTTCCCCAATATCATAATACTATTCCATCTTGGAAACCTTCATGGACTAAGACCCTTGATTATGTCATTCCTAATCTTGAGAAATATAATTTTAAAATTCCAATTCAAAATCAAGACATAGAAAAAGTTGTAAAAGCCCAAGAAATAAATTTTCCAAGTTTATTGAGCCCTACGCCCATCCCTCAAATTGAAATTGTCTATGAAGATCAAATCATATTATAATTTGAGAGGTTGATTATTTAATGGAAAGATAAGTATGAAGAATTTAAGCATGAATCCCTAACACAAGTTTCTTTCCCTTTTTTAAGGAAATATTGAATGAAACTATTCCTTCAAAATCTCAAAGCCTTCTTAATGTCTCTTCAATCCTAAATCCCATTAAAGAGTAGATAATAATGACCTATAATATTATGAAATAAAGTGAATTCTATTTCCATGCAACCATTTCCATTTTTTAAGTACGACCTATTATATGGAAGGTAAAATAAGAACATCCAAATGAAAAGGAGAATTTTTCAAAAGAGGATGATCAAGAGTTGTGTTGGTTAAATGATCTTCAATTTGGAATAGAAGAAGGTCATGTTTTAGCCCTTGAAGAGAAAAATAAGATTACATTTGTAAGTGAGATTTAATAAGCTTATAATGAAGATGTTATAGAAGATATGGCAATAGTTAGTGAGATTCTAGCAGTGGTTTCACAAGGTAATAGTCCTAAACATGAGCTAAGTAAAGATACAAAAGAAGATGTATCAATTCCTAGTAAACCTCAAGAAGCTAAAAGTGAGTAACAAGAAAGTTTCAATGAATAAATTTAAAAATTTACATTATTTTGAAATTAATATGACATATCTCAAGATGTCATAGAAATCCATGAACCATGTTCTAGTGAGCCATTAGAGGCTGTAATTGTAGTTTTTCCTATGGATTAGAGTGTGGTTACATTGAAGATATTTGTTAGTATTGAATAGAAACATGAGGTGAGTATTGAACCACAATAATATTTTTTTTAAATTGGAAATTTTTTTATTCAATTGATTCACTCGGAGATAATTCAAATATGTTGAAAAGAAATAAAAGAGATAATCTAACCAGAATGGCACTTAAACAACTTGTTAGTCATCTTCATCAACCATATGGAGAGGACTTGAGAGGTTTTAATTTTGATCTAGGTGGATAATAAGTTTCATATGTAGTAATTATATATTTAAATTTCCTCTAAGTGATATTATGCATATTTTTAGTTGTTAGTAGTTCTAATTTTCATTTTCATCTAAGTGTTATCTTACACATTTTTCAATTGGTAGTTGTTCTAGTTTTCAATTCAATAAGTGATTATGTACAGGTGTTGTATTTTATTGAAGGATTTTTTAGTTGAATATTTTTTGATATTTTTGTAACTCCATATCTAGATGGATAGAGTTACTTGTCTTGAGTGTTTAGCAATCAAACATCCCAATAAAGCCACTAAGAATATTGATAATTTTACCACCATTGGTCAAAGATGCTTATTTGCAAGTTTTTAATAAGGATAAATGAATGGAATGAGGAATAAATAGGTTATCTAAAACATAATAAAATTTTAATAAATTCAAAATAATGCTCGGTAACATCTCACAGGTCCAAATTATGACAAAGGTTTCTTCTATTGCTCTAACTAACTAGGTACAAGCTAGTGAAGGCAATTTTCAAATGCTAAATACATGAAGGATAATACGAGTTGATTATAATGGTATTAGGGGAAGATTTTATATCTGATTACATTAATTTAAATTTTTTTTTTTTAGGTTAGATAGTATTAAATTTATGAATAATCGTTAAGGAAAGGTCCTCTAAAACCCTTCTTAAACCCCAATAGCTTGGTTTTAAGAGATGTGATTGCATTTTTGAGTTTTTTAATGAAAATGAAAAGATTTTTGGGATATTATGTGGAATAAATTACCTTAATAAAACTTAATCAATAAAAATTTTAAGTTAAATAATGGATAAAAGTATAGATTATAGGATTTCAAACAAGCAAGAGAGAGTCAAAAAAGATATTTTTTGAAAAGTGTAAGAGATTGTTTAATCATATAAAATAGTTGAAATGATTAAATGGGTAATTAAATTTAATAATTAAAAAATAATTATGTATTTAAGCCTCATAAAAATCAATAAAATGGAAAAATTTAGACCTATAGGCATTCAAAAATGAAATTATACAAGCTAAAAAACACCAAAAAATGCATATTTTGAGTTTTATTAAATGAAATATATTAAAATATGACATGAAAGTATGTTTTTATGTCATTTAATATTTTAAATTATTTTAATAACTATAATATACTTTAAATATATATAAAATTCCAAAACATAGGTTTGCATATGAAGGAAATTAGGGGTTTTACTAATTTGCTCACAAATTGAGTTAGAAATGAGTGTTACAAGTATTTACAAAGGAAAGAAATGGTTTTAGAGTGTGTATACTTAATTTAAAGTTACTAATACATTATAATGTAATTAAAACCATTCCAAAATAGGCTCATTACATTGAAAAATAACTCTAGGTCACCTTGTAGACAATAAACAGGGATTTTTAATGAATTTTTGTTTAGGCATTTAATGGATATTTTTCAATATTTTCAAACCTTTATAGTTATTAACCATTTATACCTATAAAATTATAATATTATTAGTTTTTTTTATTCCTATAACTCATTTTATACCCCTTAATCCAAATTAGGGTTTCTTGAGGCCTAGAGAGCACAAGAAAGCACAAAATGGCATTTTCAAAAGTTATAAATTGAATTTGGAGATGAAAATTTATTTAAATTTATATTACACCATGGTTATTATTTTATAATAATATTTACACTCCTTATATATTCAAATAATTCAAATTGGTCAAGTTCCATGTTGTCACTATACATTCAAGAAGCTTACCAAAATCACATAAGATATATATATCTAGAAGAACTAGTATGGAGAGATGTGATTGTCATAATCAAATGAATAATTATACATTATATTTAATTAATGGTTTAATAAATTCAACATTAAATAATATATATATCTCTCTCCTACACCCTAGTTGGATAATTTTAGAAATTCAAGAAGTCAAACATGCATGCAAGAATAAGGTAACTAAAGTCAAAACTCCAAGTTACAAGTCAAGATGGATTAAGTAAAACTCTAAGATTCATGATAGATAACTGAATTAAAACTTAAATATTCATTTAATATCAAAATTAGTTAAGTTAAGATCAAAGTTCCAATGCAAGTTCATAAGGAGATAACTAAAAATAATCAATCTCTTCAGGACTAAATGCAATCAAAAGCATGTGTGAAGAATATTTAATTTTTTTCAAAATTATCCCTCTCTCATACTATTAAATTTTCCAATAAATAAATTTTAAATTCAAAATTATAAATTTTAATTTGGAATTGAAAGGTTAATATGGTAGTTGAATTAAAATTTATATTGAACTAGGAGTAAAATTGAGTTTGCATGTGGACTCATCTCTAATTACTTGTATCCTCTCTCCTTGTTTTTATTTTACATATGTATATTAATATTTTAATGATTATAATTATATTATTATTTTTTATTACATAAACTCTATCAAAAATTTTACTACCTCACCTTTGAAGCAATAAAAAGCTGAATTTTCCTCCATTTTCAAGTTGTTCATCAAGTGTGTGTCTTGTGTCCATTAATGTAACTTAGTGGATGATTATTTTTCCTATGTTTATGTTTGAAATTTTAACTTTTATGAATAAAATTATAATTATTATAGGTTATATAAATTTTATTAGTTTGATTTATACATATCCTGGAGGTGAATTGAACCATTGATCATTCCTTCAAAGCTAGTGTAAGTGTTTATTACGACCTATGTATGAAATACTGATGCATGAGTTATTGTATGAAGGTGAATTAAATGTGTGAAAGTTAAAAATTTTAAAAATTATTTCAATTATAGGAATAATTTACCTTTACATTGGTTCATCACCCCAATTTTTAACTTTCATTTCCATTTTAAGCTTTAGCATTGCTCCTTCTTTCCTTTTTACAGTCAAGAAATCACTATCTAAGAGAGTTTAGAGAGAAGTGGGTGAGTTTACCAAAAGAAAAATCCATTTATCTATATATTATATACAATATAATGTCACCCATACCTTGGAGATTTTTCATTGTATTAATAGGAGTGATAACATGAACATGTTATTATAAGGGTGCACTTCTGAGTTATAATAGGCACATCATAACCTAAAATTTAGTTATGTTTAATCAAATTTTCACTACTATTATATGGTATTTGATCATGGAAATGATTTAAATGAGTTTAAAACTTTACATATAATTCATATCTCTCCTCTCAATACTTAAGAATTGTTGTTTCCTTTTCAACACACTATGTCTTGGGTCTTGATGGGAAAGTTTGATATTATTATTTTGGCTTCCTATTAAAATAATTATAAAATATACACAGAGGTGTGAAATATAAGATCTTAGGAAAGTGAAAATTAATTAAGGAAGCAAATGAGGAAAAATATTAACCCTTATATTATTAGGGTGTTACTTATTGAGTATGTCATTTCTTGACCTCATTTTGTAAAGTTATTTTCAAGTAATATTATTTCATTTTTGGGTAGTTGTTTGAGAGTAATAATATTTAAAAAATACTGAATTAAAGTGTCTACCAAAACCTCAAGTTTTTGACATAACCCCTTATTTAATATTGAAATAACCAAAATTTATAATAAGTTGTTTTTAGAAGTTATTTTTATTAAAATATAGTTATATTCACATCTTTTGTGGTTTGGTAACTAGCTATTTGAAAAAGTACTAAAAGTAATGGTTGGGTTTTCTATTATGCAATCAATTGGTAACTATAATAGAGAATAGAACCATTGATACACGAGTAATAATTATTTAAATGTTTGTCTACATTTACCATTTTTTGGTTGGTTGCATTTTAATTAATATATGTTTTTATTACTATTACTTGATTTAATAACCCTAAATTTATGAGTGAGTTATCTTGTTTCAAATTGTGACATTTTTACTTGAATTTTATGGTATATAAATAATTTTTTGAGTTTTGGATGTTTTTGGGTTTCATTTAACCTTATTTGTGCCTAATTTTTTAAAAAATATTCCTTTATGATGGTACTTTTATCATCTTACATTTATTTTCTTTTATACGATTTCACCATTGAGATCTTGTTTGTGGAATTATTTTAACCTTTTAGTTGATGTTTGGGGTGAAGTGAAGCACAAATAACTAGGCTCATCTTACCCATAATTTTTTTATATCCATCAAAAATTTCTTGATAGAGTTTCATAGTTGTATTTATTATATATAGATGTAATACATGTCCAAATGACTCTATTAAGAAATTTTAATATTTTTTATTAATTTTGAGTTTGGCTTATAAAAAATAAGTCTTGTCTTATTTTAATGTAACCTATAATTTTCATGAATGATGTATACTCTATTATAAAAAAATTATTGATCAACCTAAATTCTTTGGATAATATAACATTTGTTGAGTTTGATCTATAATTATGTCTTTAATTAAGGGTTAAATTATAACTTAGAGCTAATATTATTAGTGATAACTTACATAAAAAAAAGGTTATTGTGTATACCTGATTATTAATTAATTTTTAAAATATTTATGCATGTTAAATTATAGGAAATATATGATATATTGTGATAGTTTTTATTGATCTCTATTGGTTTTGTCATAAAATGCTGAATGGATGTGCAATTACTTATATAAATTATTTATTATTTATGTTTCAATGTGATGATTTGATCTTTTAAATTGTTACATCTTTCATCATATTAATGAATTTGATTATATTATTTAAATGTATTAGGAATAACTTACTATAAAACTAATGTTAGCTTTCACCTAAATTATATAGTTGCATTTTATATTTTATTTTTTTTCCATGAGTCCCAAGCCTTATTCATTATCATTACAAGTGAAAAGTGTTTATGTTTTTTATGGCAAGGAGAGAATCATTATTAATCCAATATTAGATTTCCATAAACTATACAATTATTCTATGCATTTCCATCATTTCCTTTTATATATAAACATATTTTATAATATATAATAGATGGAATGGAGTGATTTGAAATTATAGTGTTTTCCTCCATAAACTCATTAGTATGAGTTTAAATTTATTTTTATGAGATGATCAATTCCTTCTATCTATGTAAGCCAAAATAGTTGTACTTTATATGATTATTGAAGATTCTAATTTCTTTTTTAAGATCTATTTATTTATGTCATAGAAATGAATAAGTCTTAACATCTAGCCTTAAGGCAATTACTACTGTGTAAACTGAATTTGTTTATGAACTTGACTAGTAGTATAATTTGAATTCATGATTAACAATCTTGTACATTTTGGTGTGTATCTCTTGATTATCTTGTTATGATTCTTGATGGGAAACTTATTGATATTATTATTGTTATTTATTTGAGCTTGAATCATCCTTTATTTTATTATTGTATAAGATAAGGTTTGATAAGAAAAATAAAAATCTTCATATATTAATTTATTGTGTGGAATTCTCTCTCTTTTTAAAAAAAATATAATTTGCTTTAGAGAATCACTTTATCATATAATTGTTGATTAAAATTAAATAGTATTCCTTATCCAATAATTGTTTTGAGGATTATTATAAATTAGGAATTTTAAATAAAACTGATTATTGAGGTTAGTTGTATAATATAGTTGTTATCCTAAAAGGTTTGAGTCTTCATCTAATAGATCAATATAAATCATAGCTTTTCTATGAACCTTGATTATGGTTAGCCTAAACTAATGTATTTAGTTAAATATCACTTGGAAAGAAGAAAATTAAGTTATGTTTAAATGTGATATACTTATATATATATATATATATATATATATATATATATATATATATATATATGATTACATAGATAAAATTATATTAAGTTGCTTAAGATTGAATTATTGAGAGGTCCATCTAAAGTTGCATAAGTGGTTCCTAAATATGTTGAAATAAACTAGAATAAATATGTAGATTTAAAAATATTTATGTTCCAATTTATAATAACTTAAGTGGTTCTATTTTACAAGAGAAGCATAGAACCATATAATAATAAAACATATATGTTTATTGTTGACCATTTTTACCTCAAGTCAAAATAGGTCACATCCTTTATAGTCAAAATCTTAAGTAGGGGCTGATTACAATGTCATAAGGTGTGCATAGATTTATTTTATGTAAGTTCATATATTTCCAGCTTTGTCGATGATCTAATTTAGTCCTTGTCTCATTTGAATGTCTTAGGGTTTTTTTGGTCAAATTTAGCCCACATATCAAGCTTATGCTTAGATGGATCTGGTTGCTAATGGATGAGCATATGAATAGATATTCTAGATGGAAAGAGTGGACCAAAGGGATCATGCAACTTCCAAAAGCTTTTGAAATACTTTGAGTTCACTTGTTATGTAGTTTGTAAATTTTTAAAGGATAGGACAAGAGCCGTATAGACCCTATGGGGTCTCAAAAATGTTTAGAATTAGTATGGAAGTGCATGGTATTCATTTGGTTCTTCATTATGTTCATCTAGACATTTGGGTCTAGTGGTAAATGTTTTGAGTAGGTAGTTTACTGACATCATCATTACCACATGTGGACAAGTTAGGGAGAATTAGTCATATTGCTATGATAACATTATTTCCAAGATTATATGCACCAAATTTCAAGATAGGCATGTAAGCACTATAGCAGATATGAGGGTTCAAAGTTAGCCTCTCAGATATTTTTTGATAATTTTCCATACTTATCCAATTTGCAAAGGACCTCAAACAAAACAAATTGGGAAGTTTGATGATGTTATATCTCACACGTGTGGCAATTTTTGGAGAAAAAATAATATGGGTTTGTTTAATTTGGTCCCAATAATATATGCACTAGGTTTTAGGTCATGCGATGAAGCATGACAAAAGATATACATAAGCAAAGTTGGCTCCTCAAATATAATTTGCTAAGTTTCCATACTTAGCCATTTTGAACTAAACCATCATCAAAGCATCATAAAAAATTACATAGGTGAGCACACTTGAACATTTTTTAAACACACTTATAAAGATCCCAGAGCTAGTGGATCAAGTAGGTAAAATGTTTTTTTCTCTCAAGAATATCTCTAGAAAATTTGGCCCCTCCATGATTTCTGTGATTCAAGATATAAATCCTAAAAATTGGATAAATAATGTGATATATTATCATAGATGATGACTTTAAGCCACTACAAAAATCCATTATAACTTGAAATTTTTGGTTTGTGAGATGTCAAATACATCTACATAGACATAAAATGATAGTTACATAGATGTCAAGTTTAAGATAGATCATAAGAAATCCATTAGAGATTAAATTTGATGGTCTATAGGACATCATTGATAGTCATATGAATTTTAATTGATGGGAATGATGACATAAATATTTTGATCATTAGTTACCCATTAGGGTTCAAATAATGGGTCCTAATTGATCTAATGATCTACATTACATCATACATCTTGATCCAATGGTGTGAGATGGGTCAAACAGTCAAGGATCTCAAGAGGTCGACACATGGTGTAAGTGCATGAGGCTAGGAGACTAATAATGGATCTTAAGAATAAACATGCATTTTACATGTGTCATAAGCTTAGATAAATTTGATAAGTCAAGGTCAAGATTGATGAATATCACTTGATTTTACATATCAATATCGATAATGTGACCAAAGGTCAATATGTCAATAAGCTGAGTCAGAGCTTGACAACCAATTAGGATAAAAAGAGCCCAAGACTTTTGATGGAGGTCAAGAAGAAATTTTTGATATAATAAAATGTGCCTTATAGGGTCATATTTCTTCCATTATAACTCACTTGAATGCCATGAAAATGACACAGTGATGCAATCAGGCATAGGGAACATAAAAGATGTCATTAGATCCTAATATTTACATTTGGTTCAATGAGTTGTAGCATGTAGGATTCATGTTTGGTGATTATGTTCACTATTCTAAAAAAAGAATACATGCATATATAAACCCTTGGATATTTTAGTGACATAATGGATCTATGTGAACATAATAGGAACTCGGTATTGAGTGGAGTGGCACAATATAAAGACTATAGGAAAACCAATAGTCTAAGATTGGTTTTCCATTTATAGTGGACCCATGGACACAATAACAAGTGTGAGTGTGATCTAATTTGAAAAAGTGACATCATTTCAAATGATTCCATAAAGGCATACACGTAGGCTCTAATGGTTTCATATTTATGACCAACTACATGAAATGAACCTCTTCTTTCCACTGTACACATCATAATAAACTAGTTTGGAGTAGTTAGCACCATGATAAGTTTCTAACAAATGGATCTAATTGTTCTAACTTCATTTATGCTATAATTTAACTTGAAACCACTTGACCCCATCATTTCAACTATTAGGGATCATCAATGAGGGGATAATGTAACTTTGAAACCATTTGAAGTGACTTGGATCAATCAAAAGGTCTGAATGAGTATATTTGCACAAGTAGTTGTAACTACAGTTTAAAGGGGGTTGAACTAATTTGATTCCCTTTTATGCTTCTTGTTTCCCACTTCTCTCTTTCAAATTCTATAAGTAGATACCATTTTTGCCTTTTTAAAAGAGACCACACCATGTATGGTGAATCCCTACTATATTGATGTCATATTTTGCCATTAAACATCAATACAAATCTATTTCTAAGTCTTGAATAATTGTCTAAGTATATAAGTGATGTATGGTAATGAGAAGAGATGAGTCTATATCCTTTCTTCCCTTATCCTTTCATGTTTGAGAAAGAGTTCCTATTCAAATAGGTCATATAGATTATAGTCTAATATGAAAATCTTTTTCAAGTGTACGTGTGTCCTCAGAGTGTGCAATATGCCCTCTGGTTCATTTTCCTTGTGTTGATGCTCACATCTTACCTCTATATTTAAATACTCATGTTAGAACCCATTAAAACTTAGAGACTAGTCTATATTATTTGTTTCATCATGGTATAAATATGATGGTAATGTCAAGGACATTTTTGGTGAATCACCTCTTTTAATATAGCTGAAATTTGTGCATTCTCTAACTCTTTTCCTCTATAAGTAGTAGTTTAATTAATAAAAATTGCACAATATACTCAAGTAAATAGCCCTTAAACCTAGAGGATCATTTCTAATATAGGTACACCCACATACTTGGAAATGTTCCTATGTTTCCCAAATTTGGATGAAGCCTAAACAACTTCTTCTAGCGTGCAATATTTGATGACAATAGTTTTTGGATGCTTGGTGGGACCCATTGTCTTCAAGACAGCTTGTCAACGTGAATGTTGGTCTTGACAACATCAGCTATAAAATGGTGTGATACTCAAAATTTGGTGACTCATTGAAGGTAAATCTAGTTATAAACCATTATTTATTATAAAATTACCCCTATAATTCATGGTCCTCACTAGGTCATCCTCTACTAGAACATCCAATCCTATTAACCCACCCATTTAGCCTAAAATTTATCTTGTAATTCAGTATCCATAGCCTAATCTAGCCTTTGAATAATGAGTAGATATTTCTAGAGAGGAAGAGGCTAAAGAAGTTGAAGATATTGAAGAAGAAGACATGGCTAGGCCTCATGCTTTTCTTTCCTTCAATATTGATAATCTAATCCAACTTCATGCATATAATTCCATCCCTCTTAATTCCATAAAAGGTGTGCCCACATTCAATGGTGAGACTCATATCACACCTAGTGAGCACATTAGAGATGTTTCTAAATTTTTTAGTTTCCATAATATTGTTTGAGAAAACATTTCCATTCGACTCCTTGTCATGTCCCTTAAATGGAAGGATCTTGGTTGGTATAAGAATCTAGAAGGTGGATGCATCACAATATGGGATTATTTTTTAGTGTTGTTGACTTCCAAATTTGGAAATGAAAGTGACCATGATTCTCTCATACATAAACTCAACATGATAAAGATGGGACCCAAAGAAACAATGTATGACTTCAACAAAAAAATTTAGAAGACTTGGCATAGGTTGCCTCCTCTTATGAGACCACTTGCTATTTTTGTGTTCCCTACCTACTTGAAAGCCATTGGGACTGAAATTGTTGTCATGCTTCAATCTATGGGAGGTTCCACCCTCACTGAAGCATATGATCTTGTTATCAAGGATGAAAATAATCTCATCTAATATTGAAGATTACCACCTAAATTTTCTCTACCTCAATTATCTCATGCTTCTACCAATGCTATATATGTGGCTCAAACTCCTAATACCAATACCAAGCCTAAGTTTGATCCTAAGAAGGTAGATAATGTGAGGGACAAAGATGCATATATCCAATGGTTGGAAGCTATGATTAAAATAGTTAATATAAATCAAGGTGCTTATAATAATCCCAAACCCCATTAGCAATAGTGTGGTCAAAAATATAGAGGAGGGAGAAGATAATGGTAGCCTAACCCCAATAGGACTATAAATGTGTATATTCCTACCTCTACTACCAATGCAAGGGAGATGGTACCAGTTCATAATAATTTGGTGCAAGGAGAAGATTGGAATCAAGACTAATTCATGGAGGATATTGAATATGGAGAGAAACCTCTAGTATCTCAAGGAGTAATTACTCCCCTCCTATCAAATGATAATGAGGTAATGATTCAAGTTAATGAGGATTGCCAACCTCAAGGGGAGATCTTCACCAATTTTCTAGTAGAAGACACTTTTGTGTTAAATCAAGGAGCCTCTATTGTATATAATACAAGGGCCAATATAAAATCTCTAGGAGGTGTAAAAAACATTCCCATAGGCTCATTCAATCCTCATGTAAGGTGGCAAGGCATGACTACAAGTGTGATAGTTCCTAAAGCTCTTATGCCTCCAACAAGTCAAAATGCAGTAAGGTCTATTCAAGGTGCCTCTATTCTTAAAGTTACAAGCAATTATTTACCTATAAGGACACAATAAAAGGTGAGTATTGATGATATACACATAGTATCTTTTTTAAAAAGTGTCAAAGCATATATCTCCCTATGGGATATCCTTCATATGCCCAACCAAAAAGAATTGTTACAAAAGTAACTGTCCACTATTCTTACTAGTCCTTCATCTTCAATTCAAATTAATAGTCATGTTGTCCTTGAAAATTATCCTAGCACTATTTTTGAGCCATTTACTATAACTAAGAAACTTCCACCATTTTACTTCACTCTCATTGTGGATGATAAATTGGTTCATAATTGCATGGTCGAAAATGGAGCTTCTACTTTTGTCATGCCCAAAGTTGT
The DNA here is from genome assembly GCA_037957365.1 of Torreya grandis. NCBI lineage: Eukaryota > Viridiplantae > Streptophyta > Pinopsida > Cupressales > Taxaceae > Torreya > Torreya grandis. The sequence goes on from JARHVA010006094.1 coordinate 206,613, forward strand.
AGCTAATAAGTTGGGCCTAAAATATGATCCTCATAAAAAAGTAATGATATAGCTAGATGGTACACCTATTAAGACCATAGGGATGATAAAAAAACTTGAAGATTTTCTTACATGATTGTCTTAGATTTCCTATATTGCAAGATATAGTTATTATTGATCTCCCAACCCAATTTGCAATCTGCCTATCAAGGGACTTCATAACCAAGATAGGTGGATATCTCTCAAATAATTGGTCCTTCTTAGAATTTAGAGCAAGGTATGAGGCCAAGGTGTTAATTAGGACACAACCTCTTGGAAGGTTTCATATTTAAACTTACATTGAGACAAGTTCTAATTTGAATTGTGTTGTTCATGAAGAAAAGGATTCCATTCTAGATTATGGCACTTCCTCAAAGCTTGAGGTAATTTTTGATATGTTTTTGGATGAGTACAGTGTATAATTATATGTGAATTATCCTTATTAATTCTTTGAGAAAATTAATCTTTGGACTTACATCATGCATGCAGATCCTTTTGAAGGAGCTGAGGCAAGTGCCAAACATTTTCATATTGCTAAGTAAAACTCTATTAATCATGAGTGTGATGATCATAGGTTGATGAATATAATTTATCACCATAGTGGGAAGATGATGTTTTAATTCATACTATTAATTAATATGATCAATATGATGACACTCATGAAGAAGAGCAGGATGACATATGGATAAGATTTGAGGCCATATGTCAAGAATTTGATAGGATTAGTAATAATCCTTCTTCTCCCAAGAAATGTATGACTGATATGTTTGTTGATGAAACCAATGGGTAGGCTATTAGTAATTCTACAAGGTATGAAAGTATAGGGCATGTTGTTAAGAAATATGGACATCAATCTTCTATTCAAAAGTTTGTAGTCCTAGAAGGACCTATTGAGGTCAAGGTAAAAGTTATTATGCTTAAAGGATAGTTAGGAGATTCATTTGGTAGTGAGCCATGTTTAGAAGGGATGGATCATAAAGAAGAAGAAATTGATACTCCCAAACACCAAGTATATCCTCTATAAGAAGACATAAAGGTTGAGGTAATTGTCATCATTCCTATCCTATAGTATGAGGAATGTATATCAGATATGGTAATGATCAACATGATTATAACTCTAAAAAAGGATCCTATAAAATAGGAAATATCACTCATGAAGGTCCTATATAGTTCACTTGTAGACCTAAAAATATTCAAAGGTGATATACTTCTTGATCACCTACATATGTAAGTAATTGGCGAGGAACATGCCCCTCATGATAGGCTATTTTCATGGAGTGACAAAGATGCCAAGGGAATTATTTTTCACCTTGGTTGAGGTATGATCAGATGTTTCACCTTAGGATGATGTTTGTAAATATTATATTAGGGGTGTGTTTCCTTTCTTGTTATGTTATGTTCCAATAAGTTCTCTTAAACATAAGTGTGTTTTGTATGTTTCTAATTTTTGTTTTACCCTTGTTGTTTTATGTTTTTGTTTGTTGTTCAAGGTAGTTTATGCATCAAAATTATTGTACATGTGACTCCATAGCCTAATGGATAGGACTAGGCAATTGGTCATGACATAATAAGCATGCCACCCTTGTAAAATTGCTAAATATGGTGACCATTTTTAACTCAATTCAAAATGGGTCATCTCCCCTATAGTTAAAATCTTAAGTAGGGTTTGATTACAGTATCATAAGGTGTGCATATTTTTATTTGATGTCAATTCATATGTTTCTAGATTTGGTCATGATCCACTTTAGTCCTTGTGTCATTTAAATGCCTTAGGGGTCTGTTGGCCAAATTTGGCCCACATACCAAGCTTGTGCTCAAATGGATCTGGTTTCTAATATATGAGTAGATGAATAGATGTTTTAGATGGAATGAGTGGACCAAAGGGATCAATCAGCTTTCAAAATCTTTTGGAACACTTTAAGTTCACTTAAAGTGTAATTTGTCAATTTATAAAGGATATGACTATAGATATAGAGACCCAATGGAGTGTCAAAAATTCTTGGAATGAGTATGGAATTGCATGCTATTCATTTTTTCTTTGTTATGTTCATATATACATTTGGGTCTAATAGTATAAATTTTGAGTAGGTAGTTTGTTGACATCATCATTGCCATGTGTGGATGAGTCACAGAGAATTGGTCACATGGTTATGATCACATTAGTAACAAGTTATTATGTGCCAAATTTTAGGCTAGGAATCTAATCACAATAAATATATGAGGGTTCTAAGTTGGCCTCTCAAACATTTCTTGCTAAGTTTCCATACATAGCTAATTTGCAAAGGAGCTCAAACAAAGACAAGTGGATAGTTTGATGATGTTATATCTCACACATGTTTTAGTGTATGTATAAAATGATCATATGGGTTTGTTCATTTTGGTCCCAAGAACATATGTACTAAGTTTTGGGTCATTCAATTAAGTGTGATAAAAGATATACATAAGAAAAGTTGGCTCCTCAAATAAAATTTGCTAAGTTTCCATACTTAGCCATTTTGAACCAGACCATCATCAAAGAATCATGTAGAATTTCACAAGTGAACACACTTGAACATTTTAAAAATAGACTTAGAAAGATCCTAGAGCTAGTAGATCAAGTGGGCACAATGTCTTTTGGTCTTATAATATTTGCAATAAATTTGACCCCTCCATGATTTTTGTGCTTCAAGATATAAATCCTCAAAGTTGGCCAAATAATGTACTACATTTGTGCAAATGTCAACTTTAAACCACTATGTAAATCCATTATAACTTAAATTTTATAGTCTATGGGATTTCAAATATGTCCGCACAGATGTCAAATGATAGTTGCACAATTGTTAATATTAAGATATAGCAAAGGAAATCCATTGGAACTTAAATTTGATGATCTATGGGATGTGAATGATAGTCACATGAATGTCAATTGATAAGAGTAAGGATTTAAATATTAATATCTTTATTTAGTCATTAGGCTTCAAATAGTGGGTCCTAGTTGATCTAATGGTTTGCATTGCATCATATATCTTGATCCAACAATGTGAGATGGGTCAAACAGTCAAAGAGATTAAGAGGTTGACACATGGCATAGTAAGGTTAGAAGATTGATAGCAGATCATAAGAATCAGTGTATATTTGACACATGTCATAAGCTTGGAAAATTTTGACAAGTCAAGGGCTAGATCGATGGTTTGCACTTGATCATATAGATCAATATCAATGGTATGAGCAAAGCTCAATATGTCAATTAGTTGAGTCAGATATCAATATCCAATTAGGACAAAGGAGAGCCTAAGACTTTTGATGGAGGTTAATAATCCATTTTTGATAAAATAAAATGGGTATCATAGGGTCATATTTTTTCCATTATAGATCCCTTGAACACCATGAAAAGGACATGATGATGTATTCAAGCGTAAGGAACATAAAAGGAACCATTAGAGTCCAATATAGACTTTTAGTTCAATGAGTTATAGTGTGTAGGGTTCATGTTTGGTGACTATGTTTTCCATTATAAAAGAAAGGTCCATGTATATATAAACACTTGGTTATTTTAGTGACATAATAGATCTATGTGGACCTAATAAGAACCAAGAATCGAGTAGGGTGGCATAATATAATGACTATAGGAAAACCAATAGTCTAAGATTGGTTTTCCATCTAGAGTAGACCCATAGACATAAGAACAAGTTTGAGTATGATCTAATTTTAAAAATTACCATAATTTCAAAGGATTACACAAAGGCATACACATAGTATCTAATAGTTTCATCTCCAAGACCAACTGCATGAAAGGGACCTATTCTCTCCACTGTAGATACCATGATAATCTAGTTTGGAGTGATTAGCACCAAGATAAGTTTATACCATATGGATTATATTGTTATAACTAAATTGATACTATAAATTAGCTCAAAACCACTTGACCCCATCATTTTAACCTTTAGGTAACATCAATGAGGGCATAAGGTAACCATGCAACCACTTAAAGTGACCTAGATCAATCAGAAGGTCTGAATGAGAATATATGTAGAAGCAATTGTAACTATGGTTCAAAAGGGTTTAAATTGATTTGATTCCTTTTTGGGATTATTTTTTCCCACTTATTTCTTTCAAATTCTATAAGTAGCTACCATTTTGGCCTTTATAAAAGAGACCACACCATGTGTGGTGAAACCCTACTGGACTGATGTCATATTTTGCCTTTGAACATTAATACAAGTCTATTTCTGGTTTTTGAATAATTGTATAAGTCTATAAATGATGTATGGTGATGAGAAGTGATAAGTCTCTATCCTTCCTTCCCTTATCCTTTCATGTTTGAGTAAGAGTTCCTAGTCTAACAGGTCATATAGAGTGTAGTCTAGTGTGTAAATCTTTTTCAAGTGTATAATTTTCCACATAGTGTACAATCTACCCTCTGGGTCATTTTCCTTGTGTTTCTACTCACATCTTACCTATATATTTAAATACTCATGGTATAACCCATTAAAACTTAGATACTAGTCTGTATGCTTTATTTCATCATGGTATAAATATGGTGGTCATGTGGAAGACATTTTTGGTACATCACCTCACTTAAAGTAGGTTCAATTTATGCATTCTCTAACTCTTTTATCATATAAGTAAGTAGTAGTTTAAGTAATAAACATTTTTGGATATATTCAAGGATGTATCCCTTAAAACTAGAGGCTTATTTCTAATATAGATACACCCACATACCTGAAAATGTTCCCATGTTGCCCAAATTTGGAAGAAGCCTGAACAACTTCTTCTAAGGTACATGATTTGGTGACAACATTTAGTTCAATTAAGAAGTTTATTTGATTTACTAAAAAAATTAAATATATTCCTTTGAAAATAACCAAAAATAAATTTTTGAACACAATAATTTTATGCATGCATGACATCAACCCATGATGAATCCTGGATTGATTTTATGCATAGAACATAGTGAGTTCATGGAGTAACCACATTTATTTTATTATAAACTTGATAAAATCATAGTACCTTAATTAATATTCTTAAAATGATGTATTTAATATTTTATTCCATTTTATTAATTTATCTCATTTCATATATTTTTATAGATCTTATAATGATATTATGCTTAACCATATTTTAATTTTTGAACATGTCAACTAGTTTAGAATGTTTGAGGCTCACACACATTGTTGTGTATAAATTTTAGATATTATAAGGTAAAATTGGTTTAATATTGGATTAATTTTCACTCTATTGTAATTATTGATTTGAATCACTTGCTGGTAAGATAGTTCACAACTTAAAAGCTTGATATTTTAGGGTTCAGATTTTGAGTGTGTGACATTTTATATCAAAGCCAAAGGTATAATACTAGGTATATTTAGGATTTTTTTTTTATGTAAACATAATATTTTGAATATAATTATGGTGAGTAAATGAATATTTAGTGGTGGAATGTTCAGCAATGGTACTTTTGGAGGCATAAGTGGATGAAGTGTCAACCTAAACTAGAAAAAGAATGAACCCCCTTTGGTGGTTGGAAAAAACCCCAATGATAATAAAATACCAATCGATATAATGATAATAAAATAATAGGTAATGAATATATTTTTAATTTAATCTTATTTTTACTCCATTAAATTCAATAAAAATTGGATTCACAAGGTCAAAGGTTGACCAATACTGAAGGCCTTGGGGTGAACCAACAAGAAGAAGAAGAAGACATGGAGGAGGATAATGAAAAACTAGAACCTCAATTGGTTTTGGATCCTATATTAAATTATCTTAATAAAATTTTATAATAATTTTGATCATGTTTATCATCCAACTCATTTGTTAGAATAACCAGTGGTTAAAAATGAGTAATCTACATAATGTTAAGACTTATAGAATTTTATTTTCTATTTTATAGGTTAAAATATCATATTTTTAGTTTCAAAGGTAAATTTTAATTACTTATTTTTATTCCTCTCAAAAAATTATACAAGTTTTTAAAAATGGCATGTCATTTCAAGGTCTTACATAAAATTTATATCCATTTGAAGTTTGCAAACTTATTTCTTAATCGATCTCAAGAGCTGATTGTTCACCTCTAGAGCCAAGACTATTCACTTCTAAAGCTAGACTAGTGACCTTTAGATTTAGAGAATATGATTTTTTTTTTTATGTTTGTATTAAATTTGGTATTTTAGTTGAGTTCTTGGTGAGTTTTGAGGCTAGGAAAGGTTAAATAAAAGTTTTGGAACATAGATTACATCAGGGGGAGATCATAGAAGCTCAGATAGCATAAAACATAGTGAGATGGATGGAATTTGGATTCACATTAATTATTTTTCAAATTTGAGTCTTTATTATTTATTTTATCATTGTAGCTTAACTGTAGGTGACTATTTTAAAGACTACATGGCTAGAAAAGGTTGAGTTCAATAGTTATTCCTTCCTTGAGAGGTAAGTCTTACATAAAATATTATAGAGATCAGTATGAGTGTATGAGGTTATTTTTATTGTAAGCCCAAGAGGTATAAAATATTTTAAACTTTAGAAAATAGTGGAGATGAGGAATCATGGCTTCACTCTTGCTAAATTTTTCTCACATTGAGTTTCTCTAGGGTATGTCTTATGTTATCTCTCTTGGTTTTTAAAGTGTTTGTTTTATTTGCTTGCATATTTACATTCTTTACAACTAGGCTAATACACACATTTAATATATCTCAATAATAATCCCTAAAGTTTAAATAAATTAATTTGTATTGTACCTCTATGCAATCATGTTGATTTAAATCATGTATGAAGTAGTATCATATTTAAAGTGTGAATAATTATATACAATGTTTGTATCATGTGAATATGGCATGTGAATGGTTGCATATTATTTTATTTGCTGTATATTATATTTTTAAGAGATATAATTAATATAAAATATAATTTTTGGTGTTTTTAATGGTAAATAACTTGAATGGAACATCTTCACTTGAGAGGGTTTGTGTTGGTGAAACTTGGAGTGGAATATCCACATAGTTTATGGATCAAACTTCCACCTCCTACTTATGATGTAGGAAAGACTAGAGATGTTGTTGAAACATGGATGGTTAATCTATAAAATTATTTTACTTTACACAACATGATCTCTAAAGTTAAGGCTCACATTGGTACCCACCATCTTATGGGTAATGTAGCTTTATGGTGGAATCACCTATGTGATCTCAAAGGGTATGATCCTATCACCCTTACATGAGATACATTTGGTAGGACATTTTAAAATAAGTATCTAAATTCTACATATAAAGAGAAAAAAATAACCAAGTTTCAACTATTGAAATAGGGAAATATGACTATATCTAAGTATGAGAATATGTTTCTTAGTCTTTTTCATTATGTAAAATACATGCATGATGAGGAGACAAAGTTAACTAAATTTAAATTAAAATTATGTGAGGTATTAATGAATGATGTGAACATGACTATTCCTAGTACCTTTATTATACTATTGATTTTTCTCATTGAGTAGATGAAAAATATAAGTTTCGTCATAAGGAAAGACAATAATTGAGTAATAACATGCTAAAATCTAAGCTTAGGAATTATAACTCTCTTATTGGCAATAATTTTAAAATAATTGATCCAAGGAAGTCATATGGGAAGTATGAAAATTATATAAAGTACCAAAATATAAATAAGAGCCCTGAGACTTAAAAAAATTCAAGGTAAAATGATGGAAATAATAAACGACCATAGGCTAACTCTCATGGGCTAGCCATTAGATAAAATATTATTCCCATAGATAAATAAATGATAGTAAAATGCTTACAATCTAGTGATAATAATTATTGAAAGGATTATTGATTCTTTTAGAAAAATTAGTCAGGTAATCATTGAGTGTACATTTTTATTGATAATTGGAATATAGACCTGTAGTCCACTTCAATTGAGACAAGAGGTAAATTTTATAGTTTTTAATTAGAAACTTTTATTGATTCTAGTTATATGAATAGATTTATACCAATTTTTTTGTTAATAAATGTAAAATTTAACCCTCTAAATTAAGAGAAGGGCTAGAGGTAGAGTTTGTCATAGGGAAAATAATTTATGTGATGAAATGTTTAGACCAAGACTAAATTTATGTTAGGGTCTTTAAAACCCAGTTAAATCTATTTTTATAACCCTTAGGATCATATGATATAATAGTGTGAATATATTAGTTGAAACAACATCAATCTCATCTTGATTATTTTAGTAATAATTTTCTAGTGTATTAATTATTTGGGAAATTGGGTGGTAATCTAGGGTGTTGTGAATCCATCAGCTCACAAAGGCTCACAAAATTATTTCATCCATACATTTTAAAATATCATTTTTTAAGGGATAAATTTTTATAGTTTTTAAATGAAATAAATTTAAATATAGCCTAAATCCTCACTAAAAGACTATCTATTCTTGAATGAATTCAATCATGTATTCACTAAATAATTTCTTAGTTTTCCTCCTAAGAGGAAATTTAATGTTTCCTTGGATATTATACCTAGATCTACATCTACATCCAAAACTCCATATAGGATGAATGAGGTAGATCTATATGAATTAAAAGTTTAGTTGTAATAAATTTTGGATAAGGGTATGATATGGCCTAGTGTGTCACCCTGGGGAGTACCCATTCTCTTTGTCAAAAATAAGGATAGTACTATAGGACTTTACATTGATTACATAATGTTGAATGAAGTCACTATTAAAAATAAGTTTCCAATCCCAATAATAGATGGTTTTTTGATAAAATGAAGGATATTTTGTATTTTATAGTATTTATCTTAGATCAAGGTCCATCAGCTTCATATCAATAAGGAATATCTGTACAAATTTGAATTTTGTATAAGGTATGGTCATTATAAATTTATTATGCCTTTTGGCTTAACTAATGCAGCTATTTATTTTATGAATAAGATGAATAATGTATTTAAATATTATCTAGATCATTTTTTTGAGTCTTTATGAATGATATCAATATTCATTCAAAGGATGAAATTGATCATGAACAACATCTATATTTAGTCTTAAAAAGGTTGAGGTAGCATAAGTTTTATGGAAAGTCATCCAAATGTTCCTTCTACCAAGATAAGATCCATTATTTGTGGCGTATAAACTCCATGAAAGGTTTATATATTTATCCTTCCAATACCAATGCAATAAATGTGTGGTTTTCTCTTAAGAATGTGCACCAAAAAAATTATGGGACTGGTTAGTTACTATTTAATGTCTGTTGAGAAATTTTTAAGAGTTTTTATCCCCATTACTTCACTACAAAATAAATGAAATAAATTTATTTAAATTATTCAATATTAAGAATCATTTAAAATGTTAAATGATTTATTAACTTTTACTCATGCTCTAATAATCCTATATCTGAATGAAACTTTAAATTTTGGATGGATGCTTCTGCTATCATAATTAGGGTTATTTTAACCCAAGATGGCAAGGTTGTTTCTTATGAGCCTCATAAACTCATATCAAAAAATAAAAACTATCCTACTCATGATATTGAGCTAGATTCCATAGTTCATGTCCTTAAAAAATGGAAGCATTTCTTTCTTAAAAATCACTTCAAAATAAAATTTCATTATCTCAGCCTTATGCATTTATTTACTTAGGAAGAGTTAAATGCAAGACAATAGAGGTGACTAGAGTTTATTATAAACATTGATATTGACATTGATTATGTCAAAGGTAAGGAAAATATGGTTGTTTTTTTATTTTTTAAAAACTTAACTTGTTGCACTTGGTGTTTTGAAGTCAAAATTTAAAACTATTATTATGAAACAACCAAAAAATTATGTTTATGAAGAAATCTATCTAGAATTGAATATAGGTATGGTAGCTAAAGTTTTTTATAATTATTATGTTGACTCATATGAACTTATGAGGTTTAAAAACAGGATCTAGATACTAATTTTTGGTTATTTAAGAGTGTAGATACTAGAATAAGTGCATACTACACTTCATTTTGATCACCCAAGTGTCAAAAAGATGACATATAAGTTGAAAGGGTATTATTTATATACTAGTTTGAAAGATGCAGTTTTTTAATTTTTAAGTGCCTAGAATGTCAACTTATTAAATTTGAACATTGTCATCCAAGTATTTTCCTATATCTACATTTAGTTCCAAAAATATAAATTTGGGTTGTTATTTCCATGGATTTCATATTGACACTGCCTAAGTAATGAGGTAGGCATGACACAATTATAGTTATCATTGATAAATCCACCAAATTTTCAAATTTTATTATAGGCAACATGATTCCTCTAATTTCACCAGCAAATTTGTGGAGTAATTTGTTCACCTTCATGGGGTACCTTAAGTAATTATCTCAAATAGAGTTAATTTGTTTAAATCAATGTTTTGACAAACCTTGACTATTTAATTTGGTATGAATTTAATTTAATTTCAACCTATAATCTAGAAATAGATGGTCAAATTTAAAGGCTAAATCAAATTATTGAAGACATGCTCAAAATATATGTCATGGATCAATAATATAAGTGGGAATATTATCTCCATTAGGTATAATTTTCTTATAATAATACATATCACTTAGTGGAAAAGATGGCACATTTTTAATCCTTGTATGTTCAAAAAAAATTTACTTCACTTGATTCAGATGGACTAAAAATTAGAGTGTTGGTTGGTCTTAAATTGTTATAGGTGTATGATAGCCAAATATTTCTTATTTAACAAAGGTTAAAAGTTTCATGTGAATGGAAAAAGACTTATGCTAACTCAAAAATAACTCCTATGGAATTTGGGGTCATGGATAAAGTGTTTCAAGGAGTGAGACCTTAAAGAATTTATATAAATGTTTTCAAGGCATCCAAACTAGCTCCACACTTTGTTAGGCCATTTGACATTATGGAAAATATTAGTCATTTTTCCTATCATCTAGCTCTTCTTCCTCTCTATAAAACTTATGATATGTTTCACATTTATTCAATAATAAATTATGTGATTAATCCATCTCATATTATATGTTGGACAAATATACAAGTGTTAAAAGATGAAATGATCCAACTAGAATTGATCTACATTTTGGATCATCATAGGGTCAAACTATGAAATAGTTATATTCATCAAAGATTGGTCTAATGGGTCTAATTGAATTAGAAAACTTCCACATGGGAATATAAAAATATTTTTAGGTACCATTATCCTCACATGTTTGTATATTTCCTAGGATGGTGCCTCTTTTAAGGTGATTAGATGTCACATCTTACCTTACTGGAACTTAAATAAACTCATAGTATTTGATGATGCTATAATAATGTGATTTTTATGTATATGATTTAGTTCATTTTTTTCATTTTATAATTATAATTATTATGTTGATGTTTAATTTATGATTATTATCCTGTATGTGATATTTGTATTATTTATGTCATTTGCATGATTATGGGTACACTCAAGAGATGTGCTTGGCATAAGAATGAAAGACTTTGACAAACTAGTATTGCAAGGTATACAAGTATAAAAAGTGTGAATCCAATAATGAGATAACTTGAAATCCATGAATATTCCTTATTTTTTTTGTTTGTATGGTGTATACCATGTTTATGTGTAAACTATTATGTTTTTACTCAGTGTTCATCATTGGCATATCATATGTTTTTAGTGAGTGTCTTTAATTTTGATTTTTCAGTCAAAAAGAACTCAACGCATTATTTTTATTACTCTATCTTTAACACTTGATTATTTTATTTTATTTTGCATTTGAATGATTGGTACTTTTTGAAGTTTGAAATTTATTTTATCACTTATTTTGTGCTTTATATTTCAACCTTGGTCTCAACTTTTTTGTAAGACAATTATTATTGATTTGAATATAACTTTGACTAGGAATTATGATTAAATTATGTGGAAATGACTATCATCTTGCATATTTTAAATACACCTATGCAAGGTAAAGGAAAATGTTATGATTATTATTTGATTGAAAATATACCTTTTAAATGAGTTGAGGTCATGATAATGTATAATTATTGGGATGATTTTAAACCTTAATCAAGGTAAAGGTTTAATATTTTCTATTATCGTAATGACCTAGATTAATTCAATGTTGATCTTTTATTTGTTTAGTATTTTGGCTTATTAGAGTTTTTTTTAGATTATAACTTCATGGCTCAATTTATTGTAATAAATTTAATGGAAAAGGAAAGCCTATTCTATTAGGCCATCTCATGACCTAGAATTGAGTTGGGATTTATCACATTTTTTGTCAGAGTTCAAAATGAACTCATAATTCTATAGGACCACTCATGTAACACCATTACCATAACCAAATAATCATGGAGACACATAATAATAATTATGCATAGTCCAATCTCATTATTCCTCAAAATAATAATACAAATCCATAGCTCACTCTTCACTAGATTGATTGCAAAAGAATAGAGAGTGCCAAGTAAATAGGCAAAATGAGTTGGCTTCATGCAATGATAATTTGTTGTATGAAACCAATATTAGTTGATATGGAATATTTTCATGCATAAAATAATGATGAAAATATTCAAAAAATATCAAATACATAACCAACTCCCAATTGATCTTAACACTTACTCTAACACACTCTCTTAAGTTCAAAATAAGGAGTAAGAAAAGAGAAAGCAAAGATCCTAAATGGGTCCCAACAACAAGGCCTTATCAGGTACCCATGGACAAATCATAGTGAAATAAAAAGTGTCCTTATGGTAAACAATCCATATTATTTGAGTACATGGATTTTAATTCATAGTAACTACCAAGTAAAATAGGAACTAGTACTCTATATGAGGCTCACTATGTAAAAAACACTTATCACAAAATTGGAAAAAAAGAGTTACCATGGATGAAAGGCATCATCACAAGGTACCCAAAAACAAGTAGAAACATAGTGATAGTTAATAAGATAACATGTGATTCAAGTCATCCCAATAAGCATGACTCAAAATCTCAACACAAACCTATAGTAGGTGCACTCAATGGAATGAAGCCCATTGAACAAAATATACACTAAATCAACTACCTCTAAAATAAAATATGGTGTGACAAGGGATAAAAATAAGCACAACACCTTAATAAGTATGTGTACATACCCACCATAATTTTAAAATGGGTTTAGTGACTCAAAAAACCATATGAATGAGTGGGCCAATCCTACTATGCAAACACGAAAATGTTGACACTGGGCTACACTAGACTAGTTATGCTCTAAAAGGAGAATAATATCCACCAAAACATCTAAAGGAGACTATAAAAAATTAGTTACATATATGAAATCTCTCAATAATGGTGTCCCTAGTGATGATTTTATAGTCATGTAATTGATAATAAAGTTCTCAATCATGGACCACACCCATGAAGAAAAATTCTCCATGAATCTTAGTGTCACTACAAATAAAAGTCCCATCCTATAAAAATATCACAAAGTGACTCAAGAAGATCCAAAATTCAACCAATATATGGAATACATCATCTATGAAATGAGATATGTATGCTTGAAAATAACAAATCTACCTAATAAAATATCTTAAACAATAAAGAGCATCAACAAGTAGGAGGAACAATATGCAGTCGAAGAAGTTGAATATTATAGGAATGATGTCTATAATTTCCTCACCAAGAATGATTATTACACTACCAAGAATGATCATAAATCCTCCCCAAATGAACATGAATGGTGGATGAAGATGCCTACATATGTGTGGGTATAGATTCAATGGTAGAATAATGCAAGGTAATAACCAAAGAAGTATTAGGTAGATCATACATGACCATTGGAATCTTGGGTTTCTAAATCCTAAGTGAAGGTGTAGAAGAGCACATATGTATTTCATAATCCTCACAAAGAGTGGATAAAACAAAAGATGGAGATCTATCAATATATCCCAATGAAGATGACTCACTTGCATCATAACCAAGGCCATGTTGAGTTATCCACATAACAAGATGAATAGGGTAAGTAATTAACTATAAATGTTTCCCAATGCCTACAAGTTTGGTAGTGTAACCCATGGAATGAAGCATGCAAGAGCCAAAGCCAGTGGTATGTTTCTCAGAAGAAGCAGACATATATGCAGGTAGAATTGAATTTGTATGTGAAAATTTTACAATAATATAAGGCACAAAAGTATCATCTACAAGAAAAGTAGCAAAAGGAATAATGGGCTACTTAGAATCTAGTAAATCACACTATAAAAGTACATCAAGTGTTTATGTACTAGATTTAGTACATGATGTGGTATTAGAGTGATGTTTCTAGTTTCTTCTATATAGAATAAATGAGGGCATATTTTCCATGAATCATGTAGTGTAAAAGAGAATTCTCCATCAAAAGTTTCTTGTTTGCCTCCTGAAGTGATAGAAAAGAAGCCATAGAATCAATGGGTGGCTCAGGCTTTAGTAGGGTGCTATCAAGAGTCACACCAAATTATAAAATAGGAGCAAAAACCATTATATCAAAATGTACATCAATATGTGGAGGTGTAGATACCTCTATAGACACTATAAAACCACACACTATAGTTTTAAATGTCATACTAAACCTCAGATCACCCCAAGACCACCTTGGGACCATTTTACAACCTTTCAACCACCAAACATAAGTCACAATGGCTAATTCTTCCATTTTAGCTTTTCCCTCTCAACCATCAATTGTCATCCCTTAACAGCCTATGGTTAACCCTAACCACTGATAGTTTTCCATTAACTACCTTAAGGATTAACTTCAACTAAAACTCTAGCTTGTTTTTTTATTAATAGCTATTTGATTTGCCATTTTTGCATAATAAATGTATGTTGAGCTTAAAATTAAACACCTTGTTAGACACCTTGTTTAACTTGTCTTTCACCACACCCTTACTTATATATTAAGAGAGGAAAAGGAGGTGAAATATCATCAATAATCATTATCAAAACTTCTTGTACAAGAGATCAGAGCTTATTGGTGCAGGTATTCTTCTAGGTTCCAAAAGCTAGGACAAAGATCAAAAGTTCTAAAACTCATCAACCAACAACCAAGATACGTTATCTCTACTAAAATTTCTTTAGAATCCACAACAAGCTTTCAACCAACCCCAAAATTCTTAAATCAGCAACAATAAATCTAAGTATCTATTCCTTATCTAGATTTAGCATTTATTTTTTGCATGTTATTTCCTCAGTCACTTTCCCTCTATCTTGAAACCATCATCTAATCCAAGATAACTTTATATAACCCTTATATAACATTCCCAATAAAACCTATCTTCCAAAACCAGATCTTATAGTAATCATTGATGGTTTCCCAACCACCAATGATTTTACCGTAACCACAAATGGTTACCCAATCACTAACGGTTTACCCTAACTGTCAATGGTCTTTGTATATCATTTTCAATATAAATATTATTTGACCTATCAAACCCTAACCAAATCCCATTTCCTGATTTTCTCTCTTATCACAGAGGATTACTCAACCTTGTGAACCATGTCTGACTTATTTAGCATTGATATCTAGTCATTTATTATTCATAATTAGTCAAAGCACTTATTTCTTCTCAATCACATCTTGTATTTTATTTTAGTATCTTCTATTATTTATGTAAGTAATTCATATATCCTTTTCAAAACTTAATTGTTTAAAAGTGTGGATTAATAGCTTGCAAGGAAGCTCGTGATTCTTGGATTTAGTTCATGCTAGGCAATTCACCCTACTATCTAACTAATCAGCCATTTCTTTAGTTATTTCTTATCTACAAGTCATTCCACCCTAGATAAAGAGGAGTCTCCACAATCATCTATATCAACATGTGTACAACATATTAAGTTATACTAACCTCACCCTTCTTTCAAGTCTTACAAATTTCTTTCTAAGGAAATGAAAGAAAAATTTAGTGAAATATTATGGCATGCTTGGTGGGACATAATTACATTTAGGTGCTCTTTCTTCTTGGTTTATGCTCATTTAAATTAAATAAATATTTTTTTGGACTTAAAACTAACTACATACATTGTTTTCTTGAATTTATTAGCTCATATAGCTTATATTAAATTAATTATAGTCTCACTTCTCCCCACACATACAAGATCAAACCACACATCCAATTAAACATAAAAACATTAACATAAGGCCTGATTAGTATTTCATCACCTAGTAGTAACATTTCCTCAGTTATCCTACTTGACTTTCATCACCAAGGGGAGAAAAAACTTAGTACACTTGCTCAGTGTAATCTCTAGCAACTCAGTATATTATGGCTAAGTACCCAACACCCTTATCGATATGGTGTATGAAGTGATGGGGTAGGCCCCAATATCAATCCACATAACAAGTTCTAGTATATATATTGAGATCCTTTAACTACCTACAACCATTATTAGATATCTTCTTCTAGTACCCACTCTACAAGCCCAAGTTGGTCTTCATAACTTCTTTAAAATTGAGGTAAAATCCTAAACAGAGATAATAAAGAATTGTAGGATTTTAACACACATTAGTGTATGCATTATTTTCCTTGAGACATTTTTATTTTGATTCCTTCTCTTTTAATTTGTTAGATTGCTTGTATCTTCTTTTTTCCCTTATTTGCATGGTTTTAACTAGGCAATAAAGAAGAGACCAAGTAAATAAAGATTCACTTCCTAATCATCTATCTTCCTATTCTCCTTCATCTATGGAGTACATCTTAGATGTAAGGAGTTCTCCCCATCATTTTGGAAGTCTTAGTATCCCTCAGATGGTTGCCCAAGGTGATATGGATTTTTTCCACCTTTCTAGATAATAACTCCATAGCCCTCCAACGTTACCTTAACAACATATCCCACCATACCCATGCTTCAATTCCACCTAATGATCTACCATATGGTATGCCCTCCCACCTTATGGGTATCACCTATACTACCTCCACCTAAACCTTGGTCACCTAAGCATCTTATTCTACCAAAAATCCATCTAGTACCACAAATCAAAATGAACCCATCCAACCAACAAATACCTAACACCTTTCACCCCAATCCACAACTCTTCCAACATAAGAACAACCTAATGTTTGGCCATCCATACCTTGATTACCATTGGCATGCCTTATACTAGTGTTTCCACCCTTCCTATTACTTCCAACCCATTAACCTCTACTCCATTCCAAATCTTAGTGGTTACCATACCTTCTACCCTTCCACCTATTAGTACCAAGATTAGTACCCATCCTCAACCTATTAAATTGACTATACCTCCAACCTAACCCATGTCAATTCCCCAATAAATTCCCATTACACGCAACCCAATATATACTCTAAAACCATAGGGGTATATGGATCCTTCCTCTACCCTACCTATGATGACCACCTAACCATTCATTATATCCTCCCAACCACCCATGTCTACACATTAATATGTGCCAACCTCCCAATATTCCACTAGCTACCCTTATACTACACCTACCCAAACCCAACATAATTTGCCCTATAACTATGGGGGTATACGACCACAAATGGATCTTGTTAATATGTTAATGGAAAAAATGACCACTTTAGAGTCATATATTTCTATCTCCCATAACCTCTTATCATATAAAAAATCTTTAACAAACCAATACATCCATCCATCCCCATTTGAATTTATCCTTCTCAATGGGAGCTTCCAAAATTTTCAAATTTTTAAATCAAGGAAGACCCTCAACAACATCTAAGAGCTTTTAGACACTCTTGATATTTTATTTCCTATGATGATGTTATCCTTCTTCACATCTTTCCCATGTCACTATCAGGTCTAGCACTAGATTGGTACAATACTATCACAAAACACTCCCTCTTTTATTTTTCCCAACTAGCTCAAACATTCTTGGATCACTTTTCCATAAACATCTATAAGAAAGTTTCCATCACTAATCTTTACTCCATCTAGAAATTTGATGATAATTCTATTACTGACTTCATAGCCCATTAGAGAAACATGATAAACCAACTCTCTTTCTCTTTACCCCAACCTAATTTGATTTAACATTTTACTTGAGTCTATGCTAAACATATTTCCTCCACTTTATAAGTTTAGACTTTCAAGAATTTTGATGAAGATTTCACCATATCATGGAATTTAGAAAATATATCCATTAATGAAAGGAAGTTAAAAATGAGAAACATGAATTTTTCCTTCAAATAAAATGAGGCTTCCTCCTCCAAACCTAACAATCAAACCAACACTAACACCAAAAACAAGGTAACCATAAATGGAGTTGTCCTTAAAACAACTCCTCCACCAGTTGTTAACCACCCCAACTCTTCCAATTCCTCCAATCTAAACACTAGAAACCAAAATCACAACAATAAAAAAAATTACTCTATTAGGGGAATCATATGCTTTGGTCTTGGAAAAGTTTTTAAAATCAAATATCATACAACTCCAACCAATCAAACCTTCATAATAATTTGATTCCTCTCATTCTGTACCTAGACGATATAAAAAGAACAAATAATGTGCCTTCCACCATGTCATTTGGCATGATTTTAGTAGGTGAAATACTTTTAAAAACATTACCCAAAGTTTGATTGACAAGAGGGAATTTTTTTTGGATAACCCCAATGCACCCTTAAATCAATCACTTGACATCTTTAGATAGCCATTCCCCAACCATGCCCCTTCCACTAACAATGAAAATAATAGAGCATAATCCTATCACAACCATGAGGTCCATACAATTAATGTGGTTCTTAATGAAATAATTATTAAATAAACTATTTCCCAAATCACCTTTCCTTCACCGTCACTTATTGAAGTAGTGGAGTAACTTTCTATTCCTTTGAAAACCAAAACAAGGAAACAACCACTCCCCTTTCTCCACTTATCGAGGTAGTGGAACTACCAATCTCTCCATTGGAAGACATACCAAAAGAAGTAACCATTACCACCATATCCTTATCTTCCATCATACAAAAATCCTCTCTTCCTTTAAAAAGCATTCCTAAGGAATAAGTCACTCTACCTACCTCTCCTACAGAAGACTCACCTTCCCAAACATTGGATCCTTTGATTGAGGAAAATGATGAGGTAACCATTTCCCTCTCTCCACCCATGGTTTTATCCTTTGAGACTGATATCAAAGAGACCAAACCCATCTATAAACCTTTCTATAGGTTTTTTCAAAACTTGGAATACCTATCCCAACAAAATGTGGATTGTGCCATATTTTGGTACCATTTCGGGCTTCCTTACCTAACTAAGAAAGATCCCTAAACCACACCATTGTCAACCCAACCTTCCACTTCCATTATTAAACCTATCATCATCTCAACCAAACCATTAGAAACATATACCCCTCAAGCCATATTTGAACTAACCAAACTAATTCCACCCACAATAGCCCAAGCACCTTCTTTATTCCTAGCCAAGCTCATAAAAAACTTAGGCATTCTACCTACTCAGAGACTTACTCACCTCCTTTAAAGTTGGATTTAACACCACCTAACCTACCAAAAGTCAAGATAACCAAGAATAAGGAGCCACATAGGATCCCAAAATCCATAACCTTTCCACTTATTTCTACCTTGCCTTCCATTTTGGGACAACATCCTTCTTCCATCCTAGGAACTCATCCTTTTGTTAAGAAAACATGTCTCTCAAAGATAACCCAAACCTAACCTCCTCATCTAGCTATGCCCCTACCAATTATTTTTATGACCTCAACCTCCAAACTCTCCACTACTAAACATAATACTTCTAAATGTTCTATTTTTAAATCACATGCTACCAAACCTACTACTTCTAAAAATTTGGCCTCTAAAGCACTAACCACTAAGAATACCCCACCACCCAAAACTCCTGCTACTAAGCCTACCCATAAGAAAGCTTCCACTCCAACAATCAAAAACAAAACTCTAACATCCTTGAAACCTTTAATTAAATCTTATTCAACCATCCTATAGAGGTTATTGTAAGCTTCTTTCTTGACTTTTCCTCCCATCAAGCCATTTGACCCCCATTATCCTAAGCCATCTTGGTTTGATGAAAATCTAATTTAATCATACCATAAAACACCATAACATGATATAAAAAAATATGAGGTTCTCCAAGTCCTATTCCATCATCTATATGTTAAAAATGACTTACTATTAGAGTAATCACAAACTACCACACCAAACCTACCTAATCTTGCACTCTCATCCAAGAGTGAGGAAGAACTAAAGTAGTCCTCTAGCCCAACTCCTCCCCAAATCCATACCATCTATGTGGTCACATGATCATAAGCCCAAAAAAAGGATAAGGGGAAGGCAAAGGAGTTTATTCCATGGACATACCCTTATTGTACCACCCAACCACTCAACCAAACCCAAAAATTCACACCTTCTCTTAAACCCAAGATATCTATCTTGGGTACCTCTCAATATAACCCTTTCAATTCACTTCAAAGAGTGGTTCTAAATCAAATTCAGTAAACATTGGTGAAGATGAGTTTATATGAACTAATCAATACCTCACCTCATCACCACCAGGTAATGATAAAAGATTTACTATGTATAGAGGTCCAACCTAAAGATCCATAACCTCTAGCAGCCTTTGTTGGAGCCCTCCACCTTTCCACCCTTGTTAAATTTAAATATTTATAAATACCCTTTGTTCATCCCCAAGATCTATATCTACCTCTCTTCATTACCACATACATCAACCAAACTTGCATCAAAAGGGTTATGATTGATGGAGGGGCTAGCATCAACATTATCTCCCCCAACGCATATCCCCCATGCATATGACTAGTTGAAATTACTAGAGAACATTATGTTAGAAACCATAATAGGGCTTTGATCCTTCAATGACATGATGGAAATAACTCTAGGCACTATCATCCTCCACATCGATCTAGGACCTCACACACTTCCTGAGCTATTTTACATAGTGGAAGGTAAGTTCTAATACAATGTTCTACTTGGGTTCCCTTGGATCCATTCCATGAATTATGTACCATCCACCCTATATCAATGTATAAAATTTGAGTACAAGGGTCAATTATTTATCATAAAAGCTAACCCAAGTCCTTTTACATCATGCAACATGACATACCACTTGAATGATGTTCTCCTCCTTCCCATTGCCAAGTCTTCATCAACCAATGATGAATTTAATTACTCTACCAACCAAACCTCAACTAGATCATCCATTCTTTCTACCCAAATCCCCATAAGGGACACCCTAAAATCCATATTCTAACACCTCTTTCTTAGGGATTATTGCCTCTTGGCCTTGGATGCCTTCCCCACTCCCCAAGAGTATGGGAACCTTGACCAAAACCCCAGATATGACCCCAATACTGGAGCCATTATTTTTTTTGGGCCTCCCAAGCTCTAAACAATCTTATCTATTTGAGATTTGATCAACCACTTACCATTTCCTCAACCTACTCTTCTCCTCAACCAATCATCTCTAATTTATCCTATATGGATAAACTATAGTTATCCAAGACATACCTCCATAGGTGTGCTTGGAAGGGATTTGATCGAGGATGTTACAAGCTTGGACTACATTATTTACCTCCATGTAAGACTCAAAATCCTCATGAATGATTTGGTCTCAATTTTGATCCACCCAAAAAACCAACAAACTTACCTCCCATTCCCATCATTGATGAGGAAGTCCCATCCTCACCATCCACTCCACCATTAACATATATGGATTTTAACATCATCCCCCCCTAATTTTTTATCAACATGATCAACCTTGAACCCTTGACTTGTCAAAACAAGGAGAAGACTATAACCATTTCCCTAACTCATCTTGAGATGGTCAGAGATGACTCTCCTACCATTAATACTATTCAATGTCAGGATGATGATTCTATTCTTGCCTATTTGGGTGCCAAAAATTCTTCTATCTAGAGATCCCTTCCTCCTGAGACTTTAACCATGTTGAATGAATCCACCATGGATATCAACTTGGGTACTCTTAATAACCCATGCATTATCAAAATTATCTAATCACTAAATTCTAAGGATCTTTAAGATTTCCCCTCCTTCTTGTAAGACCACAACATAACATTTACTTGGTCTTACAACAACATGCTAGGAATTGATCCATCCATCACTACACATATTATAGTCACAAATCATGATGTCAATATAGTTAGACAAAAACATCATTGGATGTACCCTCACATAGCCCTTCTTATTAAATAAAAAATTTAATGCCTCATATCTATAAATTTCATTTAACCCATTGATTATCCCCAATGGGTCTTGAATGTCATCCCTATCACCAAAACCACATGGGGACTTCACATTTGTGTAAACTTTCACAACCTTAACCTTGTTTTCCCAATGGATGACTTTTCTTTGCCAAGTATTGACCAACTTGTTGATCTTATACCTAGACATGAGATGATATCTCTTATGGATGAATTCTTGGGTTACAATCAAATCTTAATTTCCCCTAAATATTAACACAAAACTACCTTTATCACCTCCTATGGAAATTTTTTCTATAGGGTCATGCCTTTTAGTTTGAATAACACTGGTACAACCTACTAGCATATTATGACCTACATCTTCCATGAACTTATTCACAAAATCATAGAAGAATATATTGATGACCTTCTTGGAAAATATAAATGTTAGAAAGATCATTTGACTAATATTAATATTATCTTTGAATGCCTCATCAATTACCATTTCTACCTTAACCCTAAGAAGTGTATTTTTGGGGTCTTATTAGGAAACCTCCTTGGATTTATCATATCCCTTTAAGGAATTGATGTTGATCCCACCAAAATAAAATAAATCTTCGTCATTCATCCTCCCAAACACCTCAAGTAACTCCATAGCTTATAAGGGAAGCTCCGATCCATTCATCACTTTATCTCTCTGATCGATGTCAACCTTTCCACCACCTTCTAAAAAGGGATCTATCTTTTAAGTGGAATAAATACTATCAAAAGGCCTTTGATTAACTGAAAGAGTAAATTTTTTCTCCATCGATCCTCATTATTTCCAAGGAATATCGACCTTTTTACCTTTATATTTTTTCCACCGACCACTCCTTAGGGGAAATGTTGGCCCATCGAGATGAGGAACATAAATATCAAGCCATCTACTACATTAGTCATATGCTTATAGAATATGAGAATTGGTATACACATCATAAAAAACCTTACCTCACTTTGGTATTCATGGGTACAAAACTTCACCACTACCTTCTTAACCATAAGACCTATGTCAAAACCAATACCAACCCACTCAAGTATATGCACTCTAAGCCATACTAGAACCAGTGTATGCCTAAGTGGTTTATTCTCTTAGCTAAGTTTGACCTTTATTTACTCTATCAGAAATAAATAAAAGGTAAATTCATCACTAACCATTTGGCCTAATCACCCTTAGTAGATAACCAACCACCTTCCCTTGAGTTTCTTGATGAGTCCATTACCACCCTTTCTCAAGAAGACATCACTTATCAGATGACCATGTTATTGAATGGGTCATAATATTAACATGGTGGGGGAGCTAGTATCATATTTATTCCCCTTAACATTGATCCACTTCCTTTATCCCTCAAACTTGACTTTGATTATACCAATAGTATGGTTGAGTATGAAGCCCTAGTGATATATATCCAAACTGCTTTATCCTTAGAAGTCAAAACAATCAGTATCTTTGGTGACACCCAACTTATGGTCAATAAAATCAATGGATCTTACAAATGTAAGAATGATGTTTTTAAATAGTACAAATATCTAGCTAATGTACTCTTAACATCATTTTAACATCACCTTATCCAAGCCATTCTATGCTCTATGAATAAGTTTGTTGATATGATGGCTTATCTCGCTTCCTAGATCCCATCTACACTTATTAAATCTAAGATATATGTCATTATCCATTATCTTACCTAGCCTTATTATATCATAATAGACTCTCTAACCATATTTAATGTGAAAGTGACCCAACTTGACCTTTGGTATAAGCAAATCTTTGACTATCTCAACATTGTAATTGTCCCTTCCAATCTTTCTAAGAAAGGATGAAGAGTGTTCATTCAAGGTACTTATCATTACACCATATTAAGGGGAATAATTTACAAGAATGGATTCAATGGCCTTCTTTTATACTACCTACATATCTATGAAATCTCTTATGCTATTAAGGAAATGCATGATAGGATATCAGAGCGTTACTCTAGTGGCCTAACCATCACTAAACACATCCTTCACCTTGGCTATTACTGGCCCAAACTTAACCAAGATTGTTATGATTATGTGAATAAGTGTGTTAAATGTCAAAAACATACTAATTCACATCACATACCTAGCTATAGTCTCAAAGTGTCCAAATATTTTTGGCCCTTCTCATAATGGGGTCTTATCTTATTGGTGAAATTAATCCCCATTCTTTGCAATGACATCATTATACCATCACTGTAATAGAATATTTCACCAAATGGGTAGAGGTTATTCCTCTCATCTTAACCAAAGATATAAATATTATTGATTTTATCAACCATCAGATATCTATCATTTCAGTGTTCCTCATAAAATAATCACTGACAATGGAAAATATTTTAAGAACAAACAAATTAAAGGTCTTTGTGACACATTCAGTATCAAGTTAAGTTTCTCATTGCCTTATCATCCACAAGCTAATGAACCAGTCAAAACTTCTAACAAAAATATTAATAACATGCTAACTAAAATGGTTAATGTGTCTAGTTGGGATTGGCATTTCCACATCCCCTTCACCTTATGGGCATATCATACTAGCATTCAAACCCTTATGGGTCTTACCCATTTCTCTCTTAATTTTTGAGTAGAGGTTGTCTTGCCTCTCAAATTCCAAATTTCCTCTCTTCACATATCCCTTCAATATCTCATTTTCTAGGGTGATTATTATCAAGAATGTCTGTCCAAAATTGAGCTATTTGACAAACATCATTTAACCATTCTTATTGATCTTCATGTCTATCAAGAGTGAATAAAGTGTGCATATAATAAACACCTCAAAGTGTGAGAGTTCAATATCAAAGATCTCATCTTAAAGGAAAATAAGCATGTAACCAATATGGAGAAAATTAAGTGGGTAAATTTTGCTTTTAATTAGCTTGGACATTATATCATAACACACTAGTATGGATCAAGAACTTATCAGGTGTCCTCTCTTGTAGGGAATTTAGAACCTAAGCCCCTTAATGGTTCACATCTATGTCCTTTATTTTGTTAAACATGATCAAACTCACCTTTTTTATAACTTAAGACCATCCCTTATTTTCACCCACATTCATCTCCTTATTTTAAGGAGAACTAATTAAGGTTGAATCATGTGATTATCCATTATAACCTTTACCTAATATTGAACATGGGTACCTTGGCTCTACCCATGGCATGATTCTCATGGTGCTTTCCATCCCTTTAGAGGACAAATTCCCATGGTCATTATTGGTTAAACCTATTTTACCCATCATCAACCTTCATGTGTTCTAGTTCTACCTTCATAAAGGTGAAAATTTTAAGCCTATATAGCAAATCCATGTCAATAGAAAAAATCAAATAAAGTCATGTATTATATGGGTCATTCCAAGCATTCAAAAACTGCTCCCTTGAAGGAAAGTTGCCAAAACTAATCAAAATTACTCAATGTAAGGTATATTGTTCCCTTGAAGGACAACTATCAAAAAACTTAAACAAATCTCATAAACTTGGACTACTCCCTTGAAGGATGGATGAGTAAAGAATTTGTCAAAGTATAAATATTCCTAGGAATCTTATCAGATCAATCAAATTCCTGATCAAAAGACCCATTCTAAAAATAAGAAAAATCATAAATAATTCCAGAAACCATAATTAGCTTTCATAGCTAGACTTCTTGTATCAATCAGTCTACATCTTATATGACATGGACTTTTTTAAACTGTCTATTTGTTAAAACTAAAAAAGAGTCATGCTAGTCTCATAAAAAAGTTCTATTTTCATCCATCTCCCCTTTATATCCTCTATAAAACAAGGGAATTTTTTTAGCTTACGTGACATTACATGATAATGCAAATATTTAACTAACTAACAAGCACTACTATGAAACATTCTATGGGCTTAGGTTCACAATTTAATCTGACTTTAGATTGTTTTAGTCCTTGTCAAATAAGAAGCATCATTCCTTCTTATGCCCTCATACCTACTTGTTGATACTTGTCTTTTGATTGTCCTCTTGTTCTTGTCTTTTTTCACATTTAGTTTTGTTATCCAACTTACTCTATGTGTTTTGTTAACCAGTCTCATACATCACACATCATTTCATCCTACTAACCAAATACATGAACTAGTCATCAACCATCTATCTTATCTAAAACCATTTAATCATACATCAAAAATGAATGTGTCATTCACATGTGTTATCCACCACATGTCTAATCTAGATAAGGAAACATAGACTAATTAATTTTATAACATGAGCATCATCATTAATACCCATAACCATAATCATATCGAAATCATACCTTCATACACATATTTCTCATGAACATAAATTAAATGATCACATCCATGAACAACACCAATAAACTATATCCACATCATGAACATAGTCATTAATAACCATGACAATAATCATAATCACAAACATCATAACCATGTCCAACATAGCATCATAATCATCATCCCATCATGAACATAATAACTTCCATCAAATATCAAACATCATCATGAGCATAAACTAACTAGCCACATCATCACATGCCAAGCAAAGTAAAGAAACATATATTCATTAATCTAAAAACATCCAAATTTTAAATTAGTCATACATACAACCATAATAATCACAACATCATTATCATATTAATAAAACATCATCTACATAACCAGTCACATCAACTAATCATAAACCATATACCATCATCATTTATCACATCATATATCAACAATTTATCCACATATGTCATCCATCACATGCCTATCTAGGTGAGAAAACACAAACAATAACATGTTAATCATAAGCACCATCATGTAACAATAATGACATCTAAAACCATAGAAAAAATATGAAATCACATCTATATATCATGAACTCATAATCAAAATTATCACACACACACACACACACACACACACACACACACACACACACACACACACAAACAAACATAATGTTTACATCTCTAAAAACATGTACATTTCTCTACATTGGGTCATAGGTTAGTACCAAAATAATATAATACATCCAATATAAGGTGTCATATGAGTCTAAGACCCTGGAGCACCACTACCTCTAGGAGCCTGCCCACCTCCTAAACCTACTTATCAACCTACAGATGTAGGCCACTAACTTGGTGTTTCATTATTATCACATCTAATCATCCCTACTCTATACTCACCCTATCTACACTCATCTAGAAGATGTGTAAACACCAAGGCCTCATAGTACCTCATCTCCTCAACTATCACTACATATCTCACCATAGAGATGGTCCCTGATGGTCTTATAGGTGTTAGTACTCACCCACCTACCTATCTTAGAGAATATCTCTCTTATATAACCATGGCTATTTGATCTCTAACATAATCTCTCTCCCTAGTAATCATGGCCACTTGGTCTTGTTTTGCATCCCTCTCCTGGGTCATTACTGCTAAAGTTACCTATGTTGTGGCTAGTGTCCCCTATGTGTGGTCTCTCTCTAAAATCAATGTTAATATATTAGGGGATTATAACTCCATCTGATCCCCACCCCCACCTTTATGTCCACATCTATATCCTATTGGCCATCATCTCCTCCAAACACTATCATGTCATAGTGTGCCTATAACCACACAAGGTACTCCTATGTTACCCCCACATCATCAATCTCTAGTCTAGCTAGTATCTCTCCCAATCAAAATAAAATTCCTCTAGCTATGCTCAAGAAGTGAAAACTCTATGTCCTCCCTCTGATAAATTAGGAAAGCATTGGGGGTATCTTACACTAACACAAACTACCTCCTCACCTTGTCAAAATAAATCAACTCAATATCAAGATCTCGTCTTCCCTCAATCCATTTATAGCTATGCAATTATCGGGTCATCCTCAAAAGACCTACCCATGCTAAAAATTAAACATATAGTCTCTAGATGACATCACTGATAACTAGTGCATCCAACCTATCTTGGTACCACTCTAGGTCCCATGTCCCTCCCCTAGGTCTAGTGAGCACATGATCATGCCTCCATCATATAAACCTAACTCTGTATTCCATCTAAACAAATCCATGCCATGGAAACCCACCTAGTCTAAGCATCTTAATGTGCTCATATTCCCAATAGTGTAGCATGAAATAAAAATTGATGCCATACCTTATGTGTAATTTATAACCTTAGAGCCCTCAACAAATCTATACTAGTAGGATAAGTTCCCAATCATACATTTTTTGATCCATCATCATACCTACAAGAATTCTTAGTAACACTAAATAAAATTTTCCAATACTTGATCCTGGTAGTACATAACAAGTTATTGTCATCATCATCATCATCATCATCATCATCATCATCATGACCCATATCACTCTCCTATTCCTATGATATAAGGGTGCAAATGGAGGCCTCCCATATTCCACCTCACTTACATCGAGTCCTCCTTCTATAACATGTCCATGAGCTCATCTCATTCCTTGATACTAATATGCTCTATCATCTCACCTAGTATAGGTAGCCTCATGATCTCATGGATGTCCTCTAATAGGATCATCATCTCTCTAGTTGATAGTAAAAATGTGTTAATGGTCAAGTCCTATCTCTTGATGAGGGCCACTAACATAGTTACATCTCTGTACATACACTAATAATATCAAATACTTCCCAAACCCATTACCATCAAGTGATCCCACTCTTGGTCTATCATTTCTTGATGAACCTCATCCAAGAGCTACAATACTTGATCTTTTACCTATAAATACTCCCTCACTTTCAAGGTTAGATGTGATCCTTAGTATACTTTACCTATCAAACGTAATTCCCTAAACTTACCCTTACTCTTCACCTCATCTATGTATACCCTCACCCTTCACATCATCTACATACCACCTTACCTAATTTACACTTCACCCATCCTTACCCTTCACCTATCTTTCTAATATACTTTCAACTTATCCTAAACCACTGATGGTTCCTTATGGAACCATCACCGATCACCATTTGATTGTTGATAGTTTGGTGGTAAATTTTTTATGGTCTCCACATTAGCCACTTCAATGGTTACCTATCTAACATCGATAGTCACCTATCAACCAATTATGATTTCCTATCAACCAATGATGATCACCTATTAACTACTGATGGTTGATAATGACTATTGAAAATCATTATATGGTGCCCACTGGTGACATACCAAGACCTAGGGCTTTGTTAAACTACCCAAAACATCCCCCACATCTTAAAATTTTAACCTAAACTTAATATTACTATCACATACACTAATTACCACCCAATCACTACCCACCCCATACCCAATTTTATACCTAAATCTCATAGACCCCTTTCTTTCAATCTACCTACCCCAACTTACCCACTAAAAACTATATAAACCACAAATTTAATTACACCACTAACCTCATTCCACAACTGTCATCATGGTGGCACTCTCACAACCACTACTACTTGGCCCCATGTTCTCCCTCAACCTCTCTACATAATTTTAATATCTCCTTTGCTATAGCCCACCTCAATGAAAACCTCAAACTCATAACTTAAATTCTCATCAAACACAAAAATCACTTTCTCACTTGGCTAATTGAAAAATATCAAGTATCACCACACAAGTAAAGATAAGTACCATGAGTTGATTTACAAATGAGGAATAATATTCCTCATTTAACTTTTAACTATTACCCTTTTAGGGCTGACATCCAGCCATCGATGGTCGTATGCAACCATTGACTATTGACACCAACCATTGATGGTTGACCATAATATAACTTTTTGCATCATAACTACACCTTTCACCAACTCTTTATGATAACAACATTTTCATTAACCATACCTATTCAAGATTACCTTCTCCACCAACCCACCAATAACCAAACCAACCAAATTTGGTTGTGTTGGCCCAACTTTCACACATTTTGTGATGACCTTGCCTTGGCCGTTTTAATTGCAATGACTACCTTACCATGTTGAATAACTTGAACTTCCACTAATTTTTTAAACCAACCATTTTGGTACCTTAGAGCATGAACATTTATAGTCTTTATACCTATGACCCTTTTGTGTCTTCTTGGGATCACTTCCTACCTTTGATACTTTAGAACCCATTAACCTTGCCTATAAGACTTACATTTATGAGTATAACCATACCCACCACACCTAAAAGTGATCACTTGGTCCACTTTACACTTATCCTTCTAGTATCAACCATGTTTTATTACTACCTCACCTATGGCATCCTAGTCTCTGCATGATATGTGATATTACATTTAGTCACATTTTGTGCACATGATTTTACTTAATTTCCCAACCTCTCACTAAATTTATCACCCTCTTAACCATTTATTAAACCCATCGACTCTATTTTACCTCATCAATTATCAGTTTGAGGGGGAACACCTCCTCCCATACTTGACGTATCTAACCTTATACTGCCCTTATATTTTTTACTTTGTAGCTCAAAGATACAAACTACATAACAAAAAGGGGTAAAACATAGACACTATAAAACGACACACTATGATTCTAGATGTCACGCTAACCCTCAATTCACATTAGGACCCCATTGGTACCATTTCATAACCTTTCAACCATAAAATAAAAATCGCAATGTCTAATTCTACAATTTTAACTTTGCCCTCTTAACTATTGATGGTTGACCCTTAACTATCAATGGTTAACCCTAACCATTGATGGTTTTACCTTAAACACCTCAAGGCTTCAACTAAAACTCCAACTTAATTTTCTATTAATAGTTGTTTGATCTACCATTTTACATAATCAATGCATTTTGAGCTTAAAATTAGATAAATGTTTAGACACCTTGTTAAACTTATCTTTCACCACCCCCTTCCCTTTATATTAAGAGAGGAAGAGGAGGTGAAAATAATCAATAATCATTATAAAAAATTATTGTGAAATAAATCAAAGCTTCTTGGTGAAATTTTTATTCTAGCTTCTAGCAACCAAGATAGAGATCAAAAGTGCTACTATAACTCATCAGCCAATAGCCAAGATACTATCACTCTATTGAAATTGCTTTAGAATCTATAACAATCTTTTAGCCAACCCTAACGTTCTTTAGATTAGTAATAATAAAGCTAAGTATTTATTCATTATCAAGCTTCAACATTTAGTATTTGCATGTCATTTTCCCTCTTGCTCACAAGTAGCATCCAAGCCAAGCTCACTTAAAAAACCCCTTTTATAACCTTCCCAACCAAACTTCTCTTGAAAAACTAGATCCTAAAATAACTATCGATGGTTTGAACCTAACCTTTAATGGTTATTAACCATCGATAGTTACCCAACCTCTAATGGTTTACCCTAACCATTAGTGATTTCTATTTGTCATTTTCAATAACAAGATAATTTGACCTATTAGACCCTAACCAAATCCCATTTCTTGTTCTTTTCTTTTATCATAGAGGATCACTCAACCTTATGAATAATGTCTGACTTATTTCGCATCGATATCTAGTCATTTATTATTTTAATTAGCCAAATCACTTATTTATTCTCAAGTACTTGTATTTGATTTTAGTATCTTATATTATTTATGTAATCAATTCATCTATCATTTTCAAAACTTAATTATTTAAAAGTGTGGATTAACATCCTTCAAGGAAGCTCATGCTTCTTGGATCTAGTTCACACTAGGTAGTCCACCCTAATATCTAACTAATCAACCATTTCTTTAGTTATTTATTATCTATAGGTCATTCCTCCCTAGACAAAGAGGAGTCTCCACAATCATCTAGATCAACATGCACACAATATATCACGTTTTACTAAATTCACCCTTCTTTCAAGTTTTACAACTTTATTTCTAAAGAAATAAAATCAAAATTTAGTGAAACATTCTCATCCAAGTGACCACCAATACTCAAATTAACATCATGAGTAGTAGGAAGGGCTGGTACAAGTGTCTCATCATCAAAAAATGTGTCCTCACTAATAATGGAAAGAGGACTAGAACTAATAGGAGAAGATGAAGATGCCAAAGAGTCCTCATGCAAATCACCTTCAAGAAACTCATTCTTATAAATAGGAGAAGATGATGGATAAATAATGTCACTAACAAAAGAATCCTTACTCTAAGAGAAATAGAAAGGAGGGACATGTGGAGGTGAAGTAACCTCATCAAATAATATAAAAATAGTGTGCCATACTTTCTTAGGTAATGTGGCATTTATAATATGAGATTGAAAACTCTCAAAAACATGGAGGCAAAAGAATAAAAGTGCATCCTTTTGCATGGATGCAAGCCACAAAATATCATCCTTATCTATAAAAATAGGAAAATCACTAAGGACAAATCTCCACAATCCTTTCATCTACAAGTGTAACATCATTTTAGTTTTCTAGGTGGTGTAGTTAGATGAACTGAGGGGTTTAAACATATAAGAATACATATCCAAAGACACGAAAAGCATATAGTGGCATAAAATATCCAAACTATAATAAAATGGAACCCTAGAATGGACATTAGTCACTACCAAAAATACATTTGCAAATTCAATATGTGGCCAAAAGTTATAGTGTACACTCAAAATGGGACATCGATCATAGTCAAAAATTCATCTACAACTAAAAATAATACAATGTGATAAGTATAATAAAAGCAACCTCTAAACAAGGTGAGAGAAACCCTTCATCTCTAACAACATGAGAATGATTGAATGTAGGTGCCAAAAATACTCAATAAATACACCCTAAAAAATAGCTCCTCTATAGGAAATTTCCTCCCAAGACAAATTAAGGAGCCCTTTAACAAATAATTTCCCCTTTACAATAATTGGACCGCCACTTAAATGGATGTCCTACCAAAAAAGGATCACCACATTTTATAAAGGACACCATATTTATAAATCAATCTCACCTTTTAGATAAAACCTCCACCAAATAAAACTACATTTAAACTTTTGACCTCTAACCCTTAGAGAGGTTCTTATAAAAGGTCATATGTTCAACTTGTTGATCAAATCAATAATTTAAATAACACAATTATTACTTAAATTTAGAAACTTTAACTTTTAAATCAAATTATGACACACCTTATAACCAAGATGATAGTTTGTGGGAGGTTACTCCTCGAGTATTAGATGAGTATCCATGTAACTGTTGAAAGAGAGACAACATGCTATGTGGAGGAATGCTTGGTAACATTATCAAGATAACAATAGATGGTGAGTAGGACATCAAACTCAAAAAGGACTAAGCTATGATTACTTAAATAAAAGAAACCAACTATGAATTTGTTATCTACTTAGCTACTCACTAATTAATGAGAAAGTGATTAGAGCTAAAATTGATCTATATTTGTTTGAAGGGGATGTGTCTAAGCTAGAATAGCTAATAAAAAATTATAGTTTTTACCAGAATCTTGAGTTCATTTCTAGAAGAAAAGACTAAGGACAACCAAAAGTGTGTAACGCATAGATCAATGCTAAGACTTATGAATAGAATGTAGGATTTTACTTCTCAATAGAGATCTTACAATGGATCAGGTAACTCAATACCAAAGGAACAATAATGGACATAACTATTGATCCATAATAGGCCTATCAATATTAACAAAACCATAATATAATTATAGCTATTAAGTTTGAATGAACCTTTTAGATAAAATGATTGGGTTTGAAAGGTGAGTCTCTATCAAGGAATAGGTAGCTTAAATGGCATGTCCATTACACATGAAAAAGGAACTGGATGAGTTTACTTATGCCAAATGGAGTGGGGTACAGTGGATTCTAAGTTTTAGGGTTTTAACCTAGAGCTAAAGTTGACTCCTATAGATCTACTGGTACCAATTCCATAGAAAAGTTCATGGGTAAAAGGCAATGGATGATCAAATGTGGAGTGAGGAGAGATGTGTTTAAGTAGTGAGCACATATAACTTTGAGTATACTATACAAGAAAAAATAATCAAAGTCAAGATCAATTCATTGTGTAATGATAAAACACAATTGTTATATGCATTCAAGACTCCATAGTAATGTAAAGAAATAACATTATCCTAGAGATAAACTATAATCCATATAGCATATTGAAAAAAACAAGCAAATATAGATCCATTAAATAAATTCCAAGGATAAATTATAATTTCATTATATGACCAATGATCCATATAATTTGATTCATAAACTCTAAAAAAATGTGTGGAGGTCACAATAGTAACAACATTAGTATGGTCAATAGATGTTAACAAGAAAATAAAGATGTATGGTCCTATAGATAATAAATTTACCAAAGAAAATGAATGGGCATCCAAAATATACCACAAATATTAACTGTTTGCATGAAATATAAAATAATATTACTAGAACTTTCAATGAGTTAAGCTTGATTTACAAACCAACAACATAAGAGCTTGAAACATTACTAAAATGTTAAATAATGGCTGCAAAAGCCACTCTAATACCATGTCAGAGTTTATAATGAACTCATAATTTTGTAATACCACTCCTATAACACCATTACCATAACCAATTAATAATGGAGACACATAATAATAATTAGGCATAGTTAGCCCCAAAGGGTTAGCTTGAGTTGATGGGAGAAATGACTTAGGTCACCTAGGTCTCAAGTTCAATCCTTGATTTACCTATGGTGTGTGGAGTAGGGAATTTGCACATCACCTACATTCTGAAGTGGACATGGGGACACCTTGAGGTAAGGGTTGAAATTATTCATGTGTTCCATGTAGATCATAGTGGGGTGATTCAGTTGCTAATCATTTGGTGGACATTACGAACCCAGGCCCACCCTCATTAATTTTCAAAACTAGATTAATTTTTTATCCCCCAGGGTTATACCTCAATGGTAAGTCATTACAATGATGACCACTAGGTCATAATTTCAAGCCTTGATTGAAATATTATCATTAGGTGGGGAATTGGTGTAAGCCTAAGTGATTATTCCATTAGACTTGCCCTGTGATAGTGCACCTAAGTGTGTGTCAAGTTTCTGGGTCCAACAAGGTGAAACTGTCATGCCAAAAATGTTGTGGGTCACCCTTGATTACCAAAAAAATTGTGCATAGTCTAGTTTCATTATTCCTTAAAAGAATAATACAAATCCATAGCTCACTCTTCACTAAATCAATAAGAGAAGAATAAGAAGTGCCTAGTAAATATGAAAAATGAGTTGGTTTCATGCAATGATAATTTTTTACATGAAACCAAGAATAGTTGATATGAAATATTTACATGCATAAAATAGTGATGTAAATATTCAAAAAATATGAACTAAATAACCAAATCATAATTAAGATTAATGCTTACTCCAAAATTTTCATTATATTTTTTGTCTTTGCCCCTAGAAATGAATTTAATGAGGTGAAGAGTGGTGAGGTTTTGTAGGATCAAAAAAATATGGGTAACACATATTTGGCATCTTAGGAGTTAAGAACTATTATTTCCTTTAATAACCACTATGTATTGGGTATTAATTTGAATGATTCAGAATATTATTTAGGATTTATATAAAAATAATTTTATAATACACACAAATGTGTGTATTATAATATCTCAAGAAGGTGAAAAATAAGGAAATAAGTAAATAAGTAATAAGAGAAACCCTACTAGTCTTATGGCATTATTTTTTAAGTAAGTAATTTATTTATGTAATCACCTAAAAGTGGTATTTAAGTGTTAATAGTTATAATTGAGACTACTTATCCTTATATTATCCCTAAAACTATCTTAGAGCCTATTATCACACTTATCTAGCATTTGTGCAGGCCACAAACATCCCTAAAGTAATCCCAAACCCTCATTTCTTGATCCTAGCCCTTTGTGCCTAGTGTTCTACCACTTGTACACTATTTTAATACAAAGTAAAATATCACCACATGGATATAGAATACTAATAATGGTTTTAATGTCATTTTCCTCTCTTTTACACAAATAAATATCTTTTCAAATCTAAAACCTCTTAAGGTCAAACTAGTCCTCTTTTAGCACCTACATAAACATTAGAATGGTATATATACATGAATTTTATCCCTATAACCACTAGATGGAATGAATATTCAAACTAAAAATTCAAAATTATAACAAGTTATGCATAATTAAGGTTATCAATCCCTATTTTTCCATACTTCTGCATACTACTATCTATAATATTCCTAAGCTCAAATTACCTAGATTTCTAATCTAAAGAACATTCAAAGCACTCAAGTCCAATATCATACTATATCACTTGAAATTGAACCATCACTTAGGTTTGGATAACTAAATTTATATTTATCCCTCTGTAGAGTATTGGTAAGTAGTCAACTCTCATCATAGTAGGGTGTTGAGGATGTCTAACCTACCCCACTAACAAACATATTTTTTAGCTCATATCAAGAAGATGCCTTAGCAACATGGAAGATTAGATTTTAATCATAAATTCAATCAAAATAATTAATATACAAGGTTTCATAGCTTGTGCATATAGGAAAAAACCTCATAGATCCAGACATAGGTGCACCTAGAAGCTCAAGATAGTCCTACATAGAAGACACTACCACCAATATAGGGACATTACAACCACATTTTAAATAATGATGATACTATCCAATTAGGGTGTTATAGTCCATGAATTTTTATAACACTAGGATCCTATTTTATACACTTATGCTAACGTCTACTTTAATTTCTAGCCTATGTATGATCCATCTCAATCATTGTCCAACTAAGTTCTTACTTACACTATTTATTACTATTTTTAGAATGACCAAAGTTATTCAATTTTATAAAAAATTAGTGGATGTATTTATTACATATTATTATCTTGATTTAGTCTACTCATCTCTTTAACAAACACAATATTTACATTCACTAATTCCTAAAAGGTTAAAATATTTGGTGACCCTGATGTACTTTAAATATTGCACAAACCCTAAACCTAGATAACCCTAGGGTTTATGTTTCTAGCATTAAAATTTCATATTCATACATTTTTTGATTTATTTTATATAATCATGATATTAATTATATAAAAAGTGTATCATGTTTCATTACAAAGTTTAATACTTTCATTCACATGCTTATTCCCTTTAATTTAGAATGAACCTAGAAATGATATAAACACATTTATACATTATATTTTATATCAATTAAAATGCTTGTCATGTTTCATTATTTATTTATCATGTTATAATTATCTTATGTGGAATTATATTAAGACACAAATACTTAAACATAGAGAATACATTACATAATTCAAAAACTTCATTACCTAAAATTAACAAGTCTCTGTTATATACTTTTTCCTTTTTGGTTCACTTTGATTCCTTCCCTATCACTGTTAGACATAAGGGAACATCAGTGGTCTTACTTATCCCTCCTTCTTCTTGACCACACACATCTAGCCACCATCCCACCATTATTACCATCTCTACACTCTTAGTAGAACCTACAGTCTAGGTTATGATGCCTACATGTGGTCTCAAAGCTTGGTAGGTTATCAACACCCATGGCTATAGATTTATTGATCACATCAATGATTCTTCAACCATATTTTCCATTTTATATCTCTAACAACATTATAAAACATAAAAATACATTTTTTATGTTGTATTCTATCAATCCAGATTATGTTCCTTCTATAATTAATACTATGAAATGGGTTGAAGAACATAAACATCATTTGAAAGTGAAGATCTCCCACCTCAACACATCATATATTTACACTTGCCTCTCTATATTTCATTATGAATTAGTGAGGTAGGTGTAAAATGAGTTTTAGTTTAAAATATATTAGGATTGAACATTTTTAATATCTCTTTTATTCAACTTATTAATATACATGCTAATGATTTGGATCCTTCTGATATGAATGTATGAGGGGTTTGAGAATATTCCACATAAAGTCTTACAATAAATCACATTAAAACATAAATTAGAGCTTCAAACACTACATACAACATGTCAAGTTATGCCTAATTATCTTAATCATAATATCTTACTTGGAACACCATGGATTCATGATATGCACATAGTTCCATCCACTTTACATACATATTTAAATTCTAGCTACATAGATCATATCTATACTTATCCTATGGATAAATAACCATTCAAATATTGTCAACATATAGATCCTTCACACAATTATATTCCTCAATCAAATTTTAGTACAACACCATTATAGTCTACTATTCATAGCACATGCATCATTCCCATAGATAATTCCATAGATCATGATAATAAGTTTACTTCTCCTTTTACATCAAGATACTTCCAAAAAATGGGTTACATAGGATGGCCTTGGCAAACATGAGTAGGGAATACTTAATCCAATTGAATAATATGATCAATAAGGTAGACAAAGAATTGGATATAAATATAGCACATCCAATTTGAAGTCCTCTCACCATAATTCCTAGTATATCATATTTTTTCCACCTGTTCCATGGGTAGATGATACAATAAACCATGTTTCTACACTCTCAGTTGTTTACCCCAATATTATTAATGATATAGCTTCTCTAGATATACCTACTTTTGATGAATTCACTAATGATGAGGCTCTCTTAAAATTCTTTGGGCCATATGATGATCTCCCTTATTCATATTATAAGATTAGGTTCCCTCATTCTAAAAATGCCTAGGCATACTTTGGTGAGTGATCAGATGATTCATATGATATTTCACTTGACACATATGATATTATCCCTACATCACCATAAATTATGGATCAATCTAAATTAATTAATGAAGAGATAATAAAATTCAATTATGGTGCACATACTAATTCTTGTATCATACTATTGGTTATTCCCTTACATAAAGAGGAAAATATAAATATCCATCAAATTTTAAAATATTTTCCTAAAGTATTTTCCTAGGCTTATTATGATATGCTTGGTATTGATACCTTAATTTTAGTACATAGGATTACACTCTATCTTGACGCTAAGTCAGTTAAATAGATAATTCAAAAAATTCACCCCAAAGTTTCTCTTCTAGTCAAGGATGAGATCCAATGTCTCCCAAATGCCAATTTCACTCAACCAATTGCTCATCCCTAATGGGTTACTAATATTATCCCTGTTATAAAATATAATGACCAAATGTGATTCTTTTGTGATTCTATAGACCCAAAAAAATCATGTCCTAAGGATGAATT
This sequence comes from Torreya grandis, assembly GCA_037957365.1. Taxonomy (NCBI): domain Eukaryota; kingdom Viridiplantae; phylum Streptophyta; class Pinopsida; order Cupressales; family Taxaceae; genus Torreya; species Torreya grandis. The sequence goes on from JARHVA010006094.1 coordinate 245,847, forward strand.
TCCTATACCCAACATCGATATGATAGTTAACTCCATACTAGGATATGAAATGCTCTCCTTTATAGATGGCTTCATCGATTACAATCAAATTAAGATCATTGAATAATACAAATAAAAAACTTATTTTACCACACCATGACACACTTTCTATTATAGAGTCATGCATTTTATACTAAAAAATGTAGGTGAAAGATACCATTGAACAATGACATATATCTTTCATGATCCTATTCATAAAATAGTCAAAGAATATGTCAATGATTTTCTTACAAAATCAAAATAGTGACAACACCATGCAAATGATTTGTAATATATTTTTGAGAGACTAATAAAATATAATGTGTGACTCAATCCCAAAAAAATACATCTTTGGGGTTTCATCGGGTAAACTTTTGTGATTTACAATATCCCAACATGGTATCAAGGTTGACCCCAATAAATTCAAATCAATAATGGACATGCCTCTTTATACTAATTTAAAATAACTTCACTCCCTCCAAGGCAAGATTCAGGCAATACTCATTTTGTGGCACAACTCATGGATAAGACTCAATCATTCACTAGATTACTTTAGAAGGATATAAAATTTGAATGGGATATCACATGGAAAATACATGTAAAACTTATCTATTTTGGTACCACCAACACCTAACAAGCCACTTCTAATTTACATTTCAATGATAGATCATGCACTTGGTGCACTCCTAGCACAACATAATGATCAACATAAAGAGTAGGCAATCTAATACATAAATCATATACTTTTTTATTACAAAAAAAATTATCCATTAATAGAAAAACTTTGTTTGGCACTTATATTTGCTATTCAGAATCTCTGATACTATATGATTAACAATGATGCTTAAGTCATTACAAAATTAAATCCTCTACAGTTCATCATGTTGAAATCATATCTCTCAGGATGTATTGTATAATGGGTTATGTTACTCATAGAATTCAACATCAATATCATCTTACAAAAGTCAATAAAAGGCTAGATAATTATAGATAAATTTGTATCATCCCCATTATTAGATACAAATCTTATTAATGATGATTTTAGAAACAACTTCATATCATATAATACTACTTATGATACATAGATAATTTTATTTAACGGTTCTATATGTGCATCTCATGATGGATCTAGAATTTTTTTCATCAACCCACTTGGGCACACAGTACCCCTGACTTACCTAATCAATTTTTTATGTACCAACAACATCACAAAATATTAATCTTTTATCTTAGGCCTTCAAGTAGCTTAGGCTCTCTAGATAGAATCAATTAAATTTAATAAGGATTCACAATTAATTATGAATCAAGTTACAAATATCTACCAAAGAAAATTAGAATGCCTCATTCCTTATAATTATATGGTTTAATGTCTACAGGATCAATTTCAAAAATTCTCTATTGAAAACATTAAAGTATATATAGTCATCCATTCATGCTATGGGTTTTTGATTTAATCAGTATGATAAATCTAGAATCTGTAGGAGGTCATAAATTCATTATCAAAGATATAGAATACTTAATGAAATGGGTGGAAGACATTTTAATACAATCCAAAAAAGCATAATATATATGTCATTTTCTCATTACCAACATCATTTATCACTTTGGACTCCTAGCGCCCATCATCACTAATAATGGAACTTCTTTCAAGAATAAAATGGTGAATAAACTTTATGATAAATATAAAATCTAGCACATATTATCTACTCCATAATACCTATAGGGTAATGTTCAAGTAAAAGCAAAAAATAATATAATCAATAATATCTTCAGTAAAATAGCTATAAAATTTGGTGATGATTAGCACATTTTGATCATCTATGCACTAAGGCTTATTACACTAGGATTTACACACCAACAAGAGATACTCCTTCACTAGTATATGGAATAGAATAATTTATCCCACTAGAGTTAGAAATACCATCCTTATGATTATCCTTAAAATTTATCATCATAGATGATCATTATAGAGAGATACATCTCCATGAATTAGAACCATTAGATCACATGCACATTCAAGTTGTAGAGAACCCCAAGCCAAATTATAAATGAATCCAATTGACCTACAATAATTGTGTCCATGGTAGGGAATTTGAAGTCAATGATTTTGTTTTAAAATAAAATATTAAAAATGTCAATGCCAAAAATAGAACAAAGGAGAATTTAAACCAAATTGGATTAGCCTATACATAATCACATAAAATCTTATCCCAAAATTATATCATCTAGCTTCATTTTATGGCAAGGTGATCAAAAACCAATTTAACATCATGCATCTAAGGAAATTTTACATATAAAATCAAAAACTTCTTTTTTCATATTTCTTGTGAATAGATTATATCCAAAAAATACAAAAAATAATATAATGTTTCAAAAAAACATAAAAACATTCAAATATTTGCTCTAAAAACACAAAAATAGATTGTATGCATTTCTATGTTTACATTTCTTATATTTTCTAGACGCTACATATGCTAGAAATCTTAGTATAGTCAGTTTTATCATTCATATATGTTTCATTTGTTCTTGTCAAGTGCTTGTAGATTATTACAAGACTCAGGTCCACTACACTAGTCCAAAATTTATAGTATCTATCCATTGGGGGTATATACATTGATACATGCATTATTCATTTGACACATTCCCCCACTTGTGGGCACCCTATACACAATTTTGATTTCCAAGTTATATATTTCTATACCCTACATTAAAACTTTAGCATTGTTATATCTTAATATTGATCACACTCTTACTCAAAAATTTTACTGGATAATACTAATTTAGATTTAGTATATGTACCTTTTGAATCTTACAAAGATTTGTATTACATATTCATGCATACTTTCATTTTCAGCTTGCCTAGTTTAGACTTGATTGCATCTCTATGCTTATTATATTCAAGGGCATTTGAATATGCCATTGATCTTTGGTTTTATGACACATTTATTCATAGTATGTATGATTTTCACATGTGCCCATGTCTTTATGTGTGCCTTCTTGATTATGTACGCAAACATTTAAAATATCACTCTATGTGGATCTACACCAACTTTTTTGTTACATACATATGTGTATATTTAAACATGTCCTTGTATGTCTTGTTTTCTTAGATTTAGTGACATGTGCCCATCTCCCTTTTATTTTAGCCCCTTGGCCTAATTTTTATGCCTCATGTGTGTTATATGTATGCTTTCTTATATGTGTCATGGCCATAACATTTGTCTCTTAATTGTTACAAATGCTAATTTTAGACTCTATGAGGGACCTCATGAATCTCCCCATCCTACTTGGTGTTGTGATGGACATCATGCACCATCCCCCTAGGTAGCTATTTATTTTTACTTATATTTACTATTGTATACATTGTTTTATTTATATTGACACCCTTGTGAATGCTATACATGACATACATATTAAATTCTAAATGTATGCTAATATTATCTTACATTTTAATGTTATGTATGCACATGATATTGGATTATTATTTAATTATCATATATTATATAGATAACACACATCTTACAAAGCTTTTTATTTTGAGGACAATTATTTCATAAGTTCAATAATTCCCCTCAAAAGAGGGGGAATTCACAAGGGTTTGTCATAGAGATCAAGCTCCTATAATGCATTCATAGTAAATTTTAAACACATGAGCTTAGATTATAGAAGTTAGACTCAGGTAAACATAGTGGGAAAATAGTGACATAGAGATCATTATAGTTGCACAAAAATTAGATCAAAAGGACACTAGCGCCCAAATTGTGACATTAGCAACACATATTTAATAATGGCACCACTATCAAAGATATGGTGTTATTGTATAGTGCCTCAATTTTAGAAAACCCAAATTGGATAGAAAATTGTAGTTGGTAAAATACAAATTTATCAATTTTGCTCAAATTCATACTAGTTTTACTCATATTCATACCATTTTCCTTAGAATGGGTGCATCATGCATATAATGACCATTCCCATTTTCAGTTTAGATACATGTATACAAATTATCACAACTTAGTCCAAAATACGTATGCTCAAATAATAGATTTTATGGGAATGTGCATGGCACATTATTTTTGTATACTCACTTACACATTAGTTCATTGGATGGAATGACAAATTACATGTCATTCTCTACACAGTATACATTCAACATCATATTCCAAATTACACACTAATTTCATTCCCTACTCCATCATAGTGGTTAGCATTTTGGAGTGTCCTAGAGCCACCTAATATACTTGAGTGGCCATAGATCTAACATACCCAGTTAGACATTTCTAGTTACATCACATAATTTTAGTTTTAAATGCATCTACTACACATGGGTGGGTAATGATGGAGTAATAGCCTACTTGATTTCTTGATCCACCTACATGAGAGGGTTGGACACACCATCAGTCCAATCTAAGTTATTCATAGGTCATGATCCATTGATTAGGGGTGGGTAATGATGGAGTCAAAATTGGATTAAGTTCTTAAGCCACCCATACATGAGGATTGAGAAAGCTATCAGCTTAGTCCAAACTATTCATCTACTGATCACTATAGACACTTGCACATGCAAGTTGTCATTAGTTTTATGCATTGGTTCATGTACCCAATGAGGTGTATTTTTTCCTTTCCTCTCTCTTATCCCTTTTAATTAGTTTTACTTTTTTACTTAGTTTAGTCATTACTTGTGATTCTAAAATTAAGGACTGATTTATGCACATTTCATGTACAAGACATGCATTGGATCATGCTTTACATACTTAGACTCATCTTTATGAGTTTCACCTCTTAGGTAAGTCCAAGTATACTTCTTTTTTATTTATCCTAGTCATTTCACTTTTCTCTATTTTTAGAATAAAGGGGAGCAAATATAATCATATAAAAGTGTTATTTGATTGTTAAGAGTGATACTTGAGACTACCTATCCCTAACTTAGACATAGACCTATATTAGAGCCTATTATCATACTTATCCAACCCTTGTGTGAGCCACAGGCATCCATTGTCATCCCTAAAGTAGTCTTAAACCCTCATTTATTGATATTATCACTTCATGCCTAGTATTTTTCCATTTAGACACTAGTGTCATAGTAAGGACAATAGTGCCACATGGCACTAGTGTCCAAACAATGGTGCTAATCTCCTTTCCCTTTCTTTTTCACAAACATATATCTTTTCAAATTAAAAACCTCCTAGGGTTAGCTTAAACCTCTTTTATCACCCACAAAAGCATTATAATGGTATATATACATGAATTTTATCCCTATAAAAACTAGATGGAAATTAAATACAAAATACACCTTCAAAATTAGAACAAGTTGTGCACATTTAAGGTTATCAATCCTTATTCTTTCCTAATTCTTCATACTTCTATCTACAACATTCCTAAGCTTAGACTACCCAAATTTTTAGTTTCAATCACATTCAAAGCACTCAAGTGTACTATCATAATAGTTTCACTTGTACATGTACTACACTCTGCTTGATCCCTCTTTAGTGTATTGGTATGTAGGTAACTCTCATCATAATGGGGTGTTGAGGATGCCCAACCTACCCCACTAACAAACATGTTTTTTTATCTCATATCAATCATATGCCATAACAACATTGAGGATTAGGGTTTTCTCACAAATTCAATCAAAATAGGTAATATACAGGGTTTTAAAACTCATGCACATAGGAACATACCTCACAGATCTAGACATAGGTGTACCCATAAGCTCAGGATAGTCTTACATAGAGGACACTACTGCTAATATAGGGATGCTACCACCAAATTTCTAATAATGGATCTAAAATATAATAAGGGTACTATTATCCATGAAGGGTTTTGACACTAAGATCTTGTTTAAAACACTTAGACTAGTCTCTACTTTAGTTTCCAACCTCTAAATCATTTATCTCAATCATTTTCCAACTATGTTCTTAATTGTATTATTTATTAATATTTTTATAAATATCAAGGTTAGTTAATTCTATAAAAAATTAGTGGTTATATTTATTACTTATTACTACCCTAATTTAGTTTACTTATCTCTTTAACAAATATAGGATTTACATTCACTAAGTCCTAAAAGGTTAAAACACTTGCCCTCATTCTATAAATTTATTTTCACATACTATTATTGAAATTTTGGGTAGTTGTTTGAGAATAATAATATTAAAAAATTTAAATCGTAGGTTCTACTGAAACCTAAAGGATTCAACATAACCACTTCTTTGATCTTGAAGCACCCAAATTTATTGATAAGTTATTGTAAGAAGTGCTTTTTATTACAACATGGTTGTACTCACATCTTTTATGGTTTGTTAGCTAGTTGTTTGAAAAATTACTTAAGTCAATGGTTGGGTTTTTTGTATGCCATTAGTTTTCAAGTTTAATAAATAATAGAACCATTGTTTCATGAGTAATACTTGTTTAAACAGTTGTCTACAATCATCATTTTGGGGTTAGTTACATTTTTAATTTTATATGCCTTTATGACTATTTTTCACTTAATTTAATAACCATAACTTTATGGGTGAGATCTAATATTTAAATTGTGACATTTTTAATTTAATATGATGATTCATAAATGAGTTTGTGAGCCTTAGATATTTTTGAGTTTCACTCAACCTTATTTTTTTATTTTTAAAATCATGTTCATTTATGGTGGTACCTTATTCATCTTGAATTTTTTTTCTCTTTTATATTATTACAACATAGAGATATTGTTTGTGTAATTCTTTAAAACGTTTAGTCAATGATTAGGGTAGAGTGGGTCATTGATGGATGAGATCATCTTACCTAATATTTTTGTATATCCTTTGGTGATTTCTTGACATAGTTTATGTTGACAATTTTTCCCTCATGGGTCAAATTATCACCCCTACCATTCAAAACATTTCACATCATGCCATTTTATCTTATGAGTCAATGAGTTGGTCATAAAAATTCCTCAATATGATTATTGGGAACTAGATTGTCATAACATGTTATGAAGGGATGAACATATTAGTTTGGTTGTGCATTTCATAAGTGTACTTAGGAAGCCAAAAAAAATTGAAGAATTGAATGAAAGTGATTTAATTTGTGTCATAAATGTTCCATTAAAGTTTTGTATCTTGATGTGTTTTTTTTATCTCAAGATACAAGCTCTCAAAAATGATCTACCATAGTGAGACATGCCCAGGAATGTCAAAATAAGGTTGTAAGAATTATTAATTTGGATTTTAAAATACTTAATAAGTTTAAGTTGAACATAGATATACCAAGTGGCATGATCTCAAGAGATTAGAATAAATATCAATGGCATGTAAGTGATCGCACGAGGTCAAAAGGTCAAAAAAGATCTGATAGAGTTTATTTAATCATGTAGTTGAAGATCAATAGTGAGCTCAAATTCAAAAGGTTAGTAGATATTGGGAATGAATGAAATGATAACATGTGTCTTGATCACAGTGAGCTCCCAAGGAAATTGAAAAAGCACATTTGATCATACAAAAGTAGATCTAATGGAGTGCATTCAACCACATGGATTAAGATCAATGGTTTAGAGCAAATTAAAAAGGTTGATGAACTAAGATTTAATGTGAGGTCATCACATTATGTAATCACATTAACTAGATGAAACTAACATTAGGATCCTAAGTATGAATGAAGGGCTGACAAGTGGCATGATCTAGGAAGCATATCATAGCTTAATGGCTAATGATGCAATTCAAGGCCAAGAAACTCTCAAGGAAATCAAAGGAGCATAATCAATCAGGTTTCATGAGGGTAAAGGATGAGGACACATATCTAAGGTAAAAAAAATCAGGTTTTAAAATATGATAAGCAACCTAAGGAAGGTGCCACATAGGTAGGCATGTTAGTTCAAAGGGATTTCACCACCTAGATAGGTAAAGGTATAAATGCAATATTAAGATACAATATGGTTTACCAGGAGTAGACCTTGTAGAATCATAGGATTCCATTAAATATTAACTAATACCTCTTAAAATCCCTTAGGCATGAATTTTACATCTTGTTTAAGATCAATAAACTAGCTAGATTGTAGATCTTCATGGTAATTATGGTTATATGAAAACCAATAGGGTAATTGGTTTTCAGCTATAGAGGACCTATGTTCAAGGTTTTGGAGTAATGGAAAAGTTATGATAGAGAAATAAGTTAGTGTAATGGCATGGTATTGTGAAAATTATGTTATAAAGGGACACCAGATGAATGAACTCAAAGTTAATGTCTGATAGCATAAAAATCATATCAAGATAATGCACAGTACTATGTGCTCACTAAGAATATGGAGAGTTTGGAGGTTAGATAAGGTGGAAAAAGCATTCAATGAAATTTAAGGGTTTTTTGGAAAATTTCCCTTTCAATAAGATCATGACATAGCCCCTTCAACAAGTTCTTGTCTTCTAGTGTGTATCTAGGCCAATGAGAGGACTTGAGAGCTATTTGGAACTAATCAATGGTTAATTTCTAGATTAGATCAATGTTAATTGATCAAAAGGTGGTTGGGACTCATTTATAATTATTTTTGCCCATTTTCTATATATCAACCATTTCTTCCCTTTGGAAGCTCTTGGATGATTTTCAATCTTTAGAGACAAGAGACTTTTATGCTTTTGTCTTGCCCAAACTATGCCAAGATTTATACTGTAATACCTATTTGATGTAATAAAGAGTAGATTCCTCCATTTTTAAGTTGAATTGAAGTGTGTTTCATGAATTCATTGATGTGGTTAAGTGAATATATGCTTTCCTTTGACTTTGTCTGAGTTTTCTCACCTTCATGAAGTGTCTTGTAGCTTTCATAGGTCATTATAAGTGCAATAAATAGTTTGTTGATTGGTTTGGAAGTGGATAACTACCCTCCCATGCTAGATTGATAACTAGTTCAATAATTTTTTTGAAATACTTATGTGAAAGCTTATCAAAGAGTGAGTGAAGTAATATTTGCAAGTTTGAAAGTGTCTGATAGTGTGTTTTGTGTAATAGTAAGTGTCCAAAACATTGGTGCATCACCTCATTTTACATGTTTTCATGCATTATTGTCTATTTCTCTAATTTGAGCAACATTTTAGGTGATAATTTGGGTGACGGTTCTACCTCAGTTGATGACAAAACTTCTGAGAGCCATAACTTTTACACTGTAGATCTAATCAACTCATCATTTGAACCGTTGGAAAGATAAGAATGAGGAGAATACAGTGAGATGGCATGGAGCTTTGATCAATATATTTTTCCCCTAAAAACCCAATGAAAGTGCCCCAAATTTTAATTTTAGTAGTGCAGTCTAAAAATAGTAAGTTTCTAAAAATAGTAGTTCCTTAAATTTTATATTTTTATAAATCATGGAAGTCAAACCACTTGATCTCCTTCAATATTGGTAACCTTACACATCCTCATCCTACCTTAAAAATGTGTATAAATGAAGATGTAACCTAAAAGGGAAATCAGACATCTCTTCTCAGAGATAAGCATATGTTTGGATCTACAAATTTTGATGAATAAAACATCTCTTCTTAGAGACAACATTATTTTTATTATGTTGTTCTTATATCTTGAATTATCTTTAACCAAAGCTTCTGATTTTTAGATCATTCTCTCCCTTTTCCATGTAAGATATTAGTTTAGGTGATATATCTAAGGTAATTATCCCTCTTTGGAGGCTCAAATTCACTATAGGATACCCATAGCCTAAGGTTATTCCTATTTTATGGCTTAGTTGGAGAGAGCCCAAAGAACTCCCTCCATGGGTGAAAACTAATGCCACAATAGTTTTTTTCATGCCTGGTAGGACCCATTCTCCTTAGCATACCTAAACTTTTGAGGTAAAGAGAAGTATTTTTAGTAGAGAAAGACATCCATCATCATCAAAAGCTAAATATTATTCATATTAAAAAATTTATAACATCATCTAGTAAATATTATCATGCCAAAGGTAACTACATGGTCAACTAAGAAAGGTATTCCTATTGAATTCATTGAATTTCCTTTTATTTCATATAAAATATCAAGGTTTGGTAGGAAAAGACCATATATTTATAATAAATATTCATCTCTTAGTAATCTTATTATCCTAAGTAGTCTAATCCCCACTATCCATATGGCCATTAGAAACCAAGTTTTTGTTCCTTTCACTATGGATAGTCCACTAAATTTATCCCATTTTGATGGAATTCCTATGTCTTCTCTTAATAGTATCCCATTATTCTTAGGAAAAGATCAAACAACTCCTATTGAACACATATAGGATGTTGACAACCTTTATTTAGTTCACAATATTGTTCAATATAATGTAGCTATTAGATGACTTGCTTCTTCCTTTAAAGGAAAATCATTACAATGGTATAGAAATATCCCACTAGATTCCATTTCTACCTAGGATGAATTAGGTGCGACCTTAGTCATATAATTTGAGGAAAAATCTAATCTCTTATCCTTAGTTAAATAACTGACTACCATATGGAGAGCTCCTCATGATTTCATATCTGATTTTAACCTCAAATTCTAAAATACATGGACTGGGATACTTGAATTTATTATAAAATCCCTAGAATATGCCTTCTTGTATTATCTGAAATCCCTTAACTCTAATATTAGTGTGATGATATATTTAATGGGTGGTATTACCTTACCAAATGCATATGAGGTTGCAATAAGAGTAGAAAATAGATTTATATAAGTTGGTAAACTCTCCCCAAGGCCTCTAATGCCTATATTACAAAAAATTAAGTCTATACCACCCCCTCAAGTTACTCAAATCTGATATTTATCCCCTATTACATCCTCTAAAGATCAAATTATAGCCCTTTCTAGTCAAGCTAATGAGCTTGGAGAGTTAAAAATATTCTTAAAATATTTTGGGAATGAAATAGTGAAACTCAAAAGATAGTGGTACCTAGATACTAGGCCTTATAACCAATCAAATCAAACCACCTATCAACTATTCATAGATCAAAGGCATCTTTATCAAGGGTTTAGATAAAATAGACCACCCTATCAACCATAAAAAGCCATAACCCAAGCTAAACCATATGGAACTCTTGATCATAATGTACCTTCCTTTTAAATAGCTATTGTTTCCACACTTCCTAAAAACAACCTTATGTGGGATTCGGGGCCCTCTAATCTCACTGATGCTCAAAACCAAGCCTTGGTGTCACAAAATATTACTATGCCACAAATGACACAAGAAAATTTTTCCCTTCAAAGAGGTTAATATCTAGAAATAGGTTTGGTACCACAAATATAACCTCAAAAATTTTAAGGGTAGCCTAATTCTATTAATGTGAATTGTCAAATAGATGATCATATTACGTTCAACTAGAGTGGTGAGACTAGCAATATAAGTAGTCAAGTTGCAGCTCTAACTAGAACTAAAATAAGATCCATTGATGAGGATTAAAATGTGATTAATTCTTCAATTAATCCTAATATTATTTATAATAGTACCAATGATCAACTTACTACCCCTACAACATAAATAATTCATAATAAAGAGGTTGGGAATGATCCCCAAGTTCCTCTAGTTCATGAGAAACCAATGGTTCAAAAAGTGCAACCAAGAAATAGTGGGCTTAATTCAGTATAGTGGACCAAATGAATAATTCTAATAAAAAAATTATCATTTCATATTCTCTCTCTATTATATGACAAAAGGATATACTCATTCAAGAGATTTTATCCCTAAAATTATCTCCAAAATTAGTTGAGAAAAAAGGTGTTATCCTAACCAATTCATATTATCCAACTAAACAATATGTACAATAGGTACATAATATGGTAAAGATGGAAAAAATTGAGGTAAAATCAAACAAAAATCCTCCTTTATACCTCTCATTGATATTTGGTGACACTTTGGTTCATAATTATATGGTGGATAGTGGAGCCAATAACATTGTTATACCTAAGAAAATTGTAGATAAGCTTGGTATTATTTATGAACCAAATACCAAAGGGGTATTACAACTATATAGGTTACCAAAAAATACAATAGGAATTATTAAGATTTAAATCTAACACTACATGCTTGTCCCAATGTTACCATTTAATAGGATGTAGTTGTTGTAGACTTGCCTCCCTACTTTGACATATGTCTATAAAAGGAATTCAATTCAAAGATTGGAGGATACTTATCATATGATTGGAAATATTTGATGTTTAAAACTAGGTATGTTATGAAAGTGACAATACATTATGAACCTATTTCACATTTCCATTTAGATCCATATATGTCAGGTGTGGTGAACATTAACTTTATCATCTCAGATGAGGTACTAAAAACTAGTGAAGTGGAAGATGAATCACCTTTAGATGGAGTTATAGATCTATTCCTTGATAAGTGGGCCTCTAATTTTCATGAATATGATCCTTATAAATTAATTAAATAATAAGGACTTAGTTTTTATTGCCTCCATGAGAATGATGCACCAATTTCAACTATGGTGAAGGATGATGAGCCTAGTGATGGTCTATGGCAATTATACTTTTATGGATCAAGGAATAAGCATGATACTAGTGATATAATGATGTTTATTTCTCCAAAAAATCAAATGTATTTTTCATCTATTATGTTTTAGTTTGGTTGTTCAAATAATGTTTCAAAGTATAAGGAACTAGTACACAGTTTGTAGTGGGTTAGGAAGATGAAAGTCAACACCTTACAAGTATTTGGTGATAGTGAACTTGTAGTTCACCAATTAAGATGTCATAATGTATGCAAAAACTTATTGCTTAGATTTTATAAGCATATGGTATGGGTCTTACTTAAGGATTTTTAGGCTTTTAACATTCAATAAATATCAAGGGATGAGAACAAACATGCAGATAGATTGGCTTCCATTGGGGCATAATTTAGTATCCTTGATATAAAAAGTGAAAAAAATTAGTCACCCATTAAATTAGTGGTAAGACCTTATATTAAAAATAACCATGAAAATTGGCAACTATTTGAAGATGACAATTAAATTATCAAGTTCTTACAAGAAGAGGCTTAGTTTTCCACAAGAAAACAACCAAAGTTATTGAAGTAATATGGTGATCAAATTATTAAATTAAAAAATAAAATCTACCCAAAGGATTAGTCACACTTGATAACATATTCAGTGGTGATGATGATTTGAGAAATTAAAAGTTATGTATGATAACAAAGGAGGAACACTATGTGAATATGGAGATTGCAACTAGTAATAACTTGAATTTGGGTAAGGTGTCCACTCCTTCACAAAAAGAAGATTTCATTGAATTATGTGCAAACTTTGTTAATGTGTTTTCATGGTAATATAGTGATCTCAAATGATTTGATCTAAGTCTATCTCAACACAACATTGAGTTAGAGGTTGAAACTAAACCAGTAAGACAAAGACAAAGGCCTATCAATCCAAAGCTTGATCCTTTGATGAGAAATAAACTTCATAATATCAAAAAGTTATCTATTATATTTCCAATCAAACACTTAACTTGGGTGGAAAACCTTATTTCAATATGTAATAATAATGGTGAAATTAGACTAGATGTTAACTTAGGAGATTTAAACAAGGCTTCTCTTAAAGATAATTATCCATTGCCATCCATGAAACAAATTTTACAACTAGTTTCAGGTTTATAAAGGTTTTATTTTTTAGATGAATATAGTGGCTACAATTATATTTTCATCAAAGAAGAAGACTAATTCAAGAAAACCTTCACTACTAAGTGGGGGATGTTTGCATATATAAATATGTCCTTTGGTTTATCCAATGTTGGAGAAAGATTTTAGAGAGCCATGGATATGGAATTCTAAGGCCTTATTAATAGGTTTATACTTATTTAATTAGATGACATAAATATTTTCTAAAGGATTACAAGTACATGGTTGACCTCAAACAAGTGTTTTAAATGAGTAGGCAATTTGGGGTGTCTCTAAACCCCAAAAAGTGTGTTTTCTTAGTTCATGAAGGTAATTTTATTTTGCATGTGTTTTCAAAATGTGGTTTGACTATAGATATTGAAAGGGTAGATTCAATTCTTGCACTTTCCTTGACCAAACACAAGAAGGCTTTGCAAAGCTTTTTAGGCAAAATCAATTTTATAAGAAGATATATTTCAGATTTTTCCACTTTAGCTAAGCTACTTATAGCCATGCTAAATAATAATTAGGGTTTTATCTGGTCCAAGAAGGATTAGAGAGTTTTTAAGAGATAAATAAGACCATATCTAGTGCTCATACACTCATAAACCCATATTTCACAAAATATTTAATTTTTTACTCTTATGCTAACATAGACATCATTTCAGGTATTCTTATGCAACAAAACCATGAAGAATTGGATCAACCAATAGCCTTGTTTTGTAAAGGCTTGGAATAATATTAAACAAGGTAAAATTTTGTTGAAAAACATGTACTTTCAATTATAAGTTATCTCAATAAATTTAGATACTTTTTGTCTAACAATAAGATACACCTAATGGTTGCCCATCCAAGTATCAAAGAGTTTCTCTTGAACAAATATATAAATGAGAAAAGAGCTGGTTGGATAACAAAGGTAATGGAGTATGATGTGGAAATCAAGGTCACAAAGTTAATTATAGGTAATGGACTTTATGATCATCTATCCTAATACTTGAAAGAGGCTAATGAGGTAGGCTTGGTCTCAAATGATGAGGAAGTTATAGCTAATCATACCTCACCTTCCAGCTACTTTCATGATTTGGTAAGATATCTCCAAAATGGTATTTATCCCTCTCATCTTAAAAAATAAGACATTTCAGATTTCAATAAATTCAATTTCTTCTTATTGATGATGTTTTATTCAAGAAAGATATCAATGGAATGTTACTAAGATGTATAGAGCCCAGCCAAACATAGAGATTGCTTGAGCAGTTCCATGATGGACATGGTGTAGAGAATTCTTTATCAAGGACCACAACCATTAAGATCATGAGAAGTGGATATTATTGTCCTAACATGTTTGGTGATTGTCATGCATGGGTTAGGAAGTGTAAATAGTGTGTTATGTTTTTGGGAAAAGTAAAACTTATAGCGATACCTATCCAGCCTATGGTGGACCATCCCTTTATTCAATGGGGATTGGATTTTGTTGTTAGGAATAAATATATAAATCAATGAAGAATAATTTCATAGTATCAAAATAATAGATATAAATAGAGATGTAGAAATAATATAAATAAAATGCATAAGAAGACCAGATATAATATGGTTCACCCAATGTGGGCTACATCCATCAAGAAACACTTACTCAGATTTTATTATACACCATAAAAGTATAATCACTCTCATATATTTCTTCACAATTACAATTCACAAATCATTTTTGGAATTGTGCTCAACAAACCCTCCTGAATTCACACCTAAATTCATGCACTCTGTTCTTCCTTCTCAAAACCTAGTTCTCATAATGTATTACCAATGAATATCCATCAATACATAATACATCAACAAGTGTTATTAAAAAATAATGGGTACCAAAACCATGGGTGGAATCATCCCAAAATAATTTCCCATTAAAAGGAGTCCTATGACATCCTCAAACTTTAACTTGGCATTATTAGAGACCAAGTTGCTCACAGCCATTACTAGGCTATTCTAACTCTTTGGTAAGGAACACAAAATAAGCAAATCCCTAAATTAATTATAAAAATATATTTTTATATAATTTAACATATTCAAAACCATATTTAATTCATTTAGATTATCATCAACTGAACCATTTTTATACATCTTCATATTAAATAACTTTTTCATTAAAAATATTTTATTAGAAGCAGAGGGTTTCTCATATAACTTCCCTAATGCATTCATGAGACTTTTTATGGTCTTCTCTTACAATATATTAAATGTGACTGAAGATGCAAGGCATAACCTAATGGCCCCAAGTGATTTTCTATCAATTATCTCCCAAGCCTCATCTCTCATACTCATTAGTTACTTTAATTTTCCTCCTAGCAGAGCATGGAGGTCCTTATGATAGAGGTAATACTCTATTTGCATCTTCCATAGACCAAAGTTGTGTCTATTGAACTTTTCAACCTTTGAACTATGATCATTAGCCATAGCTCCCACTTGAAATAATAACCATTCCTATGATTCAATACATCAACAAATACAACCTAAAGCTCTGATACCATTTGTTAGGAATAAATATAGAAATTGATGTAGAAAAATTTCACAAGATCATAATAATAGATATAAATAGAGATTCAAAAAGAACATAAATAAAATGCACAAAAAGAAGACTAGATATAATGTGGTTCAGCCAATATGGGCTACATTCACCAAGAAACACTTTCTTAGATTTTATTATAAACCACCAAAGTACAATCACTCTCAGATCTATCTTCACAATTATAATACACAAATATTGTTTGGATTTGTGATCAACAAACCATCATAAATTCATACCTTAATTCACACACTCTATTCTTCCTTCATAAAACGTAGTTCTAATAATGTATTGCTTATGATATATCCATCAATACATAATACATCAACAAAGTGGTATTACAAAACAATGGGTACCAAAACCATGGGGTAAATGAACTCAAAATGGTTTCTCATTAAAATGGATCCACAACACAACATTTATTAGTCTCATTAATCCCCCTTCAAGTTCAAGATGTAAATGGATACTAAATGCTATAGATTACTTCACTAGATGGGTAGAAGCAATAGCATTGAAAGAAGTGAATGAATCCAATGTTCTAGATTTCTATGAATGTTTTTAGACTAGATTTGGAATTCCTTCAACCATTATTTCTAACAATGTTATGGACTTTATGGGGACTAGGATCAGCCAATGGGCAAACATGGTGTTTATCTCAGCACTTCATTAAATTACTATCCATAAGGTAATGGTCTTGCTAAATCCACAAATAAGAACTTGTTAAAGATCATAAGAAGGACTATTGAAGATAATTAGAGGTCATGGTATCTCAAGTTTAAATTAACTATATGGGATGATAGGGTCACCTAAAAAATATCAATAACCAATTCTCCATACAAATTGGTATATGGTAAGGAAGCAAGATTGTCTATTTATCTTGAGTTTCCTACTTTAGAACTAATGCATCAGCTTGAGTTATTGGAAAATGAACCAATAGAGGTGAAATATGTTGAGCTTATGGAGCTATAAGAGTTTTGGAATCAGTCCATGTTAGCCATGGAAACCCACCAAGCATAAGTGAAGAGAGCCTTTGACAAGATATCTTCTTCACAAAGTTTCAAAGAAGGAGATTTGGTCCTTAAATGGGATGAGGATAGAGCCAAACTAGGAAGGAATACAAAGTTTGAATCTCTTTAGAGTGGTCCATATATAATCTCCAGCTGTAAATCCCATAATGCCTTCTAAATTGTAAAGATGGGTGGTGAGGAGCTTCAGTCATTGGGATACATCTAAAACACTACTATTGAAGAGCTAAGATCCTTATACATAATTAGTTTGTTTATTTTCCTCCAAGTGTTGTTATAGCACATTATTTTTTTTGTTTTTTGTCCCAAATAAGTGATTTATTTGTACATTTTTTTATTTAGTTTCCTTATTTTATGTGTTTCTTTCCTTGCCTCAATGTAATTATTATATTTTTAAGTTAAGAGGTTTCTTACAATCATGGATCAGATTTTTCATTGTTTATGAGTCTAAAATTCATGTAAATGATTTGGTTCTTAAGCATAGTAGGCATGCTTCCTAGTTGAGTCACCAAAATATTAATAATTTTGCCCTCATAGGTCAAATTATCACTCCTACCATTCATAACTTTACACATCATGTCAATTTGTCTTGTGAATCAATGAGTTGCCCTTGAAAATTACTTAATGTGATTATTGGGAACTAAACCATCATAACAAATTATGTAGGGATGAATAGATCAGTTTGGTTGTGCATCTCATAAGTGTACTTAGGAATCTAAACAAAGTTGAATAATTACATGAAAGTGATGTACTTTATGCCATGAATGTTCCCTGTAATTTTGGTGTCTTCATGTTATCTCAAGATACAAGCTTTCAAAAATGATCTAGCAGAGTGGGACATGCTTGAGGATGCCAAGTTAGGGCCACAAGAAGTATTCATTTGGATTTAAAAATCCTTAACAAGTTAAATTTAAATGCAGAGCTACCAAGTGGCATGATCTTGAGAGATTGGAGTAAAAATAAATAGCACATGGGAGAACCCATGATGTTAGCAGGTCAAAGAAGATCTAATGGAGCATGTTTGATCATGAAATTGAAGATCAATGGTGAGCTCAAAGTCAAAAGGTTAGTAGATCCTAAGAATGAACATGGTGATGATATGTGTCTCGATCACTATGATCTCTCAAGGAAATTAATGAAACATATTTGTTTAGGCAAAATTAGATTTGATGGAACACAATTAACCATATTAATTAAGATTGATGGTGTGGATAAAATTCAAAAGGTCAATGAACTCAAATTACACATGAGGTCACCACATAGTGTAAGTATGTTAACTAGATGAAAATGATAGCAATATCCTAAGGATGAATGGAGGGATGATAAGTGGCATGATGTAGGAATTAAATCACATATCAATGGTTGATGATGAAATTCAAGGCTAAGATATTCCCAAGGAAATTGATAGAAAATATTCAATCAAGTTTTATGAGGGCACAGTATGAGGACACATGTCTAAGATGACTATAGTTAGGTTTCAAAATATGATAAGTAGCCCAAGGAAGGTGTCACATAGGTGGACATGTCAATTTAAAGGGATTTCACCACCTAGATAGGTAAAGGCATAAATTTAAGATTAAGATACAATCTAGGTTACTAGGAGTAGGCCTTGTAGAGTCAATGGATGCCATTAAAGCTTAGCTAAGACCTCTCAAAATCCCTTAGGCATGAATTTTACATCTTATTCAAAATTAAGAGACTAGGTAGCCTGTAGATCTTCATGGTATTTATGAATATATGAAAACCAATAGGGGAATTAGTTTTCATCTATAGAGGACATATGTTTGAGGTTTTGGAGTAATGGCAATGTTGTGATAGAGAAAGAAGTCAGCACAAGGGCATGGTCTTCTAACAATTATGTTCTAAAGGGACACTAGATAATGAATTCAAAGTGACTGTATAATAGCATAAAAATCATATCAAGATGATGCATGGTGTTATGTGCTCATTAAGAAGATGGAGGTTAGAGAAGGCAAATAGAGCATTCAATGTAGTTTCAAGGTTTTTGGGGACATTTCCCTTTCAAGAGGATCATGAATCAACACCTTTAACAAGTTATTCTCTTCTAGTGTGTATTTAGGCCAATTAGAGGAATTGAGAACTATTTGGAACTGATTAATGGTTAGTTTTCAAAGTAGATCAATGATAATCAATCAAAAGGTGGTTGGGACTAATTTATTTCTTCCTATTTCCCTTTTCTAAATATCACCCATTTTTCCCCTTTGGAGGCTCTTGAATAATATTCAATTTTTAGAGACAAGAAACTCTTATGATTTTGGCTTGCCCAAGCTATGCTAGTATTTTTATTATAACACCTATTTGTTGCAATAAAGACTAAATTCCTCCATTTACAAGCTAAATTGAAGTGTATTTCATGAAATATTTGATGTTTTAAAGTGAATATATTCTTTCCTTTGCCTCTATCTAAGTTTTCTCACCTTCATGAAGTGTCATTTAGCTTTCACAAGTCATTCTAAGTGTAATAGATAGTCTGTTGATTGGTTTGTAAGTGGATAAGTGCCCTCCAATGCTAGATTGATAACTAGTTCATGCCTTTTTGTGAAATACTTATGTGAAAGCTAATCAAAGAGTGATTTAAGTGA
This sequence comes from Torreya grandis, assembly GCA_037957365.1. NCBI lineage: Eukaryota > Viridiplantae > Streptophyta > Pinopsida > Cupressales > Taxaceae > Torreya > Torreya grandis. Next base: position 265,635 of record JARHVA010006094.1, read on the forward strand.
TATTTTTAGGTTTTAAAGTGTTTGATAGTGTATTTTTTGTAATAGTAAGTGTCCAAAACATTAGTACATCACTTCATTTTACATGTTTTCATGCATTATTATCAATTTATCTACTTTTTTCCAAGAAATAGTTAGTTTAGGTGATAGATCCAAGGGAAACAACCCTCTTTGGAGGCTCAACATCACTATAAGATACCCACAACCTAAGGTTGTTCCCATTTTGTGGCTTAGTTGGAGAGATCCTAAATAAATCCCTCCATGGGTGTAAACTAATGTCATAATAGTTTCATAGATGCATTGATTGGTTATAGTTGGATTACATGTGTCAATGATTCTATTGAGTCACTTTAACATTATTGTTTAAGTTTGATATTGGATTATTAAAAATAAGATTTTTCTTATTTTAATGTGACTTGTAATTATAATTAATGATGTATACTCCATTGTAAACCATATATTGATCTTTGTTATTTCATTGGCTAAGATCATATTTGTTGACTTCAATTTATAATTATGTATTCAATTAGGCATTAATTTATAATGTGTAACTTATATTATTAGTGATAATTTCTATCAAAATAAGGTTAAGTGTGTATACCTAATTATTAATTTATTTTCAAAATCTTGACACATGTTGAATTATAGGAAACATATGCTGTCTTATGATAGTTTTTGTTGACCTTTATTGGTTTTATCATAAAAGGATGAATGCTTATGTATTTCCTTATGTAATTTTTTTTGTTATTAAGGTTTGAACATGGTGATATGATCTTTTAAATTAGTACATATTCCCTCATATTAATGAATTTTCTTAACTTTTTTTAAGTAGTACTAGGAATAACTTACTATTTAGTAAATATTAGTTGTTACCATAACTATACAGTTGGATTTTATATTGTAATTTACTATTTGTCCATTAGGCTCAAGCCTTATTCATTCACAATAAATTTAAATGAGATTATTTACAACATTATTATCAAATATTTATTAAATATGTGAATTTTGTTTCAAAGTTCATTTCTTCTATACCTATACAATGATGTTCTAACATCATTATCACTTAGTGATAGACATGATATCCATGCCAAGATATTGAAAAAACTTATAAGAATATATAGTGTTTTATTTACATATTTAACTTAAACACATTCAAATTTGTGTTCTCTTGATTTTGTTCTTTTAGCTGGGAATGACTCATTGTTAAGCCAATATTAGATGTGCATAAAATATACAAATCTCTTATGTATTTCCATAATTTTATTTTGGATATAAACATATTTGATAATATATAATAAAAATAATGGAGTTATTTAAAACTATAGTGTATTCCTCTATAAATTTAGTTGTATGAGTTTAAATTAGTTTTGATGAGATGGTTTGTTCCTTATGTTTATGTAAACAGAGACAATTGTAATGTGTATACTTATTGAAAATTCTAGTTTACTTTTGAATATCTATTTATTTATCTCATAGAAATTAATGTCTTAACCTCAAGCCTTAAGGTAATGTGTATTTTGTAAATTGAGTTTTTTTATGAACTTTACTAGTAATAGAATTTAAATATATAATTGATAATCTTATGTATTTGGGTATGTATCTCTTGATTATATTATTCCAATTCCTGATAGGAAAATCATTGCTATTATTATTTTTGTTTATTTTAGGTTAAATTATCCTTTATCTAATTATTGTACAAGGTAAGGTTTGAGAATAAAAATAAAAATCTTCATATATTGGTTTATTATGTGGAATTATCCCTCTTTGTCTTGAAAATATAATTTGGATTGGATAAATACTCTAATGTAGAATAGTTTTTTAAAATCAAATATTAGTCCTTATCCAATAATTATTTCAAGAGTTATTATAGATTATAAATATTAAATAATATTGGACATTGATGTTGGTTATATAATATATTTGTTATCCTAAATGGTTTGAGTATTCATATAATGGATCATTATAAATTATACAATCCTTTATATACTATTATAATAGTAATTGAATTAATAAGATCATGTTGTTATGAAAGACTATAGGATGAAATTTTATATTAAAAAGGTGATTTGTGGGTATATCTAACCTTTAAGATAAAGAGGATATTTTGTTTGAGTTTTTTTAATTAAATATATTTTGATATATTATATATTATTAATAATTCATAAACTCACTTGACAAGAATAAAATTAAGTTGTATTTAAATGTAATATAATTAGATATATTGACAGTATCTCTTTAGATAAATCAAGTTATATTGATTTTATTAAGATTGAATTATTGAGAGGTCCAACTCAAGTTTCATAACATAAATATATTGAAATTAACCAAAATAAATATGTGGATTTATAAAGATATATGTTTAATATTTAAACTTTCAGTTTTAATAACTTAAGCAGTTCTCTTTTATAATAGAAGCATAGAACCATTTAATAATAGAATATAAATGTTTAATTAATAAGGTTATTTGATTAAAAACTAAAATAATTTACTTGAAAAAGTTTAATGTGTTCCTTTGGAAATAAACATAATAAAATTTTAAAGACGAAAAGTTTATGCATGCACAAGATCAACCCATAATGAAGCTTGGATTGATTATCCACACGGAAAATGGTGAGTGCATGGTGCAAGCACATTTATTGTCTTAGAAAATTAAGGAATATTTTTAAAAGGATGTTTTTCATAGTGTCTACCATTATATATTTTTTTATCTCATTTCATATTTTTATGTAGATTTGTTAATAACTTTATGCTTAACCATCTTTCAATCTTTAAACTTGTCAACCAATTTGGAATGTTTGAGACTCACATGAGTTTTTTGTATGAATATGAGATAATATAAGGTAAAAATGGTTTAATTGTGGAATATCATTAACTTTATTGGAATTTATGTTGTGAATCATTTGTTGGTGAAATAATTTACAACTCAAACGTTTAGATTTTTTTGGTTTATATTTTTGTGTGTGTGACAACTAGAGATTCATACTCAGATACATTATTTATATAACTAAATTTTAATCTATTTAAAAAAATTAGATTTATATTATTATGTATATATCAATACCACTCCTTATGCATGATTTTTACACTTATCTACATCAAAATATAACTTCCATATACCTTCCACATCTAATTTTATTTTAATATTTTATGAAGTGTTGACCCTTATTCATGAATGAAGTAAGTTTCAATTATTTTCTAATTCATAATATTTTCAAAAGGGATAAATTTAATTCTATCCTTAGCCTATTATTCTAGAGCCTCATCATATATTTGTTTATGTAGCTCATCTATTCCAAATTCACTGTCTTCTAGATCATATTAGATAGTATAGTTGATTTTAAAGGGGGTAGAATTAAACTCATTCACATGATAAGGATATGTTTGTTTAGTTTTTATTCTAATAATAGTATAATATATATTTATAATGACCATGTGTGACCAATATAATGATATTTATCCTCCTATTTTAGATTTAAATTATTTTGATAAACATAAGGAAATTCAATGATTGAGATATTCTAAGAAACAACAATATTGGGATAAGGATGTTAGGTGATCACTAGATCTTTAATCACACAAATAATATTGATTCATCCAGCTTTATTAATTTTTTATTATCAAGGTGATCTTTAAACTAAGTCAATATTTAACACTATGGTTCACCAACATGGATCTTATACACCTATCTCAAGATATGACTAATAGGTGACTATTCTAAACTATTTTAGATGATAAATTGGAGATAATAAAGTTATATAATGAATTTTACAACATACTAAGCATAAGAATATACAAACACATTAAAGATCTAGTGGGTTAAGCAAGTGAACTCCCCTTCCACCATGTAATTAAATAATTATAAAATTTATTAAAAAATATAGCCTTCATGGAAAAAAATCACTACTACACTATCCAAATCTTACACACGAGACTAATTTTCACTTCTGAAACACTTCACAATAATATAACACCACTAGAAAAACAAGGAACAGAACTTGTGAGCTATAATAATTTAGCTTCAATACTTCTCATTACATTTTATGATGATATTTACCTTAAACAGAGACTATATGTATTCCATTTCACTTTGGAACCTACCAAATATTTTAGAAGAACCATTTCCAATAAGAGGGCATGTTTTTAATTGGTCATTCCCCCTTGATTTTATTGATGTTGAAATCATCACTTAATTAAAACTAGTGGTTTTGAAAATTTTGGGGTAGTTATGCAACTACCAACTACACATACCATCAATTACACAACTTATACTTGAAAACCTAGGTGGTTACACAGTTGTTGCTTGTGCTTATTGATATTTTCACCATCTTTGCCTAAATCCTCATATTAAAAGGTTGTAACATAATAACTTAATCAATAAAATAATGTATGGGCCATCCCAACATTTATTCTACCACTTAAACTTATATTAATAGTTCAATTTACATGAAAATTCTTAAATACATATTTTAAATATTGTTTTACAGAAATGAATTACATAATTGAATATAGTAGAAAGAACTAGACAACATGTCTAGTAAACTAGATCCATATTTTAGATAAAGGGTATAGGTAATACCCCAATCATCAAGTATTTTATTGGGAATCACATAGCTACTTTTTCCTAAATCTATGATGTAATTATGGATTTGATATTTTCCAATTATTAGAGACATATAAAAAGGACGAGGATTTATTTTATTACTAACCTATGTGGTAGTTTATTGGTAGTATCTAGTACATTATACATTGGTTTTATTTCTCCATTTACTCTCATTTCCAATTTATTTAGAAGAGCTAATGTCTTTCTTGAGATATTATTAAAACATGTCTATTTATCCTAGTATGGATAAAGATTCCCAAATGAAAATTTATGTGTTAGTCTTAATAGTTTCTTCTAAACAATTTAGTGGATTTTTTGGTTCAAACTTTTGAAGATCACAAATTTTCCATTATTTTATTCTATTTTACATTGGGTAGGTCCTTTTTTATTTCCAAGTTATTTTAGGGGTCTTCTCTACTTAATATGTGGTTAATTTTCTCTTTATTGGTATCTCCTTTGGAATTTTAATCTTAGTTGTTTCAATTGAGGAAACCATTTCTAAAAAAATGGTCTAAATATAAACTTGAGATTCTTTAGTATTTGGCTCATTAGTATCCCTCTTTTATGATATAGTCATGCAATATGATTACACTTGTGCATTTAATAGAGTTATTTCATATGTGTTAATGGCATAAAAATAACCAATTAAATAACTGACCAAGGTATTATCAGGAACTAATGATTTTTTAATTTATTCCACCTCTTAAGGTTGGATTAAAGCATTCAACACCATTAAAGCCTATCCTTTACTTACATAAGCATAAATTTTTGAGGCATGTGGTAAGTTACCTAGATAGCAACATAACCTTACCTCTGTATCCATATTATTTTGTATTAAGACTATAGCTATGTTATGATTGGTAATGGATGGTTACTATTACAAGGGTCTAGTTGGGGCTATCTTTCCATATATTTGTGACATAATTTGGTTGAAATTTGGGTTATATATAATAGGTCATTTGATAATTTTTATTTTTTTGTATTTTGAAATTTATCATCTCATTAGAATTATTTATAAGAATATTATTTATTTATTCCATTTCCTAATAAGTTTTGGAAGTACTACAAACTTTTATAAGTGTTGGATTTATCACAAGGCTTTTCAAATAATCAAGTACTTGCATAGGATTTTTCAAATAAATAAAAAAATGAATGTGTGGCCTAGATTCAAACTTGCTAGCTTGTATTAGACTATTCTCTACTTTCACATAAATTTCATAAGAATCAAGCAAATTTCCACCTCCTATAGATTGTACTATCATAGAGATGTCAGAGTTTAAAAATATAAGATAATATAAGAAGACCATATCATTTTAGGGGTGAAATATTTATAGAATCCTATCCCAAATTTTTTTATGATTAAAGTTAGAGATAATTTATATATGATTATTTTGATGTTATTCAATTTCTCTTGAAGAGACAAGTTGTCACCTCTTTCTCTAAATTGGTTATGCAACTTAATCCCAAATTCATCCCAATTATATATGTTGTTTATAGGAAATATTTTATATTAGTATTATGTTTTTAATCTAAGATAAGAGTATGAATTTATGATTTATATATCATTTTATGTTATATTATAGACTTCACAGAGGCTACCCACATGTTTGACATGCTAAATAGGAATGAGTAAAGTCTCTCCATTGAAATAAGGGATAGATTTTAGAGCTACCATGGGCATAATATATTACACTGTGAAATTAAAGATGGATTAAATTATTAAATGATATAAAAAGCTAATTTTTTATTTATCCATGAATATTATGTGATGCATATTTATGTGAGGTATAGCAAATAACCTATTATGTGGTGGAGTGGATTAGGTCATCAAAATGTGAGAAACATGTATTTGTGCATCTCTAGTCTACATTTTCCTTAAGAAATTTATTTATCATTGAAGCACTTTTTACAATCCTTTTCATAAGCTAGGGTAATGGAATATTTGTAATAAAATATTGGATTTGGTTATAGAGACATCACGTGTTAATATTTTATTTTTTAAAATAGAAAAATCTAAGATTTTTACCAAAATCCTAGAAAATATTTAAATCATGAGGTTTTATAGGAATTTTTAAAATTTCATTACATTTGGCTTTCTAAAATCTATTAATACTTTGAAATGTTTGATTGAGTGCAGCCCGTATTTTATAAAAAATATGGGATGTTCTACTAGCATAGGATTGATCTTGTAAAACAACATCCAAATACAACTAGTTGTATTCCTACACTAATGCATAAAATAATTTATTTCTAGGGTAAAGATGGAGATAAAATAAAATACGTGATTCACTAGAATAGATTGGATTGATTCCACATTTGAACAAACACAAAGATACTCAAATATGCAATTGAATAGATATAAACAAGATGTAAAGTAATAGAATAATAAGGATGAGTTATAATTTATATAAAATTAGATAGGCAAGAAAAAATAAGAAGGATTAAATATTACAATTCATTTTATCAATGAAAGAAGGTTCACATAAATAAAATTATAATTATTTTAAAAGGCTTGATGATATAATATTATATAAGATTGAGGCTTTTTTATTATAAAAATATAACTTGGACTTAATAAAAATACAAGGAATTAAACCTTTTTTGGAATTCACTCATTAAATTTATCCAAAAGAATATTATGAGAGGAATTAAACACTCTCAACTACTAAGTAAAAAATTTGAAGAGATTACTAGTGTGCACTCTTCATTTTACGTGATTATTATCAATATTCTATAGTTGAGGTGGATCTCTAATTTACACCTCTTACTTTTTTCTTCATAAATTCCCAACATGGTTTAACTTCTTGCCTTCCATCCATTTGCATACTTGATTCAATTAAATAGTGTCAGTCATACCATTCATTCAAGTTATGAGTTCAAAGCTCAACCATCCTCTTAAGATATTAGTTTGATCATCATTTGTAAGACTATTTTAATAACCATTTCTACATATAAATATGAGATAGGTGGAAATTTTATGGAGCCTTAATTGTCTAATTGATGATTTTACATGTTATTATATGTAACCATCATTATTATCCATGGTTATAACTTCATATTTATAAAATATATTTATTTTCTTGGTTAATTGACTTGAATTTGGTATTGGGGAAGATGATACAATAATGTGATTCATTTTTTGATGATGATGTCACATTTTCACTCCTATCATTGATCAAGGGATGACTGAATGGTAGGATATCCATATTGTAAGCATTTTATAATTAGCTCACAACTGCCACAAAGCCTTATTAAATTTTCAATGCTTCTTATGAGCCCTAGTTTTCACATCTTTTTTATTTAGGTTTGAAATTTCAATGAAGGAAAATCTAACAATACAAGGGTCTTATTTTTTATCTAATGACATGATGTACTTTTTTCCATATGAAATCATCCTTTCACTTTAAAAAAAACTCTTACCATTGATTTAGAATTGATTAAATTAATTAAGTGGTTTATTAATCTACTTTATATTTAGAATTTTACAATAGCCTTAAGAATAATATTATAAAATTGACTAAGGCATTAATATATATAAAATATTAAACCTGATATAACTTAGTTGATAGTAAAAATGGAAAAATAATCTTATAGATGTGAACAAAAAATGGGATCCATCAATGTAGCATTTAGAATCTATAGTTATTCAAGTTAGTGAAACAAACCCATTTGGAAGCATCTACATATTATCAAACAGTGATTAAATATGCACCTAAAGGAAGAGGCATAGGAAAATGTGCTTCAACATGCAATATTGTTAGAGAATATTTTTGTGACATCTATCTTAGAATCCAACAATGAAAACAAATTATCATTTCACCTTATATATTGTATGAAAATATGTAAAGCATAAATTTAAAGATAAACTCTTTAATGTAGCATTTAAAATTTATAGTATCCCTTAAATCTCTTATTAATAAATAAGAACAAATAAAAAATTTAAAAATTTTATTATAATTTTTGAATTCTAATTTTTTAACTGATAAAAATCATATTACTTTAAAAATCCATTTTTTAGAATTAAAATATATAATTTTCAAACCCTAAAATTATACCCATTTTTTACAAATTTTTATTCTCATTTATCAGATTAATTTTTAACCAAAAAATACTCAACTTCCTTAAAACCAAATTGAAAATCTGGAAAAAGAAAGTGTTTGGGGATATCTTTCTACTAAAAAGGCCCTCAAAGTGGAACTTGTAATTATTGAAGAGATTAGTGCCTCTGGGAATTAAAATTACCTCATAGATTCAAAGGAAAAAGACCTCCTATGTTAGTTTCATAACCTGGAAGCTAAAGAAGAGGCCTTCTAAAAGTAAAAAACTAGATGCTTAAGGTTGAAGGAGGGTGACAAGAACACAAAAAATTTCCACCATTCAGCATCAAGACATAAAAATATCAACATAATCTCCCAATTGAAAATGGAATATGGGACCATTAGCAGGAATGGATACAACTTATCCTACAATATTATAAATTTCTTTAGGAACCTTCTCTCAGATGATGGAACTCTAGTGGATTCTCTTATCTCTTTTTCCCTCTCAAATTTTGATAAAGTCTTCTATACTATTGATAATGCTTACCTCATCAAGATTCCCATAAATGAGTAAACTAAAAGTAAATTTTTCCACATGGAAGGGTTTAAGGCACCTAGACCTGATGGTTTCCCACCTTTTTTCTTCCAAAAGTTTTGGGACAGTATACACCTGGAGGTTGAAGAAGTTTCTAGAGATTTTTTAATTCCAAATCTATTCTCAAATAAATCAATAACACATTTCTAGTTCTAATCCCAAAAAAATGAGCCACCATTATTCAGCCTTTGTAATAACACCTACAAAATCTACTCCTCTATTTTGGTAAAATGCATGGAATCTCTTCTTGATAAATTCATTAGAGAGCAATAAGGGGCCTTTATGGTAGGCATATAAATCATAGATATCATTGTATTGACTCAAAAAAGCCATGAATTCCATCTCAAAATCCTCAAGATAGGGCATATTAATCAAACTAGACATGTCAAAATCTTATGATCAGGTTTCTTGGTGTTTCCTGATGCAGATTATGGAAAATATGGGGCTAAATCACAATACTAGGAAAATTATCTAGAACTGCATTTCCACCCCAAGTTCTCTATTATTCTAAATGGTGTCCCAAAAGGTTTATTTTCTACCTCAAGAGGCCTAAGGTATGGATATCCCCTCTCTCCCTACCTATTTATCATTTTATTAGAAACCTTATGAAGAAGCTTGAGGAGACCTTGCACTCAGGGCCTTATAAAAGGTATCTTGATTGCCCAAAATATAGATCCTATGACTCATCAGAAGTTTGTTGATTATACTATTATCTTAAGAGACACTTCAATTGATGAAGCTAAACATATAAAATTCATCTTAAATAGATATGAAAATTTTTCCAATGAATGTATCAAATTCTAAAATATCTCCCTTTTCTTCATCAACACCCCTTGTAGTAGAAAAGAATCACCAAAATTTGACATTGTCAAGTGGGTAAAATATTGGCAAACCACTTGGGTATCCCTTTATTTTTAGTAAAAATGGACTTTCTACTTTGGAACCCCTTAATTGATCACATATAAATAAAATTAGTGAGTTGGATGGGTCACTTTCTTACCTAGGTAGGGAAAGACCAGCTTCTTAATTCCTTAATTCAGATGATTCCCATATACCAAATGTCTATTTTTAGAATGTCATCCAATATTTCCTCAAAGATTGAACAAATACGAAAAAACTTTATATGGAGAGGAACTAAAGAAAGAATCAGATTCAATCTTATTACATGGGATTAAATCTATCTTCCAAAAGCTAATGGATTTCTTAGCCTGAGAAGCATCAAATCCATGAACAAAGATCTGTTGGCAAAAATGGGTTAGCACTTGATAAAGGATAATGGGGAATGGGAAAGAACCATAAATTCAAAACACCTAGAAGGAGTTGAAGAGGATGGATTCATATGGAAATAAGGCCCTACTAATAGATCCACATTCTAGAAATTTATATCTAGCTATAAGGACCTTTTAAAGAAAGGTATATTATGGAAAATTAGGACTAGTGAAAAAATTGATTTCTAGGAAGACACCTAGTTATCTCCCAACCCCCTCTCTATTCAAGGTATTTGGGCTAGGGGTATAGATAGTTCAAGCAGAGATGAAGCTCTAAAATCAAAGATTACTAGGAAATGAAGGATGGAACAAAGTGTTGGAAAGTCCTCCCTAGTGAGGATTTACCACTAGAAGAATCTTAGGTTATTTATAACCTCAACCTGACATTAAGATAGGTCCACATCCCCTAATTCAATAAGGAGGATCTCTTTATTTGGTAGATGGAAGAAAATGCCTCTTACTTAGTGGCCTCATGTCATACCACCAACCTCAACTTGGAAAGTGAATGGAGTCTATGGAAAAATGTATGGTTAAAGCATCTAACTCCCAAAGTCAATTTATTTTTTTAGCTTGTGGCATAGAATATAATTTTAACAATTGATAACCTAGTCAAAAGGGAGCTGATTATTCCAAATAGGTGCCCAATTTTTTTAAGTGTAGAATATTTTGTTCACCACCTGTTCCTTGAATTCCCTTTCAACTTGAATCTATTTAGTGGTTACTAAATTGACTTAGCATGGCTTGGATTAAACCAAATAATGTCTTAGATCTCATTTTGTAATGGAATTCCCCCTATAATATACCTTCCCTAGTCTTCCTTTGCCATATTTCCCTCCCCCATTGGTTTTGGTGTGTATGGAAAATTTTCAATGATGGTTTTTTTCTCAACAAAAGATATCAATTAAAAGGAATCTTCCCCTACCTCAACCAAACCATTTAATAAAACTATAAATTTTTTCCTCCCAAAGATAAAGATATCACTCCCCAACCTTGCTTATTCTAAAAAACTAGGACATCCAATAGGTTTTACACTCTTCCTCAAAATATTTAGTCTACAATCACACTAAATAGAAGGCTCCTTCAAAATGCTAGGTGAAACTAAAATTTGATGGTGATTCCAAGGTTAACATAGGTCCTTCAAGGGGTGGAGGTATTATAAGCAATTCTAAAGGGGAGATTTTGGTTGTGTATGTGGGTCCCATGGGAACCCAAAAAAACCACCTAGTTGAACCCAAGGCTACCCTTTAGGGTATATAATTGGCATTAAGCATCAACCATAATAGGATCATTGTTGAGGGAAACTCACTGAACATCCTAAATGCCTTGGAAGGAAAGAATACACCCTCACACACCATTAAGGACATCATTGATGATGCAAAGTAACTCCTAAATGGCTTATCTCATGTTCAACTCATACACACCTACAATGAAGGAAATGGTATAGTCGACCTCCTTGTCAACATTGGAGTTGATTTCCATATTTTAACTAACTATCATGATGTAAGAAGTGTCCCTTCTAATGTCTTTAATGCCATACAAGCTGAAGGTACCAATGCAAGTTAAAAAAATCATTTATTTGCATGTGTATGACCTCATGTTGAAGGGGAAGATCTTAATTAGGTGGATCTATAATTATTCCGAAGAGAGGGGACTTAATTATTTTTATGAGCCTTTGATGGGACTACCAAACCATTCATGCTCTTTTTAAATTCTCCCCATCCATAAACTTCATTCTACCCATTTTATATATGTGCACATAATCTCCATTGGAGGTGATAGGGATAGATTGGAACCTACTTCTTGCAAGGAGGTCTGCAAATAGAATAAAGTATGGAAGATGCTAAAAAATGGGAGAATCAAAAAATTCATGGAATGGGTTACATAACATAATGCTAATATTTCCCATGACTTTTTGGTGGCCTAAAATAAGAAAAAAGTGACCACCCATAGCATCACTATCAATGTTTTAGAGGAGTTCATTGGTGAAGCAACTCGAATGTCATGTATAGGCATAAAGGAATTCAAAGATTAGTCAAAAAAAAAAGAATCACTATAGCAATTTTTTAGGACAAATGACTTTGTGTAGACAGACAAAAAAGGCTTTTTATGGGCTAATCTTCTACACTATTGGCCTGACATTTTCCTTCAAATCATGTAGCACATGATTCTCAAAGGTAAATATACACATATTTTTTCCCACCATTTTTTGTTCCTTAATAATTTTATTGGATATAAAATTAGTCTACCCTACTTTCTACTAAAGTCCATTGAGAGTACCATCCTATTGTACTAAGTGAATGACATAAATCCCATCCTTCACCAAGGCTTGATTCTCTTTCTAGTTAGGCATTTCCAAGATCTTTAAGGAAAAGAAGTCCCCCCATAGGTTCCTCCTCTAGGGAGGACTCTTGATAGAGGATCCCATTGAGGGATCCCACCATCTCTCTAATCACACCCCCAAGATAGTTTATCAAAGTCCCCTCCTGATGATCTTCCCCTTAAACTATTTATCCCCAAACCAAAACCTATTGCTCTAGAATCGACTACCCCTACGAAGACAACCTGGAAAGGGAAAGCCATTGTGATGAATGAGCTGGAAAAGAATAAAATGTAGTTTGAGAACTTTAACTTAAAGGTTTAGCAAGTATATTTGGGTCTATCCAAAGTCATTCAGGACAAGAATTCACTTCACAAATAGGTTGAAGCCACATTTCAAGATTTTTTCCTTTCTACACAACCCACTTAGTACCCTACCTTTCAATCACCAAAGGTTTTAAAATCCCCCCTCAGGGCTCCCCCAAAGGGGTTCCCCCTAATCAATCCCCCATATAGGCTAAATTAAAAAGGCACCCTAGAATGATCTTCCTTGGAGAAGTGATTGAAGACCCTAGGAACTACACTCAAGCGAAAATATCAAAGGAAAAATAGATCATTCTTATGAAGGACATTGTAGATGTTGAAGACCCTCGAGAAGGGCTTTCCTCTGAGTTCTATTTTGGTTTCCTATTTTTTTGTTTTCATTATAGTACTATAATTTTTTGTTTTTTGGCTTTTTGACCCTATTGATGGCTGGTTAAAACTCTTGTACTACACTCTGGTGGTTATAGATCCTTGTAAAACCTATATTTTACCTTATCACATAAAAAAAATTAACCTAAAAATCTAAATTTCAAATCTTCAACTAAAATTTCAAACCTAAAACTCCCAAACTATATTAATTTATTAGTGTTAAGAATATGTATTTCATGCATTTTCTCATGTTTGCTAGTTTATTAGCTAGCTATTTTATCTTGTAGTGGGTTTGTTCTATATGAGGATTTATCCCACATTGTTTATATTAACTAGATTATTATTTCACCTTGCCTATATAAGAAAGTTTTTATATTTATAGTAACATCTCATTATCTCATATTATGATAATCATTTGATTTGATTGATGTTGCATTTCATTTATTTATAACTACATTTGTGATGTTCTTATTGATAACTCTTCAAATCTTGGCTTCATGGAATGTTTTTACCATTTATAACATGCTACTAGAGCATTAAAAATATTTTAACCATCCTCTTATATTACAAATTTTTAAACAATTCTATTCATTTATGGACTTGTAGAGATCCATTTTGTTGATAAAATTTCAAGTTTTCTCTTGGATTAGTCATTACCACATTGGAGATTTATCAAAGGAGATCTAAATGTTTGGCATAATTTTTTAAAGTCTTGGCATAATTTTATTCCATGTTGGATGTTGGCATGCCTTTGTGTTGGATTTACATTACTGAGAAAAGGAGGAGCTGAGGCATTTTGATCAGATATTTTTTTTACAGCTTGGTGTCATCCATCTTGGCATCCTTTTTTAGCAAAGGCATATTTTTTTAATTTAAGAAAGGTATGCTATATTAAGGCATCCTTTTTTATCATATCTATGGCATAATTTATTTATTTTAGATATATTTTAATCTTGATGAGATATGCCTAAGTGTTGGATTTTGCAAAGTGGAATTGAAGCTTTTCTTATCCACTACGTGGGAAAGATATATTAGATTGGTCATCCTCAAAATATTATTCCTTATTTAAATCAGCATGGAAGATAGGCATTAATATTTTATGGTTTGCTTTGGCATTAAAGATCTATAGAAGAGGCATTTCACTTTTGTGAGTGTTGTAATCCAAGCATAGGCTAGAGTAGAGGAGTGTGGATCCTCATTTCTATTGTGTTGGACCAAACCTATGAAAAAAAGAAGCTTTATAATTATTATTCTTTTTATTATTATATTTTTCTTTATGAAAACATATTTGATGTTGGTCTTACCCAGATCTTGCCTACATTGGAAGAGGAAGATCAGATCCTAGTTGAAGTATTGCAAATCTTTAGCTTAGCATTGAAATTTTATCTTGCTAAAACCTGCATTAGAATTTCATTTTTTTGTCTCAAATCTAACTATGAGACACCTATATTAGATATTTTCAACCTCAAATATTTTTTATAGTGTTAAAAATCTTGTAGTAGAGATTAAATATCTCATTTTGGCATCATATTTTGAACCTTAGCACTTTTATTTTAAGATCTATTGTTTGGTGTCATCTTGTATCTAAATCTGATCTTTTTCATTATCTGATCTAAGATTTGCTACATCTAATCTTCTACATTGAGGATCTAATTATTGGATCATATTTTTTTCAAATAATGAGATGTTAAAAGTCTTAAGGTAGCAGAGGCATTGGAAGAAAAGTCTTAGCAAAGGAGAAAGGAGAGAAATTATTCTTTTTCCACCCTTAGTGTTTGTTTTTTTGAGATCTGTGTTTGTATCTTCCTAGAGGGATATGAGCCAAAACACAACATTAAATATTTTTATCCTCTCAAAAAAAAAATCATTCAATTTTTCTTTTAAAAGATTGAATTTTTGCCTTAAGAGGAAGTTGAGATTCCTTGCACATGTATGTGGGTCACCTAGCTAGTTATTTTTTACTTCCATTGGCTTTTCTATGTTCATGGCAAAATTTTGGTTCCAAAAAGTGGTTGCATGCCTATTTTATTTTTCACTTTGGTCATTAAAATAGTTTATAGTGTTTTTTAAATTATTTTAACCCATTTTATGGGAAATAGTAACATTTGTATCTTTTGAACTGTAACTCATATTTGAGTTCTATCTTTTTCAAAAGTTCATGTTTTTCAATTTTATATCCATTAGTGTCATTAAATAGTAAAAATAAACTATTTTATAAAGTTCCAAAATTTGGGGGGTCCTATAATGCAATTTTGGGGGGGGGGGGGTTATCTTGGTGCCAATTTTTTTGCACCCTTTGCATTTTTTTCCTCTTGATGATTAGTTGGCATTGCATCTAAATATAGTATTGATCATTGTGAGCCTTTTAATGAACATAATCACCACACATAGAGACCTAGAACAAATACAATCATTAAGTACAAAATATTATGGTCCCTAATAAATGAAACATAACTATAATTTAAAAGAGAATTTGAAAAATTTTAGCATCAGTGTAAGTTTGAAGAATGTATGGGCTTGATTGGGAGTTATGTGAGTGATAGTCTCTTATTTCATTTTGATGGGTGGGATTCTCCATTTAAAACGTGGTTTAAGTTAAAATAGTTATTTAGGAAGGTAGACCACTTGAGAGTGATGTAGTTTGAAGTAGAGCTTACTTCACTAAATCTAGAGGACTTTGCTTTTATTGTAGATTATCTCACAAAATTTAAGCATTTATTGATGTAGTTGAAGGGTAGTGTTCGAGATAAAAAGGATGAAGATTGTCTATACTTAATCTTGTCTAAGTTGAGTGGCCCATTCTAAATCTTATCTACCTTTTTATCTAGTATGGATGCCTTAGGTACTGCATTCAAAATGCCATATTTATAATTATTTTATGAGAGACTCACTAGGAATGAATCCAAATTGTCTCACCTTGAGTTTTCCACCTCTTAAAAATCATTAGTGGCCTTACATCCTAAGTATAAGGGAAAATCTAAGGGTAATAAGAAAAAAAATCCTCCTCCACCTCAAAATTAACCTAATCCCACCAAAACTTATACATCTAAACCCAAACTATCTTCCAAATCCAAGAATGAGTCTAATTTATCTTGTTCCTATTATTGGGGACTAGACATGAAGAGTCTAGGTATTTTAAGAGAATGTAAGCCTTAGAGGATTCCATTAGTAAACACAAGATCTCTATCTCTACTTCTTTACCATCTCATGAGCATGGGAGAGCACTTAATGTTGTCAAGAGATCATAGCTACCTATTTTAAATAGTTGGGTTCTAGATTCTAGTGCTTCACATCATATGAATTTTATCAAGGAGTGATTTGTAACTCTTGGTTTGAGTTCCACATCCAACATTGAGGTTGGATATTTTTCCTTCAATTTTGTTTAGGGGAAGGGAGACATACAGATATATGGTGTCTACATCAATGATTCATTATATGTTTTAGACATCACCAGCAATCTACTTTTAGTGTATCAAATTTGTCATTCTATTAAGGTCAAGACAATGAATTTCACACCATAAGGTAATAAAGTTTGAAATTTTTTAAAGAAACATACACTCATTACATAAGGTTTTATCGATCATATTTCTTGATTTTACTATTTTGAGGGTTTTGATGATACTCCTCCTTTAGGGATGTGTTTAGTTTTTCATGAAGATTTTGAGAGTTAGATTTGACATGAGAGATTTGAACACATGAACTATAGGTATTTGAAGGAGTTAAACACTCAGAGTATGGTAGAGGGTCTTCCTATAATTCATGTCTTGATGGAGTCTTCCCTAGTTTTACATTGGGGAAACAACATCAAGATCAATTTCCTAGGGCATGCCCATGAGATATTCTTCACCACTAGAGCTTATGCACAATTATTTGATGGTATTTCCTACTCCTTATTTAAACATAGCTAAGTATGGACTTACCTTCATTGATAATTTCTCAAAGTGTACATGGGTTTATTTCCTCAAGTGCAAGAGTGATGTCTTATCTCACTTCAAATTCTTTAAGGCTTTGGTCAATAAATAGTCATCTAGTTGACTCAATAAGCTTCATATAAATAATAGGGCGAGTAATTCAATTGATATTTCATTAATTTTATATCAACCCATAGTATTGTTCACCAACATTCTATTACACATACTCTATATAAAAATGGCTTAGCAAAGAAGAGTAAATAGACAATGAAGGAGAAGGCTAATTGAATGATGCATTCATGGGATTTACCTCATATCTATTAGATAGAGGCATTTAATTATGTAAACTACATTTAGAACCATACAATACATCAATAATTTGAGCATATGACTCCAAATGAGTCTTGGTTTAGAACCAATCCTAATGTCTCATTTTTTTGAGTCTTTGAGAGCCTTGCTTGGACATTTGTATGAAATAAGAAAAGGAAAGCATTGGACAAGAAGAGTAAACCTTTTGTTTTTTAGGGTATTTTGAAGACATGATAGCTTATCATCTTTTAGATATTGATACTCATAATTTTCATTTTTAAACACATGTAAAGTTTGATGAGCATTTCAAATCTCATGACTCTTCATCTTCTTCCATGCCTACTTCTTCTTTTATTGAATCACCTCCTCTTGAGGATTCATTCTTTGAGAACCCAATTCAAGAGATTCCTTAAGAGGTCATAGTGGATGAGGATCTTGATCACACTGATGTTGCCACTATGCCTAGGTGTTCTAATACTATAGTTGATGAGGTATCACCATTTAATAGGGTCTTCCACCTACTAGGCATTGTTGTACACATTCTATAGGTAATAGAATTTTTTGTCAGGCATTTTCTAGGGATCTATAGTCTTTTTCATAGGCTCATGGAATACAAGAGTGGGATGATGTGATGAAAAATGAGTATTCTTCATTGATGAAGAATCACACTTGGGATTTGGTCACTCTTCTTAAGGTAATCAATTTGGTCATGTGCAAATGGATTTACCACACCAAGTATTCAGTTGATGGGTCCATTGACAAGTATAAGGCATGTCTTATTTCAAATGGATTATCATAAGTTGAAGGCATTGATTATTTTGATAATTTTGTGCCTATTACCAAGATGGATTATATTTAACTTGTAATTTATCTTGTTGCATCATAGGGTTAGCCAGTATGTCTGATGGATGTTAAGAGTGTTTTCTTACATGGAGACTTGTATGAGGAAATCTATGTGAAGTATCCTATTGGGTTTTTTCATGATTATTCTCTTATTTTTTGACTTAGGAGATCTCTTTATAGTCTCAAAATGGCCCCTTAGGCTTGGTATGAGAAGATGGATTAATTTTTTCTCTACTTTATTTGTTTATTACCACTCTAATCACACAGTGTATATTCAACATATTAAGGAGGACATTGTTATTCTAGTTTTGTATGTCAATGATCTGATTCTCACAAGTAGCTCTTCATCTTAGATTTATATTATTTATCAAGCACTTTCAACATAGTTAGACATGATAGATTTTGGTCTTTTGCACTTTTTCTTTGGTTTACATATTTCACAATCATATACAAGGATTTATTTGAGTTAGCATAAGTACACCCTTGATATTTTTTAAAGTTTTGACATGGTTGATTATAAGCCAAGTTCTTCTCCTTTTTCATCTAGATTGACTCTCACTACCTCTTGTACTACTCCACTTTGTGATCCTACATTGTATAGGAAAATGGTAGGGAGTCTTATGTATTTGACCCATACTCACCCTAAAATTTCATTTGTAGTTGGGCTTGTATCCAAGTTTTCACATGACCCTCATGAGAGTCATTGGCAAGCTACCAAGAGGATTTTGAGATATTTGTGAGGCACTACTCATTTTAGATTACACTACACTAGGGATTTTATTCATTTGGTTGGATACAATGATGAAGATTAGGTAGGTTGTCTTGATTATGAGAATCCCCCATTTGGCTACATATTTTGCCTCAGTTCTTTACCTATTTCTTGGTTGTGTAAGAAGTAATAGGGTATTGTAATTTCATCTATATAGGTTGAGTACATGGTAGAAGTTATAGTGAGTTCTTTAGCTTCATTAGTTAATGATAGATTTTGGCTTCATGCAGGATTTACCCACTATACTTTCAAGTGAAAACTAGAGTGAAATTCATATATCTTACAACCTAGTTGAGAATCAATGGACCAACCACATTAAGGTATATATGCAGTTCATTCATTAGCATATTCAAGATGGTGTCCTTAGCTTGGAGTATATTCTAACTTAGTAGCAGGTTGCAAACATTTTCACATAGTCTTTTGCATCACCTTATTTCCTTGAGTTACATGGTATGCTTAGGGTTTTAGAATTTGTCATTTGGGTGTGTTCATATGGACATCTTCCATATTCATTGCATGGATACATATTGTACATGATTACTTTATTAGGCCTAGTTTTTAGGACACATTATGTGGATATGCCACTATTTCTTTTTTGGATTCTATTAGCCTATAGGTTCACTTGAGAGTGGTGTTAAAGTATGTATTTAATGTATTTTAACATGTTTTCTAGTGTATTAGATATATATTTTGTGTTGTAGAGGAGTTTGTTCTATATGAGGATTTATCCCATGTTAGTTAGATTAGCTAGATTAGTATTTTTATTTGCCTATATAAGAAAGTGCTTACCTTTGTACTAGCATCTCATTATCTCATATTATAAATAATCATTTAATTTAATTTATGTTACATTTTATTTGTTTGAAGCTACATTTATTATGTTCTTGTTGATAACTCTTCATATATTGGCTTCATGGAATGTTTTTACCATTCCTAACAATTAGTTGAAAATTCAAATCCATAACCAAAGCTAACTAACTAATACCATATATCCTAAAATTTAATTCCATATATTTTAAATGTAAAACCATAGGAAAAAAGCCAAACTACCAAATAAAAATTGATATGTATATATCATGATTAAATTAAATCATATTTAAATACCTAAACCCTTATTAATTATTTAAAAAAATAACCCTAAACTGTAATTAAAGATAAAATTTATATAAAAACTTATTCCATAACTAAATATAAATCATAAACAAAATTCTAATACAACCATAAACCTTATATAAATATTAAAAGATAAAACATAATTAAAGATAAACCCCCATTTTAAATTTGAATCATTTTAAAATCCATGTTTAACTACATTTCGAAGTTAAAATTTATAAAACCATTTTTTTCATAGACTAATCAGAGTCTTTAATACAAATATGGTCACTATTTCTCCTTTCTTGTTCAAAATCCCTCTCATTTGACATAGTTATTCTTTTATCAACAATATATCTGATCCTTGAAGGAATTTTAAAATGGAAATGGGAGAGTTGTAGGGTATTTTTGGGGAAATGAATTTAATGCAGGCATAAAAACAAATAAAGGAATCTTTTGAAGTTAATTAGATGGTGAGGAGTATTTTTCATTTTACCTTTTCAAAAAAATATAATTACTTATGTTTAAAATATATTAAAATTGACATCAATTTTAGGACACATTTATGTTGCATTTATGACTTAGTAAATCAGTATTTACATTGTGTTAATGTTTTTTAAATACATATCTTCATAATAAAAAATATTAAACATTGAAATATAACTATAGTTTGAAACCAAACATATACACCTAATAAAAAAACACAAAAATAAAAGATGGTATAAGAAAAAAAATACAAGTTGTGTCTCATAAATAATTGTATTACATAACACCATGCAATATTAGTAATAATAATGGTGATGAAAAATTAATACATCATGACATATTTAATGTCAAATACAATGTAAATTCAATTCAATAAATATTAAAGCTTTTTTTTTCAAATTTTAATGTTTAATTACTTCTTTAAAATGGGTTTGTTTTTGTTGCAAGGCTTTTATCATAATGAGATTTTATGGATGGATTTTTTTAATATTAAAAAGGTCATTTCATGATCATATGAAGAAACACTTCATATTATTAGATGTTTATATATAATTTAGTTTAGTGGGTGGTTTGGGTTGTAGGATAGTGTTGTTTTTGGTGATTTATCAATGTTTATGGTATTTATTTTTTTTTTTTAAATATTTTTTATCTCTTCTTTTTATTCGAGATATATTAGGGCTTGTATGGTTTAAGGTATAGGAAAATGAATTTTCAATGTTTATTAATAGTAATGATTTTAAACATGGTTAGTGTTTCAAATATATTAAAAGATATTAAGAGATATAGACAATGATTTTGTTGATTATATATCCAATTTAACTTTTTATAATTTATTAAATGTTGTATTTTTGTGGGCTTATTTAATGATTTATTATGTTATGACTTTTTGAGTCCAATTTATTTATTTTAAGTAGGGATAATATAAATAAATATTTAGAAAATGATTGTTCAATGATCTTATGGTGAAATTATGCTTAAATATTTTGAAATTTTATATATTTTAGTTTAATATGGGTTAGATTTTAGGGTAGCATTTATTTAATTCATAATTTATTTTCTATGTGTATCTGAAATACATGTAACATGATCTTTAAATGCGATAAATAATATGTTTAGTTATGAATCTGAGGCCATCTAAAGTGTGTCCATTTAGATGTCATGACTTGACCATGTGGCCCCTTACATATATTTGATTATAACTTATTTTAGCTTATTTTGATAGCATTTAGACTAACAATTGTTGATGTTGGTCCTATTCTAGATGAATGAGTTATGAGATATCTTGAGTGGCTATTTTAATTATGCTATATCATGATTGACACTCACACTAAATTCATTTTATCTTGTTATATATATGTTAATTTATCTTAGTTATGTTATAGTATGTTATTGATTTAGCATGTCTCAATAATGTGGATTATCATTGATTATGCTTGTAGTTATTGGTTATGTTCATAAGGCATGCTCAAGGTCATGATCATTAGTATTGGCTGGTCCCTTTATAGCTATAGATGACTATTTAATTATTATTTCATGGTTAATTATTTTTTTGAATTCATTATTTTTATTATTTATATCGACATTATTTTGGTACTATTTATGTCTTATTTTTTAAATGTAGGAACTAGGATATGATCTAGGCTCATCAATGAGTTTGGACATTTTAGGTACACTTGAGGGGTGATTAAGCCATCAAAAGTCACTCTGATAAGTATAACATGTATTATATAATATTGAGACACCATCATTTATATATTTTTTGCATTATTGCTTTTCATATTTTATTAGTCTCACCCTATTTTGAGCATGTATGTTTGGTTCTTGTACCCTATTGGGATTATCGAGTGGTCATCATTGTTTTCTCTTTCTTATTCCTCATGTACTTGAGATTTTATCTTTATGTTTAGTTAACCTCCCTGGGTGTCATGCACACTTCATGAGTAAGCCATAAAGAAGTGTCTTATCTTAATAGCCTATTTTACTATTGGTTTGGTTAGACCATATATGGGTCTCTTAACCTTGGAAAACATCCTTAGTAACTTCCTTCATGGATGATTGACTTACCTTGATCTTTGATAAAATTAAAGGATTTCAAGGATCTATATTATTTTAATCATTTTGTTTATAGATTTTATTATTATTATTACTTTTAATGATTTTGTCAATCGACATTATTGATCTTGGGTAGTCTCAAAATTTTCAATTTTTATCATTAATAAATTTTAAGGATTTGATTATTACTATTATTAATTTTATAACCTTGTTGATTTTTGTTAATTATTTTATTTAATGATTTTGTATTTGATATTATTTAATGATTTTTATTATTATTTAAAAAAGATTTTATTTATTAGTATTAATAAATAAATTTGAATATTTTGTTATTTTGTTAATGGGGTTATGAAAAATTTTATCATGGCTATTATTTTATTATTTTTGTTACATCATCTTTGGTTTTTGGTTTTTTACTTTGTTGATTAACACGAAGGGAGAAAGACTTCACCCTTGAAGGTAATAGATGGTGGCGTGGGTCGAAACTCCAGGCTGAGAACTTGGCATAGAATGAAAACCTTGGCATTTTTGGAGTAAAAGGAGTCTTTTATTTTTATTCTTTTTTTTATTTGGGTGGAACTTTTGGGGACAAATTAGGTTGGGCACTTTTCATGGAGAGAAGGGGGTGTTATTTGAATTCCTATATGTTAAAATAAGTTAAAATGATGAAAACATGGTATTCAATTCCTTATTTGTGATCAATGTTGGAATGTTCCATATGCTTCAGTTAGGAAAGAAATAACAAAATGTATAAAGTAATGTTTCCTCTTTAATGCGAGATTAAATGTTGGGAGGAATTTTATTTTTAGCCTCGAATTTCCATATTTAATTTTTTTTTTAGATCTTTTATTAATCTAGAAGAGTGATGGGTTGAAACACTAGGAGGAGTGTTTGGCTTAGGAGATCATGACAGGGTTAAATGGGGATTGTGCTATGGTAAGGAAGGCATAGTAGTAGAGTTGGGCATGGGTTTTGGTGGCCATGGGAAGGAGCCAATGATAGGATTAATGGATATTTGAGTATAAGTAGTAGGCTACTACAAAATGGAATCCATAGTCCATTTAAGAAGCCTCAAACTAGCTATGGTAGCTTGCATGATTTTGAGTAAGTCATTATGGTTATTTTTATTATGGGATTATGGGTTACTATTTTATTTCCCCTTTAAAATGTAACTAAATTTAATGGACAAATTGATTTAAACCATTTACTCTTACTAGATGCCTTATTTTGAATTTATGGATGCATTTTACCAAGTTAGAGGAATTTTTTTAAAACTGTGGGTTTATATTTTTTGTTGGGTGCTACAAGATATATTTTGGACTTGTGATTTTGGGTCTATATTTATCAAAAAGTGAGAGAAGTAACCATGGGTTTTTGGCAATTAAAAATTTGATCTAAGATAAATATTAAATTAAACACTTGTGTTGACTCCAAACTATCTTAACCAACATTTTAATCATAATGCTTATTTAGTCTTTAATAAGGAATTATTTTCTATTGGTGGCCCTATTTTCTATTCAATCCCTATTGATAATGTTTTGCCATAAATCTTATGTAAAGTGGATAGATTTATCTAAATTATGATTCTTTCCATCTATGTGATTATGTTCATGATCCCTTATATGTTATTCCATTAAGCTTATTTTCTATATATCTTATGTAAAGGAGAATGTTTTTTTGAAAGCTTGATGTCTTCCTGATTTTTGATTTTTTTCATGTTTTGGAAATCCTTGACTATCACTTGATGTCATAATCTCTACTCTGTATATCTCCTTTCTAGATTTTAAGTTTGATTTATAAAAAAATTAATTGTCCATGTTGATTATAAACCTCCATTTTACTCTTGTTGTTTAGAGTGGGTTTTTCCTCAAACCAGTTGGATGGTGTTTATCAGTCTTGGACTGTAGTTGTTTTCATTTTACTTTGATGGAATGAGGTTACATTCTTATTTTATCTATTTTGGGTTGGACCCCTTAAGTTTAATTATTTTATGCTTAGATAAGCCTCTTGGGATGAGTAATGGACTTTTTTTAGACATTTTAATCTTACTAATTAGATATAATAGATCATTATTTATGACACAAATCATCTTCTATAAAGATTCAATGTATGCCTTGGGCATTAATTAGGCCAACTAGTTTGGCTAAGTGTTATGGTTCTATGTTGACTACATTGTTTCTTTGATCCTTTGTTGACTATTTTTATAAGTGTTTTCTAGTGGCTCAGTATTATTTGTATGTATCTTACCTCACCCAAGTACTTGATTGCTGAAACCCTCCACCAAGATGATATTTGGGATGGTTAGGGCCACTAATGTTGGGCTTATATGGATGGTTTTTAGGGGTATTTTCCTTACCATGTTCATCCTTCCTAGCTGATGCACCTAGATTTCATATGGTAATTTGTCTCTTGTTCATGATTGTTGGTGTATGATGTTGGTGTGTTGGATTATATTTGGTTTCCCACTTTATGATATGGATCCATCTTCTAATATTATGAAATATTGTAATATTTATTATGTGGGAAAGTAAAATATTATTTATAATGTGATTATTGGTGGTGGAAGGGAATTTGGTAGCATAGTTCTTTTATATTTAACTAGTTGTATTCACTTAATTAATATTCATTTATGTTGTATTTTATCTCTATATTGAAACCATAACTATAACTTTGTTTGTAGTATGTTATGTTTTGATTATTATATGCTACTAAATACATATGGGATAATATAGTATTATTGTTCTTGATGTGAATTAAGCATAAAGTTGTAAAAGAAATTTATTTTTAGATAGAAATATCTATATTGTCCTTGATCTTTAGTTTCATATAAAAACAAACTGGTGTCATCTCATGGTATGCTAGAAACATTTAGAAGTTTTAGTTTCCTTGATGGAGTTGTGTATATATTTATATAGATTTCATGATGAATATTATTTGGTGACATTAGTATGACATGGAATGCCAATTTAGTATATAGAATTACCTCTTGTTATGATAATAACATGATTTTATTTAAATAGTATCAAAAAATATTGTTATTTTGAAACAAATTTACTAACATGTTAGACTCAGATTAAATACGTAGCGATAAACAAGTATGCAGTCTATTATATGATATATGTAATATTCCCAATTATTATTTATATTATGATGTTTTATGAGTTCATGAATTCATGGTTATGATGAACTAAGGAGTTAAGGTATTGAGGTACAAGTTGGGTTATGTCTGAATATAATGGAGGTGAAATTTCTACTAAATAGATGTTATGTTGTGTATGCTACACCTAAAAATCATGAATAACATATGGGTCTACCTTATTAAAAATAATTTTTTATTTCCCTTGTTATGTTCATATTTATTATAATCTCATTATGGTTATCTTATCACTCTTAATTTGTAGCATTTTTATTGAATACATGACTCGTAACATGTTTATTACCTTGGCTGAAAACAAATTGTTGATATTGGTTTATGAAAATAATTTCCCTTGATTATAAAACCAAGGTAAACTTATTATGGTAATGGATGTTTTGGTGATTGTGGTATCATTTTTAGTGAACTTATTTCTACCATATACAAAATGAAATAAATCCTGATTAATGACCTTCTTCATATGGGTCTATAGTATTGGTTGTGGTTCTTACCAATAAGGATAAGGTGACATCATAAACTATTTGCAATTTTTTAGTAAGTTTATTATTTTAGATGTTTTAAAATTCATCCCTTGATGAATAGAGGGCCTATTATATTATTACCAATGTATTCATGAGACAAATAATCGTTGGTTTATAATGGAGGTGTGTGCTTAAATTTATAAGCTTACCTTTGGCATTGAATATTCTAGTATGCCTTTTATTGTGATTATTAAATCATGGAATAATCCTTGTGGGTGAAAATTAATCCATAATTTTAGATGAGGATCCATTATGCCATGCAAAATTATAATTCACACACTATGATTAGTGGTTTAAGAGTCTACCTTAGTAATGGGTTATTAAATTATAATTTTCCTTATTGGTCACTCATGTTATAGGTTAAAACTACTTAAGTAATGTACTATTGTTTTGACATATGCATGTTAATTAAATGGAATTAATGCCTATGTTTTATCCAATAACATTATATTATAACCAAAGGTAAAAGTAAGTGGCATATGGGTGCAAAACCCCTTGTCTAACTTATGAGATGGTGTTCCTATATCATGAGAAGTAATTATTTTCCTAATGCCATTTTTATGTTTATTAATTAAGATTATCACTTATGTGACGTCCTTCACCTTGAGATAAGTTATTTATGACACATTTACTTTAATGAGGAATATTCCTCTTCTAACATATTTTTATCCTCATATGTGACCTTTGTCAAGTAAGGGAACGATGGTGTAATATTCCCCAAGACCTTTGGATCATGGTATAGTGATCAATGGGGGTAACACAAGGACTGGTCCTTAGTTGGGTGAATTACCAAAGGTTAAGGACTCTTAATATTATGCTATGTTGGCCTTTATTAGTGGATTATAAATTTCCATTTGATGATTGCATGATGTGGTAAGACTTGCCTGAGCAAGTTAGTGGGATGTTGGTTTTTCATTATTAGTACTTTATGTTTTGATTGTTGAGATGCATTATGTTGCATTAAAGTTATGAAATGAGCCCTAATAATCATTCCATTGTTTACTCTAAAAGGCAACTCTAAATTTTTTTTTTTTTTTTTGGGGGGAGGGGGGGGGGTTCATATGGTATTAGAGCTTATCCTTTAAGGGTTTTTGATGAATTTTGGGCACACTGAATTGATTTTAGCATATTCTTGAAATAGTTGGATGATTTTTTATGTGTTTGTGCATACTTTTACAAAGGGTTATGTTCACATAATATAATTTTAGGTTGATTAAATACACTTAATATGGGTTTTCATATTATTTTGAAGGCTTATTTTATATCAGAATGCATGTGTATGCCTTTGGATGGATGAATAACACTTGATTGTTATGTTTCCCTCACTGAGATTGATTTAAAACATTATATGGTTGGGTGCATACTAAACCATGGTTAAACTTATATACCTTATGTGGAAAAAAATATGTCTTATATGATTTAAAAGTGGATATTTTATGGCCTTTATAAAGTCACTTAGCCTCTTGGCTGAATTAAATAGTGCTTTGTTATGCAAGCTTAAAGTGTTGGAAATTCCTGCTTTATGGAATGTGTGTATGTGCATAAATTGGTAAAAAAATTTAATGAATTTATGATGCTCACCCATAGACATGGTTGGTTAAACCCTTCCATAATTGAGTTACATTGGGGAAAGCATCACCTGTTAACTATTGAGTTGTATGGGCAAGTCTATGGGAGACTGGTGATAACCACTTCTGCCTTAGAATTGAGGAAATGATGTTCGGTATCTATTGATTGACTTGTATGGGAGAGTAATTAGTAGATGCTTAAAACATTATGACCTTGATAATATCATTGGTTAGGCTCAAACCTATATGGTTGTATAAGGTGAGAGTGTATAATTTACTCAAGTAAATCAGTAAGGATTAGGATCTCCATTTGAGGAGGAGAATCTTGAGTTTCTTTAGAGCTTGATATTATTTATGCATTTGGCATATTTTGATTTAATTAGAAAAGCATGTGGATTCATAACACCCAAAAGGATAAAATTTATTAAGTGTACATAGAATTTTTATTCTGATCATAGGTATGTTTATATATATGATGATTATTTTGATGATGTATAGGTTGATTTCCATGAGGATGTGATGATCAACATGGATATGTTTTACATCCATGAGGATGTTTGATTTGATTTTGGCTAAGTCATGCTTATATGATGATGCCTATTTGGGCTTGGATATGTTTTGAAATCCATGTGAATGTTTATTATGATAATGGGTATGTCTTACATCTATGAAGATGTTTATTGTAAAGTTCTATTGAACTTGATGATTGTGGAAAATTTCAATTTCCACAACAGTGATATAGCATTTGCCTTATGCCTTGGCTAAGCACACCCTTTCCTAAAATTATGTTGTGTCAAATCAAACATTTCCATTCAACATTTAAATTGTTGGATTAATTCAATTAGAATAATTTTGATATAAGCTTGTTAGAATTATGAGAAATGCCTTGGTGGCCATTGATAACATGCATGAGCAAGCCATCTGATGATCCTAAGGTATAGTATCTTGGGAGGTTCAAGGGTATGGCTCAATCTTAGAGGGCTTAGTGGTGTGAATTTGAATAAATTTCTTGGGAAAATTAGATATTTTTAGGCATATTTTATTTTTATTGAATAGTGTGAGCCATCTATCCATGATGCATGAACAATGTTGGTGAATTTCCAAATACTCATGAAGATAGATTTTATAAGCCTTGTTAGAACACAACCTTGTTCAAAATAACGTGATTATAATTCAATATCTATGGGAATAATCATTTTTTACCCTATGATGGATATTTGGTGTCATTTGGATGGCATCTAGACATCAGGTGACTTGATGGGAGTCATATACCCTTGTGCTTCATTGTTATGTGTGTTAATTATCATGATGTGAAATTACCTTAGCATAACTATTAGAATATTATAGTCATGTATGTGTGACCCATTTCATGTGGTTACCATTTATATTTAAAATTATATGTGTTGTGAAAATAGTAAATTCCATTGATTATATTAAATCATGTAAATTAGTATCTTCACTATACTATGTACATGTAGTTAACCTTGTGAGTTTCACTTTTCTTCTTGATATTAACATTATTATATAATAACTATATACATGATGGCATGTAGTTAATTGTGGAACATGTTTTTAAGGCCAAAATCCCCATATTTTTGAAAATTAGGGCCCTTGAGATGCCTTAGAACCTTGTCATTAAAAACCTTGCTATGCTCTTAGGTTTTTTTTGTAGAAGTTAAAGATCATCCACTATGATAGGGTAGCATATTATGTGTGTAATTAATTTTGGTGTTCATAATGTTACTAATGGTTTACCCTATTTTATGATAAATTTAGGCTCCCCTAAGAAAACATTAGTTTTTACTAGGCAAGGAATCCACCATGCTTCTACTAGCTTTTGGTATGTGAAATTTAATCCTAGAACCCCCTTCAATGGAACCCTAAGTTAAAAAATCCCTTTGATTTAAATTCAAATTTAGTAGGAATAAATTTCTAGGAAAGTTTAACAATTGAATCACTTAAGTCTAAATATATATTAAGGCTTGGTCATGCTTATTATCACCAACCAAACCTTAATATAAAATTAGACTTGAATCCTTGTGTTTTCCTCATAAATGTCCTTATTTATTCTAACTTCATTTAAAATTTGGATGGGGCCTTATAATTAGGGTTTAACCTAAGTATTAATCATAATACACCATTCATATTTATTGATGTGGATGGGGCCTTATAATTAAAACTTAGCCTTGGTCTTTATTAACTTTGCATCCTAACTTAAACCTCATGCATCTGACAGGATCCAATGACATGAGGAAAACCTATATATAATAATCATCAATTCATCATGGGATCCAATCCAATAGTGCGGGGTGAATATTGAAAGGTCAAATACCTAGGAAGATACCAAGTGATTATCATTTATACCAAGATTCATTGGTAGAGGGTCCCACTTATTAAATATAGCCAATATCATGTGACTACTTAGATATTCATCTAATGGTCCTCACTTCTCAAGATCTAATAGGGCATATTGAATCTAGGATTATAGGAAGCTCCAGGAGGATGCCATGTGGTACCCTCACATTTAACCATAATAACTTCATGAACCCAAAATTAACACTCTCACTCACGTCATTTAATGACCATAAAGACATCTATGGCATTAGAAAAACCATTAAATTTAACATAATCTAACATTTCTACCTAGATAAAGGGTGCATGTTTTGAATGTTTTGAATGGGTTTTACACTAATATTTTAGCTAAGCTTAAGATTTAGGAATTTAACCTAAGTTTTATTTGACCCTCAAGACTAACTTAAACCTCATACATCTTGCAAAATCCTATGACTCTCGCTTAATCATACCAACATGATCCAATAATGTGAGATCTTAGAATAAGGACTCAGAGAGCCCAAGAGCTTGACATGTGGAAATAACCTAGAAATTGGAGATCGATGATGTGACAATATGCTAGGTGGTATGATTATGGGGCTTGATACTTATGATGACTAATGAGGTAAAAAACCTAGCATTATGATCAATGGTTGGTGCTTGATCCTTGGATCTCGAACCAATAGAATGAAACCAAAGGTAAAATTCAAAGGCTAATAGCTAGCTATCATTGAGACAATTATGAAAAATGCCATGAAATGACACCAAATGGATGCCACATAGGATCCACATATATTTTATCCATCTATAAAATCAAAGCTATAAATACATAAGTATTAATTGAATCAAAGGCATGAATGGACCCAGGTTTAAATCACCTCCATCATTAAAGCTCTTAGAAAACCTAAAAACATGCATAAAATAAGAAGATTGTGAATGGTCAAATCATAGTTAAACTTGCAAAACAATTTTAAGTGTGAGAAGGGAAATCTTGAGACTTCTATAGAGTAAGTGTTAAGCATTTTGAAAATTTGAGAAGTGATTGTAGTAAAAATACAAAAATATAGGGAAGAGATAGAGCTTTACTTATCTACAAATCACCTAGGTAGGGTGTTTAAGGACACAAAGTTAGACATCGTGTCATTGAAAAATGGGTGCAAGAATTGGTCCAAGATCTTCTTTGCCATAGAAAAAATGTATCCCCTCACTCAGAATGAGAGGATAATTGAGAAAATAAACACCAAATACCAAGACTTGGTTTCTATGTAATTGGTTGGTCTTCATCATGTAGCTACTAAACTTGAGGTACTTCATTATATCAACATGCTTGCTCCACTTTTTGTTAATTTTATAGTAAATGATGACTAGATTGTGCATGATGGAACATATAGAAGGATTACTTACACTACCCCTATATCCTTTTATGGTTACTACAAACCTCTATGGTCCCATGTTATTTGCCCTCAATCAAGAATTGGACCACTCAAAATGACCTTGATACCATCCTCAGACACTAGATCAACCAAGGAAACCATGTATTCAAGTATTTCCAAGGGAGAATTTCAATTGCTCAATTTAAAAAAGGAATTAGGGTTATCATTACCTTTTTGAATAAGATTTATGAGGTTGCCATAATAACTTATGTCAATCCCACATAGGTTTCCTATGTGCACTTATTGATAGATCAACAACTCACCCCTCCTATTGGAGACATGATAAGCATCCACCCGAGTCACTAATTTATAGCCATTAAGAGGAATACCAATAAACAGTTATTTATGATGTCATATTTTCTTGATGCTTTTCTTGCTTCTACAAAATTCCCTCGCATCAAGAACTAGTCCCCTAGGGGTATAAAAACCATTTCCCACCATTACTCAAAGTTTCATATTTTCAAATATAGGAACCATATGTAATTCATCTATGACTACATCTATCCCACTTTGGTTGAGGCTATAACTAGATCCCAATGCTTAGAATACACCCCTTGATCAAAATTCATGTGGAAATGATTGGGGATATTTGGTATCATCTTGATTGCACCATAATTAGAATTGTGGGAACCTTGTCCCCATCATACAAGTTACTTGTATATGTGCCAAATAAGCTGGCTAAACAAGAAATCACTTTCTAACCCATCACTATAATTGATGGGGTATGAAAATAAAATAAAAAGGGCCTCCTCCACCTATTTCCCTTGATAATTGGAAGAACCACATTACTATACTGGAAGCAAGTAGACATCATGTCTAGATAGAGAGAATATTTTGTCTTCAAAATAGATGAATTAAGGATGTGGGAACCCAAGGGGATAGTGAGGGACCATTTGAGAGACAATCAATTGCTTAAGATAGTGTATGAACACTAGTTGAGAGTTTATGATCATGTATACACTAAGGCCAATAGTTTTGAGGAAGTACTAGCTATGCTTAAAGAGTGCAATGCTAAGTTGGAACATAGGTTACCACATGAGAAAAAACCTATAGAAGACATCTAGAAAATGCACCCACTCTAGTATCATCTACTTCCTTCCACCTATAAAAAACCTCATCCAACTCCTCAAGTAGAATTACCACAACTTTAGGACCTTGGTAAGAAGTAATTAGAAGAGAGGTTAGGTGAAGTAGTCTCATACTTAGGGCCTCCATAAAAACCACCATATCTGGTAAAACATGTAGCTATTGAGCTATATGAAATAGTTGAGGCTATTTTTTAAGTTCTTTAAGAGGCCTATGGCTTAGATAGAGAGGAAGCACATGAAGACCTTGACACCCAAGTGGGACAAGCTATAGAGGCTCATAAAAAAATGAAGGGGATTGAGAAAGAAAAGGGAAAATAATTTGAGTTGGCCTTAGTTCCAAATACAACTTAGAGTAAGAGGAAATTAGATTTAGCCCTTGTCCCTACCATATCCAAGAAGCTAAAAATTCCATTTATCCATCCAACCCAAGATATAAATTTTTTTAGTGATGAGTTGCCCATACATGGGCCAATAATTCTAGATTGGTTCATATATGGGAAATTATAAAAGATTCCCTCCATGGCCCATTCATGGGCATTGCCACAAAATATCAGCATTAATGTGCATGAAGACCTTCAACCATGGATTCTTGAAATGATGATGGAACAAGAAGAAAGAAGAATAGTGGAAGCAAAGGGTCTTGGTGACAAGAAAATGGATACTTGAAGGGAGTCCAGTGGCACAAAGGTGAAAATTATAAAGACCACAAAGCTCACAAATCCCACCACTATAGTACATTTCAATCTAGATAGTTTAAGGCTATAAAATATCACCACAAGTAAGGTTGTGGTGGGTAGAGAGGAGTTAACCTTTCAAAGCATAACTCTAGTGGAAGGATAGGAATTAGGAGAGCATCCCATTCACTAAGAGTATATGGAGAGCCTATTTGGGGCTTAATAAACATAATTAATGGTAGGAATTAGGGGATTAAAATAATATATTACTAATTTGAGGAGGGAGAAGTAGGACCTTCAAACCCAAGCCATCTTTTTGGTACTTGATGAGATGATAAGAATGTTTGGTGAATCATTATTTGACATGTTTGAAGACTTGAAGGCCCTGAAACTCAAGTAGAGTGCCTTGATAAAACATGCTAAAGAAACCAAAGACATGGTCATCTAATGTCAAGATTTAGAAGATCAAATAGTTGAGCTCATTAACATATAAGTAGAAAGGCAAATCCTATGATTTAGAACTATTAACCTAGGACATTTGAGTGTAGTCATAGGAGTTTTTGTAGCCAAAGTAAATATTTGAGCACATGGCACAATAATGTCAGTATGTGAAGGAAGATGAGACTTTGATGAGTAGGATTGAGAAAATCCTTGGAACCATGCTAATAGAGCCTTCACAACCCACTACCATTGGGTTAATGGATGATAAAGAGTTCAAACAGAGAGCCACTGCTACCATTCAAGAAATAAAGGGAAAGAGATAGGGTCAATCTAGTAGTGAGAACAATAAGATCATGGATATCATCTTCAATTTAGGAGAGTGAATTATAGAGGCTAGAAGTATCAAGGAGGTCATGGTAAGGAATGATAAAGAATTCAATAAACTATTAGACCAAGAGGGTGGATTTTTTATGAATCCTATAGTAGATTTAGAACTAATCAGTGAGAAACACACTAAGGCCAAAAACATCCTTTAATAAATATAGATAGAGGGCCCACCACCAGCCTAATAGAAGATTCTATAGATTATAATTTTGCACAAATTTGTAAGAATAGAATATTCTATTGAATAAGTATATGTTATTTTGTTAGCATATACACTTTTAGGTCAGTCTAGTGTAGAACATCATATGTATTTTAGAATTTTCATAAAAGGATAGTTGTCTTTATTATACACATATGTATCTAAAAAACTAATTGATACATCACCTATTATTTCTATAAATAGGTAGAGTTTACCATTTTGTAAAGAGGGATATTTTTGAGAAAAGAATTGTATACTTGGAATAATTAATATAGCTAAGGAATTCTACAAAGATTATCTATATGGTTGTGTTAAGGGTTTCTATATTTTCTCTCAAATGTTGGTATAGATCTCAAATTTGAATGGTCTATTTAAATTTTGCCTTGTATTCTTTTTACAGGGTTGTTAATCTATGCTATGCTATATTAGTTGAAAAGGTCATAAGTTCCTTCACTTTAATTTGTTTTTCATCAAAGATGTGCATTGGATATCTAGGTGTAGTATCAAAACATTAAAGCATAGTTGGTTCTTACGTGTATTTTTAACTTATCCTTAGAAGTTTGCCTGGTTGTAGTGAAAACTGAGCATTAGCTATTTTGCATTACATACTGATTTAAATCCATGTTCAGTCAAATGAAAATTTGTCATAATGTTTGAGATAAATATTATAATCACATTAATTTCCTTTATACCTTACCCTTCTTTTTTATCCCCCTTTTTTAATAACTCATTTTAGATTAGATCTCATTGTCAAATATTCACTTAGATTAGTGTAGTTTAGAACTTTGATCAAGATTCACCAAAATTCACAAAAGGTTTGGATGAAGGTGGCTCCCAAACACAAAATCATATAAATATTGTGGAATAGTCTACCTTGCTTTGCTACTATTTCACCACAGGCAACACAATTTCCAAATACCTACAACTCATGCTCTAAATTCTTAAGACTCTAAAATGAGAAGTGTTCCCTAAACACTGAGATCACTTGTGTTACACTTAGAGGAATCAACAGAAGCAAATCTATTGGTGTTAGGAGGAGGGCATTTCAATCTTGGTGTTAATTGATTAACCGTTGATGTCATCTTCACACCTTTGAGTGAATCTTTGCTCCAAAGTGTAAAGATAATTGGTCTTGGAAGTTTTTGACCCATATTATTTTTCTTAAGGCAAATATCATACTTATTGGGTAAATTATTCTTTAATTTTGGTAAATATAGTTTTGAATTTGAAGATATATAGCATTTGATATTATAATGGCTTACTCTATTCAAAGATTAGGTGATCTCCTATGAGTTTTGATTCATTTTGGGAACAAATTTGTAAAGATTGACTTTATTTGCATAATAACATAAATTTTAGACTATCTTAGTTTAAATTTGATGTCCTTTATCTTTATTTATGTATATATTTATGAAATTATATTAGTGTTCATGTTTATTAAAGATTAACTTGATACACCATATCTCAAAAAGATTTCAAACCTTCAAGCTAAACTGCCTAGAATTCACACCAAATCACACTCTAAAAAAGGGAACCTTTACTCGAGCCACAAAGTCATCAAAGAAATAGACATGATAGAGTTAGATGAATACTTTACAATTCTTTACCCAATTCTCTTATTCAAGGCACCTTTGCATTTAGACCACAACTAGGTATGGCTTGGTTAGGAAGCTCACCTATTAATGTACAAGGTATAGTCCATGATTTACCACATAACCTTAAGAAATATTTACCCAAATTCAGTCCATTTGGTGTTATAACTATAGAGGAACATATTAATTCTTTTAAATTTGCTTTAATATTATTAAATGTCATACATAAGGATGTAATGTGCTAGTTATTTCCATTTACTTTCAAAGATGCAACATATGAATGGTTCCTTAATTTGCCTAATGATTGCATTACCTCTTGGAATGATTTCAACACTCTTTTTATTAATCAATCTATCAAGATTATTAGTCCTTGTATCATTTATAATCAATTCACAACCATCAAGAGAGATGCAAGTGAACCTATAATATCTTTCAATGCTAGATTTCAGAGGATGTATAACAGGACCATTGAACCTTATAATCCTAATGATGTCCTAGCCTTGGAAATATACAAGGATATAGTAGACCCCATGAATTATGTTTTCATAAAGAGATATATTCCAATTATAGATTTATTATCCCAAGCCTATTCTGAAGCAGTAGTTATTAGTGATCAAATGCAACTGCAAGGTCAAATGGCTTAATCCATTCCCAATGTTAACCCATAAATGCCTAACCTAAACATTTTTCCCAATAATAACCAAAACATTCTTGCTCTTAATAAAATCCCAAATCTAATCATATTTCCTACTATTTATTCTACTCCTAATCAAAATATAGGATTATTAAATCACCAAACTACTAATAGATCTTCTACTAATGATCAGAAAGCCTTAACACCAACTTCTAGTATAATCAATAATTAGGTCCACAATTCTAAGACCCCTAAGAGAGAGAATGACTTTATATTCAATATGTTTCAAAAACTTAGCACTAATTTTCTTTAGTTGAAAAAATAAGTTGGTAATACTGGTGAGAGTTTTGGAAGGAACTTTACTTTCCAAAAGTTCAACAGACCAAGAAATAGATTTCAAAATGACAACTTCTACAATAGTAACAAGGCTAATGAATCCTCTTCTAGTAATAAGACCATGGACATCAATCTCACTGAAATTACCTTACTTGACTACTACATATTTCATACTACTACTAAGTATGGTGAGATTGATTACATTAAATTTTGTAAAGCCTTTGATTCTTTTCAAGAAGAGCTAGATATATTCAAAGTAATCTATAATAAGGATGATGCTACAAATACTTCTAGGTCGAAGTCATCATACCAAGTCCATATGGTAGAGACATTCTAATTCCATTTTTAGGAAGATAATGAACTAGAAAATATTCCTGAAGAGATTCAAGCATTTTAGCAATTCTTGAAAACCTACCCCCTAAGGAATAGGAATCAGAAACAACCATTGGCCACTTAAAATCCCACAAACAACTATGGGACCCCTCTTGATACCACTTCAAGGAATTACCTTGATCCACCTAAATGTTTTTCTTCCAAACCTATTCTGGACTCCCTAAGTAGGACTGGTTATAACATTTTTGAAGACATGAAGAAAATTAAGGGCAACATCACTTTGCATGAATCAACTCAAATTATAGAGAAAACATATTTCCTATTGGAGTCATTATCTAAGAAACTTTGGAAGCCATCTAGGGTTGATATTACAAATTTTACCATGCAAATAGCCAAGGTAAAATCTCCACCATTCCTGCTCATTATCAACACATTTGGTAATAATCTCCACAATTGTCTTCTAGATTTTGGGGCATCAAATTATATCATGTCAGCAGGAATATGTGAATAGCTTGGACTGACTCCAATCAATTCTGATAGGGTGATTACACAATTGGAAAAATCAAGAGTCAAAGTCATTGGGGAATTATTAAATATACACATGCAGTTAGCTAGTGCACCCAGAGTGCAATAATTTATTAACATTTAAGTAATAGACATTCCCAATGTATATAAAATACTTTTAAGTAGAGAGTGGACAAAGGCCTTAAATGGATATAAGTCAACTAATTTTTCACATCTATATCTACCTTGAAAAGGTGTTCTGAACCAAATAAGAGTGGAAAGGGAACCAAGGATGAAGCATATGATTACTAAGTATAATGTTGTCAATGAAAGGGTTGATTTCCTTGATTTTGATTTAGGAGTCTTCACCTTAGAGGCTACAAAGTTGGCTAGTTCTAGAAACACTTAGGCTATACTTAGTTTATGAAAAAAAATTGTTTATGTTGCTAAATGCAAGTTTGGATCTAGGGTTGGTATTGTATTGATATACCCTACTAAAAAATAATATAATGCATATTATAGATTGTAATTCACATGCTCTAATAACTTGGTTGAGTATGACGCTCTCATCTTAGGGTTGTAATTTTATATTAAAAATAAGGTCAAGGAGATACTTTTTTATGTATATTCTAAAATTTTAGTCAACCAAGTGAGGAACAAGTACTAATGCAAGCTCTCATACCTTAAGAGGTATAAATTTAGAGTCTAGAATCTAATAGAGTCCTTTGATGCACTCAATATTTTCTCTATCCCTAAATAAAAAACAAATTTTATAATGAATTATATTTTTTTGTATCCAACCTCATGCTTGATCAAGATTTGTTAGACCTTAACATTAAATTAATACCCTGCCCCTTAGTCCTAGATAATATGACCCACTTCTAAGTCTTTAATGATGATCAGTAGGTCTTGGAATTCTTGACTAACTCAATAGATTTTAAATCTCATATTATTTATTAAACTTATGAAATTAACCTTGAAAGATAATTCAATGGAAAAATCATTTAGTTAAATGATAACAAGATACCTAAGGGAGTGATTTGATTAGAAAGGTTGCTTGATCAAGACAAGATTACTAAAAACCCCAAGGTTCCCAAGGTAAGTGGGAAAGATTATAGTGTAATGAATATTGGACCCATGAATCAAACCTATAAAGTTAATGTGGGGAAGGCTTTCACATAAATAGAGAACAAAAAATCTAGAGGGTTACTCACTAAGTACAAAGATGTAATTGCTTAGTCTTATAATGATTTTAAAAAAAATGATCCAAGGGTTATCATTCATAGTATACCCCTCAAAGAAAATTTTAAACCATTCAAATAGAAACAAATGTCTATTAACCCCATATTAGAACCCATGATCTATAAAGAAGTCAAGAAACTATTAGATGCAAGGATTGTGTTTCCCATTAGGCACTCCACTTGGGTTGCCAACTTAGTTCCAGTAAAAAAAAAGAATGGAAAAATCAGATTATACATTAACTTCAGGAATCTAAAAAAAGAATCTAGAAAGGAAAATTATCCCATACCATCTCTTGACTAGGTGATACAGGTTATTTCAGGGTCAGCCATGATGTCCTTCTTTGATGGCTTTTTAGGGTATAACCAGGTGTTAGTGGACAAGGAAGATAGAATGAAGACAACCTTTACTACTAAGTGGGGAACCTTTAAATACAAAAGGATGCCCTTTGGAATAATTAATGTAGGGGATACATTTTAAAGATCCATGGACCATACTTTCTAGGGTATATTTGGCAAATTCATCATAATCTACACGGATGACCTAACAATGTTCTCTAAAAACTAGGAAGATCATTTCACACACCTACAAAAAGTTTTTGAGAGGTGTCAAAGATATGGAATTTCTTTCAACCCCAAGGAAATCATATTTTAAGTCACTAAAGGAAAGTTTATAGTTCATATTATCACTAAAGATGGGATCTCCATAGATACTGAAAGGGTGGAAGCCATTTCTAAGATAGAGCTTCCAGATAGTTGAAAAGAGCTAAAGTCATTTTTTGGAAAGATAAACTTTCTAAAGTATTTCATCTTAGGTTTTGATAAAAAAATTAAACTACTAAATGTAAAGCTAAATAAATATGCCAAAATAACTTGGAATGAAGATTCTAAGAAACAATTCAATAGTATCAAAGAAACAATTGGTCAAGCCCTAGTGTTGATAAGTCTAGACTTTTCAAAGGACTTCTACTTATATTAATTTGCTTTTGATCACACAATGGTTATGGTCCTAACTCAAAAATTTGACGGGAATGACCTCCCTATAGGATTCATGAATAGCAATTTCAAAAATGTTGAACTAAACTATTCCCTAATTGACAAACATGCATATGCACTAGTAAAAGAAATAAAAAAGTTTAGACATTACGTCCTCAAAAATAAAGTACATGCCATATTTATAGACCCTAATATGAAACTCATGATTATTAAAAATTAATTGGGTGAACATAGAGGTAAATGGATGTCAATCCTATAAGAGTATGACATAGAAATGAAAATAACCAAGTTGGTAAGGTGCCAAGGTCTAGTTCAGATGATTGCCAACACCAATCCCAAACTACATGTCATGTAGGTTAGGTAGCATGACTTAAAGCCCAATTAGTGGTATGAATCCTTGATTCATTTTCTGATTAATGGTAATTTTCCTAAAAAACAACCCTAAGACTCAAAGCTTCTTACTATTTAATCAAAGATAGAGTATTGTATAGAAAGAACTTTTAAGGAGTCTATCTAAGGTGTGTATCCAAGGAGGAGGCTCCTCAAATCATGAGTAATTTCCATGAGAAACTAGGTTTTAGACATTTATTAGGAAGAAAAATACCCCACATAAATTGGTAGGAATGTTTAACACTTGAATCACTTAAGTCTAATTTTATATTAAGGCTTGGTAATGTTTATTAGCATCAACCAGACCATAATATAAAATTATACCTAAATCCTTGTGTTTTCCTATTAAATGTCCTTAATTATTCTAACTTCATTTAAAATAGTTTCATGGGGTCCCATTTTTAATTTCCTATCCAACCCCATTTTAAATTAGGGTTTAACCTAAGTCTTAATCATAAGACCTCCTTCATATTTATCAATATGAATGGGGCCTTATAATTAAAACCTAGCCTTGGTATTTATTAAATTTGGGTCCTAACTTAAACCTCATGCATCTTATAGGATATAAAGATACTTGCTTCATCACAAGATCTATTCCAATGGCATGAAAATAACCTAGATCTAACAATCATCAGTTCATCGTAGGATCTAATCCAATGGTACGAGGTGAAGATTAAAAGGTCAAAGCTCCACAAAGATTACAAATGGTGATAATTTACACCAAGATTCATTATAAGAGGGTCCCACTTATTAAATATAACTAATGGCATGTGACTAATTGGATATTCATTTAACTATCCTTTCTTCTCAAGATCTGATAGGGCATGTTGAATCTATGATCCTAAGAAGCTCCAAGAGGATGCCATGTGGCACCCTCACATTCAACCATAAGAATTTCATGAACCCAAAATTGAAACTCTCACTCATGTAATTTTATGACCATGAGGATTTCTATTATGTTATCAAAACTATTGAATTTAGCATAATCCATGATTTTTGCCTAGATAAAGGGGGCATGTTTTGAATGTTTTGAATGGGGTTTGTATTAATATTTTAGATAAGCTTAAGATTTAGGCATTTAACCTATTTTTTATTTGACCCTTGAGACTAACATAAACCTCATGCATCTTGTACAATCCTATGACTCTCACTTAATCTTACCAACATGATTCAATGGTGTGAAATCTTTGAATAAAGACATAGGGAGCTTAAAAGCTTGACATGTGGAAAGAACCTAGAAATTGGAGATCAATGATGTGACAATATGATAGGTGGTATAATCATGGGGATTGATAATTATGATGACCAATGAGGGAACACACCTAGGATTGTGATCAATATCTAGCACTTGATCCTTGGATCTTGATCCAATGGTGTGAAACTAAAGGCAAAATTCAAAGGCTAATGACTAGTTGTCCTTGAGATGATTATGAAAAATGTCATGAAATGAAGCCAAATAGATGCCACATAGGATACACATAATCAAAAGATGACAAAAATTATATTTTGTCCATCTATAAAAGTAAAGGTATAAATACATAAGTATTAATAAATCAAAGGCACAAATAAACCCAAGTCTAAATCACCTCTACCATTAAAGCTCTTAGAGAGCCTAAAAACATGCATAAAATAGGAAGATTATGAATGGTCAAATCATAGTTGAACTTGAAAGATAATTATAATTGTGAGAAGGATAATCTTAAGACTTTTATAAAGTAAGTGTTCAACATTTTGAAATTTTGAGAAGAAATGGCAGTAGGAAGACAAAAATAGAGGGAAGAGATAGAGCTTTACTTATCTAAAGACTACCTAGGTAGGATTTTCAAGGACACAAAGTTAGATCTCATATCATGGAACAATGGGTGTAAGAATTGGTCCAAGATATTCTTCACTATAGAATAAATTCATGCCCTCACTCAAAATGAGAGGATAATTGAGGTAGTCAACACCAAATACCAAGACCTAGTTGTTGTACAATTGGTTAGCCTTCATCATGCAACTATTAGACCTGAGGTAATTCATTATATTGATGTTCTTGATCTAATTTTTGTTGATTCTAGAGTAGATGATGACTGGATTGTGCATGATGGAATTATTGGTCAAATTCTACCCCTAGGTTTACACATTTCAAATTTGGCCAAGTCTAGTACTTAGCTTTTCTTCAGAAGAAATATTATTTGACAAAGCCCACAACAAATGAAAGTCTTTTCCTCTCAGAAAGTTCATTTTGGTATTTTATAAGCCTATGTTTAATTCCTTTAGGTTTTTATTTTAATCCTTTGATGAATTATTTTAGGTTTTTTGTTTGAAGCATTTTTTTCCTTAAGTATATTTCTTTCAGACTTTTTGTTTTCAACTTTCCTGATGGATAAGTATTCAACAAGTTTTAGATTAAGGTAAAAATAGGTTTTGAAGGGGCCCCAAAACCCTTTAATAGGAACAAAAAAGATAAAGCATTACCATGCTCCAGGAAAAGCCATCCTTAAACCTACTAAAAAGTATCAACAAAAATAGGTTATACAAGGATAACCTCAAAAAACCATTAGACAATCAACCCCCTAATATCCCGCAAGATGCTCTAATATCTATTTTTAGGGGTAAAATCCAGAATAGTTGCCTGTCTACCATCAGAAATATTTTGCATACTTTCTAGCTCTCTAGTTTTCCTTATGGGTCTTCTTCCAGGTTTGTCAGGAGAGCCAATATCGGGTTTCACCTTATGATGTTGTTCATCTCTTTTTTTGAGTTTCTCCCGAGCAGAAACAAGCTGTTTCACCTTTGTTTACTGGTCTTTTTTACTGCTTATAGTTTCTACTCCCTTAGTATTCATGTTTTTTCCACCCCTTTTTCTTTGGTTCTCCTGAAGCTCCTCCAAAGGGA
Organism: Torreya grandis; assembly: GCA_037957365.1. NCBI lineage: Eukaryota > Viridiplantae > Streptophyta > Pinopsida > Cupressales > Taxaceae > Torreya > Torreya grandis. The sequence goes on from JARHVA010006094.1 coordinate 309,299, forward strand.
TATCATTATCATCTTGAATCTCCCTAGACTGAGAAAGGAGAATATCTCCCTCTTCTAAATTATTTACATCTTCAGCCAAGATTTCTCCTTCTTCTAGTACACTTTTATCATCAGCATCTCCCCATCGCTCTTCTATCCTTTGATAGCAAATGATTTGTCTTGATAAATCCATCAAATCTTCTATTCTTTGTTCAGGAATTTTGATAGCTGTTTGCAGTCCATCTCCTTTTTTCTAAATTTTCTTTCTCAACAAAAAACTCTTTATACGCCTCAGTTTGTGGTTCTTTGGGTTCTTCACAAGAAGGCTCTTTATCCACCTCTTCATCTAAATCTTTAGGATCTTCACTATTCTTTTGTTCTTGTCTATGATCTTCCTTTAGTTTCCATTCTTTCTAATGCTAAATTTTTCTCCCATCCAATACACCACTTAAAATATTTTTACTTTTAGATGGATAGTTTTTAATGAAGCGCCCCTGCTTCTTACAAGCATAGCAAGAATTAGGCAAATCTTCAAAAAAAATCCCTTAATTTTTTTTGCCTAGCTTGGATATTATATCCACTTTTTCTGGGATGTGATTCAAATCTGCCACTTTGACATAAAGTCTGGCACTTTGAAGTTTGGATCTGGAAGCCATAGCTTTATCCACTGCCACAAGTTCACCAAAAGAACTGGCAATAACTTTAAAGATTTCCTCATGCCAAAACTCTAAAGGGAGTCTAGGAAGTCTAACCCAAATGGGAGTGGTTAAGAAAAAAGAATCTAATAGATCCATGTTGGGCTCCCATTTTTTGATAGTAAGAGAACATTTACCAAAAGACCATAGTCCTCCACCCAGAACCATATTAATATCTTCCTTACAATTGAAAATAAATGACAAGAAACCATTCAACATTAGTGCCATTTCTACCTCTCCTCTAATTACCCATTTCCTTTTAATATTTTTTTAAGAGATTCCAGATCTGGTCTTGCTCCTAAAAATTTACCCACTAGGGTGAAATCCATGAAAGACATAGAGAAATCTATTAAAGGGTCTGGAATGAAAACTTGAAACTCACCTTTCTCCCAACAAGATTTAGCAGTCACCGATGGGAAAATAGATTTTCCATTGGGTTTCTTGCCAAACAGAGATGACCACTTCTTTTGCTCTGCATTCTCTACCTTCAGCACTTCTAAAGAATTTTCCTTATTAACCTGCACATTATCTTTCTCCTTTTCATGCTCCTACCCCAGCACAATAGGAATAGAATCCAAATGGGAGACACATATCCCATTGAAAGGATTAGAACCACTCGACATTTTTCCATTATTTCCAATAGTAGCACATTCTGCCCCCAAATTTTTTTCTGCACCTCCTGCTATCCCTCCAAGGTCTATACCTGCTGCCTAGTTCTCCACAAGCAATTTTTCTCTCACCTTCAAACTTGCACTCTCCACATCTGATGGGGCACCTTTAGTTTTCCACCCAAAAAATTCAAATTCTGGGTGCACTTCCAGTGTGCCCAGTGCATCCCGCCTATACATCCAACACGCCCAGCGCATTCAAATTATGACATTATATGAAATATTCAACAAGTTACCCTATGAATTTTTTATGAAATATATCTTTTAAAAGATGAAGGGTACCTTTAAATGTTTTTGAAAGAATTATTACATAGAAAGTACCCAAAATAATTTCCCTGAAGGTTACTTTTCTCAAGGAAGTGTCCTCCATAGTTTTTACAAAGGGTATCCATTAGCAGTGAAGAGGACCAAACAAGAAAGCCAAAGGAAATGTTTGGGAAGATTGTTTGAAGATAGACATTGGGATTAAAAAAAGTATGATGGCCCATAAGATGTCAATTTTAAACTATAGAGAATAGTTGTTTCTATTAAAAAAGACTTGGAGAGAACATGAAAGCAGATGTGGAGGTAATAAATGGTTGAATCTTGAGCATTTGGTGTAGACAAAGTAAGAAAAATGGATAGGTTGATAGTTTGAGTCACTGATTCCATGAAATCAACAACTACAGGTGTCTAAAAGATAATTAGTAGTTAGAAATAACATTTTATAATGATCATCATGAGCTCCATTCCCCCTTAGTAGTGTTATGTGTCAGATTATTTGTTTTTAGTTTTGAAATCTCATGGATGATCTTCGATAAAAGCAATTTCATGTGCCACTCCTAAAGGTTTTATGCCACTTTCCATCATTATCATGACTTTTTTTGACAAGTAAACCTCTTGGAATGACATGTCTTTCCCCATCCATCTCTCTCATGTATCTATAACTGATTCTCACATGTGGACACATGTCTTTATGCCTCTTCAGCTTCTCTCTTCTTTCTCTCTCTCTTCCCCAAAGTTGTATAAATTGAACCATTTTTTACTATTATAGAGACCACATTTTTGGTATGGTGAATCCCTACTGAAATTACATGACACTTTAATTTTGAACATTGAATACAAGACCAATTATAAATTGTGAACTTTTATTTGAGTATGTGAGTGATGTATAACAGAGCTAAGTGATAACATCATCCTTACTCCCTTTATCCTTCATATTTGAACAAAGGTTCTAATGTTAACAGGTTATGTGAAGTGTGTTGAATGTATTAAACTCTCTTTCAAGTATGTAATTGTATCTATGGTGTGAAATCTTCCCTTTAGGTCGATTATCTTGTTGATTATCTCAAGCATGTTACCTTCACATTGAAACACTATGTTAGTATCTTTTAATGCATGGAATTAGTCTTGGCAAGAATTGTTATTCAGTAGAAGTTTGATAGTCAGTGGGATAAATTCTTGTTGGATCACCTCTTTAGCATAGTTTTCTATTTTATGCAAACTCGTGACTATTTTCATGAATAAGCATTAGATTAGGTGATAGACACTTAGAGAAGAATTTAGGGAACTATCCCTTTTCAGTCTTAGAGACTCATCTCTCTTGTATGTTCCCATAAACTTGAGGGATGATTCAATGTTAAATCAAATTGAAGGAATTTCATATAATGTCCTAGGGTGCACAATTTGATGACAATAGGAACATCTAGAAATATTTCTTACATTTCCCTTATAGCCTTTGAGAGTTACTACAAAATTATATGGCCCCATGTTTATTTTCCCTTAATAAATAATTAGACCACTCAAAATGACCTTAACACCATCATAAGACCTTGGCTCAACTAGGGAAACCATGTATTTAGATATTTCTAAGGGAGAATACCAATTACTCAGTTTACGAAAGGAATTAGGGTTGTCATGACCTTGTTGAATAGGATTTTTGGGCATGGCATAACTAATTATGTCAATCCCACCTATTTTTCCTATGTGCACTTCTTTAAAGATCAACAACTCACCCCTCCTATTAGACACATGATAAGCATCCACCTAGTCCCCAATTTATAGCCATTAAGAGGAAGACCAACAAATAATTATTTATGATGTCATATTTACTTGATGGTTTTCTTACTTCTACCAAATTTTCCCACATCAAGAACTGGTCCCCTAGGGGTAGAACAACCATTTCCCACCATTACTCAAAGTTTCATATTTTAAAATATAGGAATAATATGCAATTTATCTGTGATTGTAATTATCCCACTTTGGTTGAGGTTATAACTAGATCCCGTATGCCTAGAGTGCACCCCTTGATTAAAAAATGTGGAAATGATAATGGATATTTCATATTATCCTGATTGCACTATAATTAGAATTACACAAACTTTGTCCCCACCATATAGGTTACCTATATGTATGCCAAATAAGTTGGCAGAACAAGAAATAACTTTCTAACTCATCAATGGAATTGATGGGGTTTGCAAAGAAAAGAAAAAGGGCCTCCTCCACCTATTTACCTTGATAATTCAAAGAACCACATTACAAGACTAGAAGCAAGTAGACATCATGTCTAGATAGAGAGAAGCTTTTGTCTTCCAAATGGATGAATTAAGGATGTAGGATCCCAAGGGGATAGTGAGGGACCATTTGAGAGATAAGAAATTGCTCAAGATAGTGTATGAACACCAGATGAGAGTATATGATCATGTATACACCAAGGCCATCAGTTTTGAGGAAGTAATAGTTAGGCTTAAATAGTGTAATGCCAAGTTAAAACATAGGCTACCACTTGAGAAAAAACCAATATAAGACATCTAGCAAATGAAACCACTCTAGTATCATATGCTTCCTTCCACCTCTATAACACTTCATCCAACTCCTCAAGTAAAATTTACACAACCTCAAGACTTTTTAAAGAAGCAATTGGAAGAGAGGTCAGGTGAAGTAGCCTCATCTTTAGGGACTCAATGAAAACCACCATATCTAGTAGAACATGTAGACATGGTACCTATTGAGCTATATGAAATAGTTGAGGCTATTTTTAATGTTCTTTAAGAGGCCTATGGATCAGATAGAGAGGAGGCACATGAAGACCCTAACACCCAAGTGGGACAAGTTGCAGAGGCTCATGAAAAAATATTGGGGATTAAGAAAGATAAGGGAAAATAACCTAAGTTGGACTTAGTTCCAACTACAACTCAGAGCAAGAGGAAAGTAGATATACCCCTTATCCCTGCCATATCCAAGAAGCCAAAACTTCCATTTATCCATCCAACCTAGGATATAAATCTATTTAGTGATGAGTTCCCCATCCATGGGCCAATAATTTTGATTGGTTCATATATGGGAAACTCTAAAAGATTCCCTCCATGGCCCATTCATGGGCATTGACATATAATATTAGCATTGATGTGCATGAAAAGCTTTAACTATGGATTATTAAAATGATGAAGGAACAAGAAGAAATAAGACTAGTGGAAGCAAAGGGTCCTGGTGAAAATAAATGGATACTCTAGAGGAGTCTAGCAACATAAAGGTGGAAATTATAGATACCACCAAGCTCACCAATCCCACCACTATAGTACATTTAAATCTAAATAGTTTAGGGCTAGAAAAGATCACCACAAGGAAGGCTATGGTGGGTACAGAAGATTTCACTTTTCAAAAGGTGGAACCAATTATAGGCCTAACTCTAGTGGGAGGATAGGAATTGGGAGAGCATCCTATTCACTAAGAGGATGTGTAAAGCCTATTTGGGGCTCAATCAACACAAGCAATCATAGGAATCAGGTTATTGAAATAATAGATTTCCAACTTGAAGAGGGAGAAGTAAGACCTTGAAACCCAAGCTATCCTTTATGTACCTAATGAGATGATAAGAATGTTGGGTGAATCATTCTTTGACATGTTTGAATCATTGAAGGCCATGAAACTCAAGCAGAGTGCCTTGATATAATAAGCTTAAATAGCCAAAGCCTTGGTCATCTAGTGACAAGCTTTAGAATATCAAATAGTTAAATGCATTAACATGCTGGTAGAAAGGTAGATCCCAAGATTTATAACTATTAGCCTAGGACATTTGAGTGTAGTCATAGGAATTATTATAGAAAAAGTAAAAGATTTTATCACATGGCATAATAATTTCAATGATCATGTGAAGGAAGATGAGACTTTGATGAGCATGATTGAGAAACTCCTAGGAACCATGCTAATAGAGCCTTCACAACCCATTGTCATTAGCTTAATGCATGATGAAGAGTTTAAATAGAGAGCCATTACCACCATTAAAGAAATAAAAGGAAAGAGTCAAGGTTAGTATAGTAATGAGAACCATAAGATCATGGATATCATCTTCAATTCAAGAAAGCAAATTGCAGAGGCTAGAAGTATCAAGGAGGTCATGGTAAGGAATGATAAAGAATTCAATAAACTGGCAAACCAAGAGGGTGGATGTTTTATAAATCTTACAATAGATTTGGAACTAATCAATGAGAAACACACTAAGACAAAAAACATCCTCCAATAAAGATAGTTAGATGGCCAACCACCAGCCTGATAGAAGATTCTATAGATAATAATTTTACATGCATTTATAAGAATAGAATATTCTATTGTATAAGTATATGCTAGTTTTTTATTATATACACTTTTAGGTCAGTCCAATGTAGAAGTTCATATGTATTTTATAATTTTCATACAAGGACACTTATCCTTATTATACACATATGTATATTTAAAATTGACTGATACACTACCTATGCTTGCTATAAATAGGTAGAGTTACCATTTTTTAAAGAGAGAGATTTTTGAGAAAAGAATTATATACTTGGAATAATTAATATAGCTAAGGAATTCTAAAAAGTTTGTCTATATGGTTGTGTTAAGGGTTACTATCTTTTCTCTCAATTGTTGGTCTAGATCTCAAATTTCAATGGTTTTTATAAAATTTGAATTAAATTCTTCATATAGGGTTAATAATATGTGATACACTAGATTAGTTTAAAATATAATAAGTTTATTCACTTTAATTTGTTCTACATCAAAGATTCACATTGGCTATCTAGGTGTAGTATCAAAACATTAAAGCATACTTGGTTCTTACTTGTATTTTCAATTTATCCTTAGAAGTTTGCCTGGTTATAGTGAAAATTAAGCATTAGCTATTTTGAATTAAATATTGGTTTAAATGCATGTTTAGTCAAATAAAAATTTATCATAATGTTTGAGATAAATATTAACAATCACATTCATTTCCTTTCTGCCTCACCCTTATTTTTTATCCCCCTTTTTAATAATTCACTGTAGCTTAGATATGATTATCAAATATTCACTTAGATTAGTGTAGTTTATAACTTTGATCAAGATTCACTAGAATTCACAAAAGACTTGGATCAAGGTGGCTCCCAACCACCAAATAATATAAATATTATGGAACATTGTACCTTGCTTTACTTCTATTTCACCACAGGCGCCATAATTTCCAAATGCCTACAACTCATGCTCTTAATTCTTAAGATTATAAAATGAGAAGTGTTCCCTTAACAATGAGAGCACATATGGTACACTTAGAGGCATCAACACATGTGAATGCTATTAAATTACTTGTGTAAAGAGATCTCCCACTTTTAAAATCAACCATGTGAACTTTACTTGCTCTATGTATTAAAAATTATTGTATGAGTATTCTATGTACATATCATGGAATAAATGTGACTTCATGTTGTTAACATATTTAGTAAATGGTAATGTGGTTGTAAGATTATTTTGTGATGTGTATTTCCTCATTAAAACAACTTCTACTAATTGAATCTGCCAAGGTATAGTGTTGTGTTGTGTGGTTTAATCCTGCATCACTACTCTAGTATTGAGTATCAGTGCAAATATGAGGTTGAGGGTAGAGAAGAAGTATATCCATAATTATTTTGATTTAGTATGGGCTAGGAAGTGGAGTCCCTCATAGGCTAAAAATTCACTTTCCCCTTGGCACAAGTAATCACTTGATTCATTCAAAGTATGCGCCACGTGTGCCTTGATTTGGCTATGGAATCTTAGTGCATAAGTATCACTTTATGGATCTAATGTTCCTTTAACCACCTATTAGAGGTTGTGGTAAAATCAATCCTTATGAAATGTTAATGTTTAAACCTTTTTAAGCACTAACTAGTCTTGTAAATTAGACATTTATGTAAAATTAGCAAGGTGGTACTTCCTTAGATACATGCATGTGTTGGCTTATAGGTGCAAACATGTTATGGTTAGGATAATATTTTTTTTATACCTATTAGAAATATTTTGGGATGAATTTTTTTTTTTAGAATCATAACTAGAATGTATTCTAATTTTATGCTCTAAAAGAGAAACACAAGTCTTGATCAGGTGGTGTTGAAAATTATAGGTACCCACTTGACTCTTAGATAGAGTGATGAAAGTTGGGTAATTCCCTCAGATGGTTAATTTTTGATAATGGGATTGGTATCCTTGGACCATTTTGTGAGCTCACATGTGTTGGATAACATGTTTTAATCTTTCGAGTTACATGTGATGTCTGGTATGGCTTCTCTAGTATTTAGTGTGGTCAATGTGGGACACTTCACTAACCCCTGGATGCTTAATGATGTAGGGAGTAACCATAACAATATGGATTACTATTTTGTGTAAGGACACTCTATAATGAATGTTCTTAATATTATGCATGTGGCATAATGTTTTATTGGAATATTTCCACTCTTAATTTTAGATTCTATTTGCAATCTAGTAGGATTTGATGATTATATTTGTTGACCTCATGTTATAGGTCCATTTTTGTTGACACAAGTGATTATGACCCTAGTAATGTTTTATATTCAGATTCTTGATATGGTTTAAATAATTAATTTATAACTTGTTGAACTTTGTCTATATTTTCCTACTTGGGAGCGTCAATAACACTCTTATTAGAAAACTTTTTAAGGTAATTGTAAGTTATTGTGTTTGAGAACAATGTATGCATGTGATGTTTTATAATCACATTCATAAATGGATGGAATGGTTAATAACATCAATTTTGTATTGAAATTAACATTTTTTCCCATGAAATTTTGTTGATTAAGGCATATTTTGGTTAGTGAACCTATTTATAGCTAGTTTTGTCAAATTCTAAGGATTGATTGCATTTCAAGGCATGAGATTGGAAATTTTACAACCAAGTTGGGATATTTGGTGAAATATTATATTTTAATAGTGTTTCATAAGTGTTGTTCTACTGTATCAGTGTCATAAATAATGAAGGTAGGAAAGAGGCCATTACTTAGCCTAAGGTAATGTAAAATATGGCTATCCTAAGGGAAAAAAGTAATAATGTCAATAAAATGAGGCTAAGGCATTATCATACCTTAGTGGGTGGAGAGGTTGTGAATCAGTAATAATTGGTTTAGTTGGAAAATTTTAAAGAATAATTTTCTTGACTATTGATAGTCACCAGGATGACTCCTCTTTGAGGGGAGGATGTCATGACCTGACGTTGAGGCCCCTTATATATATTTGATTATAGCTTGTTTTAGCTTATTTTGATAACATTTGGACTAATGACTATTGATGTTAGTCCTATTTTAGATGGCTTAGTTGAAAGATATCTCGAGTGGTTATTTTGATTATCGTATGTCATGATTGACACTCACAATAGATTCATTCTCTCTCTCTCTCTCTCTCTCTCTCTCTCTCTCTCTCTCTCTCTCTCTCTCTCTCTCTCTCTCTCTCTCTCTCTCTCTCTCTCTCTCTCTCTCTCTCTCTCTCTCTCTCTCTCTATGTGTGTGTGTGTGTGTGTGTGTTGTTTTGGATTAGTTACATTATATTATGTTATTAATTTAGCATGTATCATTGATGTAGATTGACATTGATTAATATTCTAGCTATTGGTTATGTTCATAAGGCATACTCAGGGTCATGATCATCAGTATTGAATTTGGTCCCTTTACATCTATATATGACTATGTTTATTTATTATTTCATGGTTAATGATTCATTTGAATTCATTATTTTTATTATTTATATCAACATCATTCTATTACTGTTGATGTCTTATTTGGTAGATGTAGGAGCCAGGCCATGAGCTAAGATTGGAGGTGGGTTTGGATATCTCAAGTACACTTGAAGGGCAATTGAGTAGTCAAAATTCACTATAATAGGTATAACATGAATTTTGACATAGTTAATGTGCTCTATAACTCACTAGGGAATGGGGGAAAGGTAATGAACTAAATTTTAAGTCCTAGAAGACTTGGGGATTGAGTTGTTTATAAAACTACTAATATAAATATATAATAGAAGAGATATGATCACCACTTATAAGTCTACAAGAAGACCCTATTATAGGGACAACACATATTACATAGTGAAACTTTATTTCATACTAATCTTTGTGAAATTGTTCTAATATTTTCCAATTATTACCCAAAATATAAACAAATAATGAATATTTAAGAATGAGCTAAGCTAAAGTGAGTCATGGGGTAGATCTAAAGGTAAGAAGGGTAAGTTAGAAAAGAGATTTTACTTCAGATGACCAAAGATGCTAGTTTTTCAAACTTCTAAGATAAAACATATAAAACTAGATTTCACAAACCCTAGCTTATTACTCAAAGATAAATAAATATAGTTAAATATTCAAAGGAAAACAAATTCTTATATCTAAAAGCATACATTGCACAAGAGTTACTCATTCATATTAAATTACATAAACACATTTAGTTGTAAATAAGATGAAAACAAAGCATGTATACTAGTATAATTGTTAGCCTAGCATTAAAATCAAGATAATAAATGCATATATTGAATGTTATTTCTAAATTAGTTAGTAAGAAATAAACCATTAGTCATCTAAAAGTATGAGAAGTAGAAATCATAGAATACACAATCAAGAATATAGATAATCTCTTGAATTCTTAGTTATTTTGTATTAGTTCTATAACAATTATTCCTAATTACAATGAAAGGGAATGCCCTTATATATAGGATTAAAAACTACCTATACAAGTTCAAGTGGGCCCATGAAAGATGCCCAAATACCACCAAGTGGATAAAATGCCATATACTATAATGGAATATTCTAAATTCAAATTCATAAAACATAGAAAAATATTCCTTAAGGCCCTGGAGGAGGTTCTTGAGATGATTGATGGTGTTTCCTCTATTTATTCTATACCTCTTATTTCATCTAAAATTCTACATAGGAAAGGTAGTCTTGGTCAATTTGGATAAAGTCTAAGATCATAGGCTAGAATAAATCAAGTGTTTCTTGAATTAACCTATCATGTTCTACAAGCACATGCATCAATGCTTCTTCAATGGCCTCAACTCTTTCTATCCTCTAATTGGCAAATACCATCATGATCATTACCTCAGTAGTTGTCTTAGCCTTAGAAATATCTTGTTAGAACTTGGAAACAAATATATTCATCTGAGCCCTAAATTATTGGCCATCCACGAAGGTACCATCAACTTTGGTCACCCTAGTGACCATGTCATCCTTTAACAATAAGACAATCTTGAATTTTATCTTTTATAAATATGTAGTCAAATCCTTAACTTGATCTAGCCATATTTTTGATATCTTTCTTCTATTTATCAAGATGGTCTATGATAGGATGATAATTTCAAGTGTAAAAACCTTGAGGTCTAGGAACTTATTATCCCTTCCAACTTTATCCAAGTTTTCCAACTTGGCATCATAGAGTTTAATTTTATAGTCAAATTTCATGACCACATTGAATTGTAAGGTCCCATCTTCTTATCTCCTCTTCATGAATTTGTATAATTTTAAGACATTGATAAATATATTGATTAATTTAATAGTTGTGTTGTATGTAATTGTAGGCAATGCTTGTTCCTTCAATCCCTTCATTTATTACTACATTACCTTCATCAAATCTATCATGGATTTTACCTAGGCTTGGACTATGGACACAAGGTACTCTGCATATTCCTCTACCTCATCGAGGTCATATTTCCTCTTTATTATCAAAGTGAAAAGGGATTCTTCATTTTCATAGGAAAAAGTTGAGCTAGACTAAAGTTGCTTAGCCTACCTCCTCATTACCCTCTTCATAGTTCATGTGGTAGCATCAAATCACATCCCAATTTTTGGTACAAAGAGGACCACTTAAGACCTCTCTTGTCTTATTACCTATGTAATGTCTCTGACCCAAATTGGGGTAGTAGTATTAGGTATTTTATTTTTTGTAGGTGGCTATAAGGAGGTGACTGGGTAGAGGTAGAGGCTAGAGATGTAGAAAAAATGGGCAAGCTCATTGGGTCTATTTGACCATGTGTGCCAAATATTTTTTCTAGGTCCATATATAGTACAAATGAAGGCAACTTTGAAGGCACACTCACCTTTTCAACTATAGTAATATTGAATTGACTTTTAAAGGTGAATAGATTTTAAATGACCTTAATGGCCTTGTAGGTGTTGGGGAACCAATAACAATTAAGGCACTTATTATGGCTACCTAAGAAGAAGTAATATTTATAGTGGCATGAATAATAAAATGGGGAAAGGTGAATTGGAAATAAGTACTATAATAGTTGATGATAGTGTTATTTGAAGGCTAAGAAGTGGTAGTCGTAGGGGTTGATGATGTTAGAGCTAATGGGGAAATAATGGTAGGGGGAGAAAATGTAGAAGGAGAAGTAGAAGTAGTTATACTAGAAATTGGGAAAGAAGGTAGTGGGAGAATACTTACACCAAGAGCTCAAGGTGTGCTTGTGGGATCTATAGTCATTTGAGAAGCTGATGGAGGAGGTATTACCCTTCTCATAGTGGTTTTGGGATCCTTATTCCTTTTGTAAACCTTTTCAATGTTCCTCCCAACTAGTGCCTATAGTTCCTCCATAGATATATGAATACCTTACTATAATTCACCAAGCTCAATAATAATAGGATTAGGTTGATCTATAATTTTGGGAATAAATCCCATAATAGATGTAGATATCAATGTAGCCCTTAGGAGGGGTCTGGTTAGCTGCTAGATCCTCCTTGCTCAAAACTTGGAGGGAGGATTTGTCCACTTGAAGTGGAAAGAAGTAGAGATATGCATGGCTTGTACTTAATAAGAGGAATGGTGTCATATTATTCCTCTTCTTACCCTTCCTCATAATTAACATCAAGCATGCTCCCATGCATTGGTGGTATCCAAGGCTTTATAATATCTTCCTTCTTTTCTCTATCTGGCCTCATCTCCAGCTCAATATTCTTCTTGGATGCATTTTTGAGGACTACTTCATTGTTCATATCATCTCTATATATCCATTCATGAACTTCTTCTTAATTCTTATAATAAATTTATATATCTTTATTGAATTTGAATAGGTGCTTGGCAATGACATTTTTGGGGTCCCATGCCTTGAAGTCATCCTTAGGCAATAGGTATGAATCCCTAGGCCTAAAAACAACAATAACATGATACCACTTTCTAATTATAGTCATCTTTAGTTTGTAAATAACCTTATGGGGGACTATCTTATTATTTATTTTGAAAACTCCATCAACTCCATGTAGTAGTTGATAAGCCATCTCTTCTTCTACCAGCGTCATTAGCACATAACTAGGTAATCTAAAATGAACCACCATTACTCCCTCTATCCTGTGATTATGTAGTCTGGGTATATCCACTAGATACCCATGTCTCTCAAGATTTGTCTAACCTATGAGGGAACCCTCTACATTTCACACTTAGTGATTGACTTGTAAACTACTAGGTAGAATTCTTCTATAATTACTCTTATGTTATGTTTGAACTAATGGATGTGCATTATAGAGAAAATTTAAGGGACAACATCTTGTCGCTAAGGAGACCATGAATTATAACCTAGTTGACCTATTACACAAATAGAGTCTAGATAGTAACTCATCATGAATAATGGTATGCCATTTATGCAAGTGTCATTCATATTATATACCAAGTTATTATTATTAATTTCCCCAATTGGGGGTATATGTTGATCCTCCAGGATTATCTATAGTAGTGGAAGAGTCTTTAATATACATAGCCAATATGTGGATTTATAAATATTCTATTTATTGGGGATAGACTAGTCCTGACTCCTTTCTTGAATTGTCAAATAGGTAAGTTCCCTTGGTCATCCATTAGAATAGTTCCTATTGGGTCAATCACCCATGAAGTCAGGACCTTCTCTAGGAGTGCACCTCATACCAATTGTCAATGACAACCTAGTTGTACTCAATATATGGTAAAGGTAGGTCATAGTACTTCTTAAATATTTGTCTTACTATGAAATTTATTAGGATCCCTTGGGATATTGACTTGAGTAGCTCATCTTCACACCTTGACCTTCTAAACATCCCATAAACTAGGTCAGTGCATGACATGACCTTTGGCTTGGTTTTATCCTTGTCGAGATTAGATGAATTTATGGTGAGTATATCTAAATATAATTGAATTATATGAGGTATGGTCTCATTCTCATCAACCACCCTATTTTCTTATATGTTTAAGTAAATGTTGTTATGATGCATGTCACTGGATGTAATGGTTTCAAAAATGAATTTGTTGTCCTTGAAAATAACTATAGTACCATAATGGAATAAGAAGTCATCATTTTTTAAGGAAATGCTCTTATCTAGAGTAGAGGGTCCTAATTTTCCCATACCTTGAATATTATTTGTAGTAATCAACATTTTTATAGTATCCTCTTGTAACTTTTGAGCTCCAACAATGGTGTTTAGGATTACAATTTGTAAACATATTCGAACTATGAGAGTGTAGATAGTATAGAGTAAATACATATATCTCAAAACATAAATAATAATATCTCTAATTATGTAGCCTTTTGAAATATCACTTTGATTCTTATAATATTTATGGCAATTTTGGTTCATGTCATATTAATGGTGAGCTTGTAAACTTTACATATATTTGAAATAATCTTCAAACTATTATTTTTAGTAATTAATTTCACCAAAATTCAAATTTACCTTTAATTCATTTTTTGATTTTCCATTAATTTTACATTTAAATCTAAGTATTGCCTCCTTTTGAAACATGGTTACCACCTCAAATGAAGCTAGGTTCTTGTATAACTTGAATGTGAATAAACTACTTAGTTGGCTCAAATTTAGACATGTGGAAAATTTTGGTTACCTCATAGGTTCTCGAGGTGTAGATTTGTGTGATGACTCATCTTATCCTACCATGTGGTGCATTTAAATTCATAAAAATTTCTCAAGCAGTGCCTTTTAATTTTGGTTGGTCATGGGAATGCCACATGTTGTTCTCATGGGTAATCATAGCTTTTTTTTTCCAAGTGCCTCTTTCACAAAGCTTTTGGACAATTATTGGTAACTTAGCACTAATCATGTGGCTCTTGGATAGAAGCATGTGGTAATGACATGTGGCATCATCACGTAGGTCCAAAGGGGATGTGCATCATTATCATAATATTTTATTTGTTCTTCTACCACTTATCATTTTTGAGCATCACCTTGGACAACTGTATATCACTAAACCTTGATCAAATGTCTCAGGTGTAACCATGTGTTTTATTTACAATCACTCATGATATTTGGATAGATGTAACATGGTGTAAATACATGGTGACTTTGAATGACACTAATGGGGGACACACGTCACCTCAAAAGTCTACTTGAGTTTGACTAGTCACCTTTGAGACATATAATGGCATTTCATGGGCCTCTTCATTATGGTAGGATGCATGGGGGATGTGTGGTGGCTTGGATAGAATGGGCTCATTTATGGGGAATAAGATTATGACACTATCTTGGGATTTGAATTCCAACAACTAGCTTATTTTTAAACTCTTTGTATGAGGCCATGTAACTCACAGACTTGGTGGATGGGATCTAGCTGTCTTATGTGGGATGCAGTGAATATTTAAGGCATTAAAAGACTTGATGAGGTGGACACCTATCCTTCTAAGTTAGAGTCTTTAATTTGACATCTCATGAGGTGTCATAAGCCACAACTTTAATTTGACATATTTTGAGATCAAGTGAGAAACTAAGTTAGCTTCATGAATATGTCATTACCTATCATAAGCAAATTTAAACAAGTTTTAAATTAAAAATTTACAAGGAATATATTTAAAAACAACATAATGTTAATCAAAACAAACTTGGTGAAGCATGTTTCATTCTTGTATATTTAAAAAACCTAATCATGCTTTCTTAGTGAAATATTTTCTACACATTATTAAACCATCAATGGTCAATAATTCATCATTGAATAAAATTTTGAGGACTTGAAATAACTTGAATGTTTTTAAGTATTAATCCTTATTAAAAAATAAATGATTAACTATATATTTTAGAAGCACAAGTAATGATAAGCTAAATTTAAGCCATGTAGCAATGGGATGATTTAATATGTTTAAAATCCTTGGCACTTTTTGAAATTTGAAGAAAGGAGGGGCCCCATTTTGGGAATAGGGGGTAGTTGATAATTAACAAATGATGACCTCTATGGGGAAAATTTTCAAAATTTTAGAATCCAGATATTCTATTCAAAGATGAATCAAAACTTATTTATCTCATTATGATGTTTAGTCATTGTCAAAACTACTTTTTAGAACTAATGAAAGCCCACAAGATTGAAATAGTGTTTAAACCTTGTAGACAATCATAATTATGTGTGTGCTTTAAGGTTCCTTAACCATTTCCATTGGGTTCATAAATAATAAGTTTCAAGTTTCAAGACATCAAACATGAAATGACTTAAGAATTCTCAAGATTTTGTATAATTATGCTTTGCTTAGTTAAGGATGGCTTGGGCATTACTTTACTACCATCTAGGTGTCCATAGCCCTAACAAAGATACCTTTGGCTCCACTCTAGACCTTACTCTACTAAAATATAGGCATCCATATCCCCAGTAGAGATTACCTAAATTTCCATTTATAGAATATTAAGTAGTTTAATATTTCAATTCATTGGTGTATCATTTTTTGTAATACCTACATTCATAAACCATAATGGTTTGGAACCAAAATTAACTAGGTGCAAAATTTTGTCAAAACATGGTCCATATGTAAGTCATTTTTAGATATCAATTCCTACCCTGACAATTTATTTGTCAAGTTTAAGTGATAGTATGATAGTCCACATAGATTTAAACACTTGTTCAATAAAATGTTCATTCATTTGAACTATATTATAGTCTTAATATGACTTAGGATTTCCATGAGAAAACTAACTTCCAATTAACCCTACCTAGCTTTTCTAAATTTAAGAACTACTAGAGGTTTTCAAAATTTGGAAGACCAATGTTTAAAACCAACAATTCCTTCTTCCCATTTTTAGGACCAGGTTAATAGAGATTGAGATAAAGAATTATTTTCCATAGGACTTATAATTAATCTAAAACACATGATAGAAAAAAAATAACAATCATAAAGTAAGAAAGCAAAAAATAGGAAAGCAAAACAAGAAAGAAAGAAAGAACACAATAGGAAAGCAAAGTGACAAAGAAAACTACTCTACGAAAGTGAAGCAAGGAAGAAAACTACTCTACCCCTACCTATTCTAGTTCTAAAAAAACTTACTATCCTTATATATTTTGGGATAGAGCGGAAAAAAAATAATGCTTCATGTACTTCCCATTGAATGGTAAGGTTAAGTCATTCCTTTATAGGTCTTTGAGCTTGAATGCATTTTCACCTAGTATTTCTGCCACTTAATATGGTCCAATCTAGAGAGGATGGAACTTGTCATATTGTCCTTTATTCTTGTGGGCCTTGTCCCATAGTAGGACCAAGTCTGATATATAGATGTTTTAAAGTTGTCTCATTTATTGAACCATCTCTTTACAACATCCTAATGCTTGTTGAAGTTTTTAAATGCTTCATCTTTGGCATCTTCTATTTGGATGATGTTCAATATTTGGGACTGTACTTTTTTATCATCTTCCATATACTCATCCATAAACTCATAGGTGAAAAATTTAGTGTGAGAGGAAAAATAAGTTATTGTTCATAAACTACTAAGAATGGTGATGCCTTGAATGCCTATTTGTATATGGTTTTGTCTATCCATAAAGCATAATTTAGTAAGGACTACCACTCTCTGGATTTCTTTTTTGTAGACTTCTTTATGGCATTCATCAAGTTTTTTTGGTAAATTCTGTAACTTTATTACCCTAAGGGTAGTAGTTTGAATCAGACTTGATGATTATTTTATTTTTATATGCCCACTTAGTAAACTCGGCTAACACAAAGGCTGGGCCATTATCACATACTAAAGATAGGGGCATCCCAAATCAAGTGATGATATTTTCTTGTAGGAACTTGATGATGTCAATTAATCTACCATTCTTGGTGGCTACTACTTTAGTCCACCTAGTGAAATAATCCATGGTAGTGAGTACAAATTTATGTCTTGATGATAATTTAGGATTGATCACTCATACAAAAAAGAGGCCCCATTATGCAAATGGATTCATTTCAATCACTAGTTACAAAGGCATGGCTACCTTTATCTATCATCAATCAAATACTTGACATTGATGACATGTTCACACATGAGCATGGGAATATTTGAATATGGTTGGCAAATAGAAGCTTACTCTCAATATCTTATGTACTATGGTACACCCTAAATGGTGACCACTTCCTAGTTTGTCATGGAAAATTTCCATGATTTTTGTGGCTTCAACTCTAGAAACACATCTTAGATAAATCCCCTTATAGTTTTTTCTATAGATGACTCCTCTTTTGATCATAAAATGAGATGATCTTATCTTGAGGTCCCTTTTTTGCTTCCTTTTAAGGTGTGGGGGACACACTCCTTGCAGTAAATAGTGAACATTATCCTTATACCAATCACCACCAAACACTTAAACTAATTTAACTTGCAAAACATCAATATGGGGTTCAGTATTTACAATAATCTGTATTAAACCTTGACCTCTAACTAACTTAGTAGATTTTATTTTTGCATCATATTATTGGGGTTTAGTCATCCACATCCCTTTTCTTTCTCTAAGTTTATTTTGTTTGAGCATCAACTTGATAGCTAGATCAGACACTATGGCATACATCTTATTTCTTAGGATGTAGTGTCTAAAATTCTTCATAGCCTTTAATAGTAAGTAGGATTACTTATCTAAAATAGGATAGTTAAACTCTATGTTCTTCAATTTGGTGCTCATGAAGGCTATGGGATGCTCTTTTTCATCTTCTTTATGTGTTAAGATATTGAAAATAGTGTGATCAGAAGTAAAAGACTATAGATAAAAGTCCTTATTAAAATTAGGGTTTATTATAACATAAGCTTGAATAATAACATCCTTAATCTCTTTAAATTCATTCTTCACTTCATTATTCCATTCTATCTTTTCATATTTCTTTAGCATTGCGTTTAGTGGTCTTACAATTTCTATAAACCCAAAGATAAACTTTCTTACAAAATTGATCTTGCCAAAGAAATATTTTAACTCTTTTTTTCTATTATTAACTTATACCTTTGAAATTGCATGAATCCTATAAGGTCCAATAGTCATACCTTTCTAGGTGATTACATGTCTTATAATTTTACCTTTAGTTAAACATAAGATACTTTTCTTGGGGTTTTATAAAATGACATACTTTATGCACTTATCCATCACTTCTTCCAAATGCATCATGTGATCACTTCTATTTGTATAAAAAATGGTTAGATCATCCATGTACATAATTATGCACTAAAATATTAATCTATGGCATGCATGGTCCATTACTCACTAGAAAATTGCTCCTACATTGATCAATCCGAATAACATTCCTTTGCATGAAAATGTTCCCCACTTGTTGGTGAAGGTAGTTCTCATTTTATATTTTTTAATCACTAGAACTTGGTTGTAGCTTGAATTTTTTTCAAAGAATGACATCATTCCAGACCCACTCCCCAATTGAATGACCTCATCTAAGGATGACAAGGGATAATTTTCTTTTTTTGAGTATTTATTAAAGTTTTTAAAATTGACATAGATTTTGATTTATCCATTCTTCTTTAGGACTGACATAAGATTGGAAACCTATGTCTAGTGTTGTATGGGGAAGATTATACTTTCATCTAGAAATTCATTTATTTCTTTATAAATCATAGGTTCCAACATTGGATTCACTGGCCTTTGCCTCAAGGGTTTGTAATCTTATTTTAAGGGGATAATGTGAGTAATCATACTATTATAAAATATCTTAAGATCATCATATGACTAGGAAATTACATATTTAAATTTGGTTATAAGGGTAGTAGCTTCCTTCATCTCTTTAGCAATGCAAACTAAACCAATTTTAACTCTTTGCTCATTCTCAGGACTTCCCAAGTTGACTTGTTTATAATCCTTTCCACTCACCTTAGCTGGTTTAGATTCAATTTTATATTTATTTAGATCAAACATCTTCTCCAAGGATATCATTCCCTTGGGTATTTAGTTATCCTTGAGTTAGATTATTCCATTTTTAGTGTCCTTTAAATATTTTACAAAACTTTCCTCATGTTCATCAATAACTTGGGATTTAAATATGCCAACATTACATATGAAGTAAATTATATTCTTATCATCATCAAAAACTTGGAAGTGATTGATGTTGTCTATCATATAGGGGTGTGAGATTATTTCCACAATAAACTACTATAAGTTTAAAGGCTCTAGAGGAATCAGGTTTATTGTTGTGTAATCTAGAGCATCTACCAATTGGGTATGATCTTTAGGCAAGAAAATAATATTAAATAGTCAAAATATTCAATTAAATCCCAAGCTCTAAATTTATACTTTATTAGACAAGAAATATTACACTGATATCTACTCTTGACTTGGCTAACAACTAATTCTGAATCACCATAGACTAATATTTATTTTACCTTATGTTTGATTACAAATTAAATTCCTAAAACAAGAGCTTCATATTCTTCTAAATTATTAGTAAAAGAGAAATATAATTTATAAGAAACTAGATACTATTTTCCTTTGGTATTTGTTAGAAAAAATCCAATGCCAAAACCTTGCTTAGATCACGCACCATTAAAGTGCAATGTCCAGGGACCTTTACTTTATTCTTTAACCTTATCATCTGCAATAACATTAGTGGTTTCCAAAGTGTAAACACCTAAGTCAAAGGATTGGTAATTTACCTTTTTATTCTTGACATTATACTCAGTGATCATGTATTTCATTTTAGGTTCCCAATTGATCCTGATTTGATTAGGGATCATATGCCAAGGTAGCCACATGTGGGAACAATTTGTAGACATATATCCATTTAGGAATTTATTAAAATCATGACTCAATAATAATATGTAAGGCTTAGGTATGTTAATAACTTGAATGTCAATGAACTACTAAATTTGGGGTTCATGAACGAGTTGTATATGAATATTTAACAATTCACCCACCACCTTCACTCTTGATTTATCCAATTACACCACTAACTTATCTAATTTTATTGGGTTTAATCCTAATTATTCATATATTCATAAAGGCATAATGTTAGCTAAAGTACTAGAATCAAGAAAATAATTATGAATATTTTTACATAAAATCCTTAGAGCCAACAAAAATAGTGGAACCTCATGCTTACTCTTATACACTACCACATTTGTATGAGATGGTTTAGCTTTGTTGGAGCTAGGATTTTCATTCAGTGATTTCAATAGAAAATCATGTTGTTTAGTGATTTGAGTGAGTTCATGCAATGTTATGTTTTCCTTGATTTTCTTCATATCTTTCACTATGTTGTATCCACCTTTCAATGTCATGCAAAGAGATTTTGTTGTTAGCTTATTTTCCTTATATTTAGGGGGTAGAGGATTATTGTTTTTCCTAAAATTAGGAGGTGTATATGTTTTATTATGTGGGGTAGAATTTATCATAGGTGGGTTCTGACCTTTAATTTTTAAGGCATAGTTACTTATTTGGTATTGTTGGTAAGCATGTATTTCCTCAACATTGTCTTCAAGCCCATTTTCATTTTGACTAGGAAAGTCATAAGTCTCAACCATGAGGACTATTTATAAAACTCTAGAGCCATAATTGGCATTTTTATATCCTTTAACATTACTTTAATTAGTGTGTTCTAAATCAAACCCCTCCATTTTGTTTTTAATGGCCTCAAATGCATGGTAGAACTCAACATAGTCTAGCTCTCCATGTCTGGTTGTATTATGCACTTGACACTAGTTGGGCAAGGATAACTCAAAAATTTTGATCTTAGGAAACTTGATCAAGAATGGATCACTACTATTGTTAGTCCTATTGAATGTTTTGTTATATCTCTAGAAGTTATCATTTCTATTGGAACTCGCAATAGTATTTCCCATCTATTTCTTGAGAACCAAGAAATCATTAGTGAGTTTTGGAATAGTTATTTATATTGAATCTAACTCTCCCTTTGGAGGATTTGATTTATTATTTTGGGTCATAATTTGAATTTTGGTGTTATTTATAGGCACCAGTGTTTGATTGACATTGTTCTGGGGATGTGGTCCAACATTTGATTAGTTGAAGAATCCTAGTTGCTAGTTAGGTGCAATGTGGCTTCATGGTAACTAGTTAATCATAGGAAATTAGTTTAATGCAACAATTTATTGAATCATTAGGCCATTATTTGGTATATAAAAGGTATGTTTCCCTTATGGGTGTATTTTCTCATAAATTTGGATGGCTTCAACATATACTAAAGGCAACATGCTAATATTCAAGGCTTTTCTCAAGAAGATAACTGTCATTAGGTCCAAGGAATTCTTGTATATTTCTAAAGCCAAATAATTTATTGGCTTATATGGTGGGGATGTTAGGGTATACATATTTTGGAACCTTATATTAAATTTTCTAATTGGCTCCTTTATGTCTCTTTTGAGGGTAGTGAACTATTGGTACACAACTCTTGGGCTTACAACCCTACCAAATTTGATAATAAAAGTATCATTGAACTAACCCCATCTTGTGATGGAATAATATAGCAAGTTGAAGAACTAATCATAAGCCACATCTCAAAATGTAAATGGAAAGAGAAGGTAAACCAAGTCCTCATGAATCACATTGAGAAGCCTCAAACATGCCTTAAAAGAATTTATATGTTCTTTAGTGATTACTCTATTGGTGGGGATAAAGAGAAGCAAATATTTCTCGAGATTCCTTGGTAGATCATACACATCTAAAAGGACATTGATAGATGAATTAGATAACTATGCCATGATTAACAAGAGAGGTTGTAAATTCTATTTAGATGTGGAATTTGGCTAGTTCCTAGACTTCCTATGTTTAACTTTGTCTAATTTAGAATTTTTATGGGTTTTTAGGGATTATAAAGGGATCTTGGATTTAGATTGAGGTTTGGTTCTAATCCTAGGTAACTCTAGGATGCAAAATGGGTATTAAGAGTAAAGGAAATTCAAATATAGCTTCACAAGTGTCAAATACTACAAAGATCAGTCAATCTTTTATATAAAATTCTTGGATCAAGTATATTTACCTTGATATTTGAGGACCCAAGCTTTGAAACCTTAGATTTTTTAGTACCTACACAAATATTGTTAGCTTCATGCATTAGCCTACAAAGATCAGTGTTAGGTTAGAATTTCAAGGCAATTATATGTAGTTTAACAACCTAAGAGTGTTAAAGAATTTCAAAACATATTTAAGCACAAATTTAAGCAAAGGTTTACTCAATTCCAAATTAATTAGATAAAATATGATCTTAAATGCCTAGATCCAATATAAGCAAGGTCTCAATGATTGATCTTTGTGTAAATTCTCACAAATATCCAGATTATTTACCAAAATTATGTGAATATTTATAAAGATAACTAAAAAAACCTTCAATATGCTTAAATAATGATGTATTTAACCTATCTTTTCCAAAATATAAACAAATATCAAAATTATTTACCAAATTTTCATAAATGAGCACTAACTTTGATGAAATCTTTCAAAGAATGCAAAGATTCTTACAAAGAATGCAAAGATTCATGAAAATAATGTAGATCTTTAGTGTCTTTTAATAATATTTGTGTAATTTGAGACAATTATGAATATATTTAATGAAGTACACTACAATTTCACCTAGATGTTTGAAAATTAATTACATAGAGGCCCTCCTTCTAGCACCAACTTTTCCCTTCCTGTTGATGCACTTAATTTGCCCCCTATGTCACTAGGGAATGAGGGGAAAGTAATGAACTCAATTTTACATCTTGGAAAACTTAGGGATTTAGTTTTTTATAAAACTACTACTGGAAATAGCATAATAGTAGAGATATCATCACCACTTATAAGTCTACAGGTAGACCCTATTGTAGGGACAACATATATTACATAATGACACTTTATTTCCTACTAATCTTTGTGAAATTGTTCTAATATTTTCCAATTATTACCCAAAATATAAAAAATAATGAATATTTATAGAATGAGCTAAGCTAAAGTGACTCATTGAGTAGATCCAAGGGTAAAAAGGGTAAGGCAGAAAAGAGAGTTTACTTAAGATGACCAAAGATGTCAGTTCTTCTAACTTCTAAGACAAAACATATAGAACTAGTGTTCACCAACTCTAGCATAATACTCAATGCTAAATAAATGAAGTTTAAGATTTAAAGGAAATAAAATGCATATATCTAAAAGCATACATTGAAAAATAGTTACTTATTCATAGTAAATTGCATAAGCACATTTAGTTGCAAATAAGATGAAAACAAAGCACTTATACTAGCAAAATTATCAGACTAATGTTAAACTCAAGCTAATAGATGCATCTATTGAATGTTATTTCCAAATTAGTTAGTATAAAAGAAACCATTAGTCATCTAAAATCATGGGAAGAAGAAATCATATAATACACAATCAAGCTTACAGATAATCTCTTAAATTCTTAGCTCTTTTGTATTATTTCTATAACAACTACTCCTAATTAGAATGAAAGGGAACACCCCTATATATAGGATTTAAAACCACCTATACAAGTTCAAGTGGGATAGATGTCCAAATACTTCCAAGTGGATAAAATACCATATAATATAATGGAATATTCTAAATTCAAATTTACAAAACATAGTGAAATATTCCTTAAGGCACTGGGGGAGGTTTCTGAGATGCCTACTATTGTTGCCTTTATTTCTTCTCTACCCCTTCTTTCATCCATACATTTGCATAGACAAGGTAGTCTTGGTTAATTTATTCAAAGTCTAGGATCATAAGTTGGAATAAATTAGGTGTTTCCTGAATTAACTTGTCATGTTTTACAAGCACATGACACAATTCTTTTTCAATGGCCTCAGCTCTTTCTAGCCTCTGATTAGAAAATGCCACAATGTTCATTACCTCAGATGTTGTATTTGCCTTGGAAATGTCTTATTAGAATTTGAAAACAAATATATTCATTTGAGCCTTGAATTCTTGGTCATCCATAAAGGTGTCATCATCTTTGGTCACCATAGTGACCATGGCATCCTTCAACAACAAGGTAATCTTGAATTCTATCTTTTTTAAAGATGTAGTTGCATCCTTAACCTAATCTAGCTATATTTGTAGTATCCTTATTCTATTCATCAAGATGGTTTGTGCTAGTATGATATCCTCAAGTGGTAAAACCTTAAGGTCTAGGAACTTATTAATCCTTATAATTCTATCCAAGTTTACCAACTTGGCATCATGTTAGGTTGTGGAGCTAAAAGCTTCACTGATGCAGACATGGAGAAGGCCATTGGAGGGGTTGCTGAAGGTTGCTGAGCGTCAGAGCAACCGGCATCGGTCTGATCAGCCGACGTCGGCAGGATAGTGAAGAGAAGCAACCGACGTCGGTCATGGGTCGGCCGGTGTCGGTCACCTCCAGGCAGACAGGGACCGACGTCGGTCGCCTGTGTGGTTCGACTGCAAGCTTATTATGGGCAGTTAACTAACGAACCAAGTGTTTGCATGATTAGAGCTATTTTTAGACTGAGAGCTGTGGATCTAATTATTGTAATTAGATGTCTAATTATGTTTTGGATGAGATCTATATAATAGACTCATGGTTGTATTGGAAAAGCGTTCTAGTTTGAGTTGAGCAAAGTTTGCTCCTTCTGTGTGTGAAGTGAGTAAGGGTGTTCCTCCTAGTTCCCTATCAGTGCCAAGCTTGGTACTGGTTGGAGAATCATAAGGACTTGGTGAGGCAAGGACAAGGGTTCTTCAGGGTGTGTAGAGTGATCTACATGGTAAGTAAGATCGTTGATCTGTAGGTGTATGTGTGTGCAAGGTCAAGGTTCACAGGTGAGTAGAACCATGTTTGATTTGTAGGTGTGCAGGATCATATAGATAGCAACACAACAGGGAGCAATATCAGGCAGGATCTACTTGGAGTACAGGTGTGTACTCAGATAGAGCAAAGAGGAAGGCAAGGGAGTTCCTTCCATAAGTATGGTCTGTTGAAGTGCAGGTTATTGCAGGTTCATGGGAGATCTACTTGAAGTACCTTGAGTACTTGTGGAGCACGTGGAGTGCTTGTGGAGTGCGTGTAGCACTTGTGGTGTGCGTGGAGCATAGGAGGTGAACACCAACTCTGTATTTTGAGTTGGGTGTTGGGACCTGAGAGGGAGAGCTTTGGGGAGAAGATTTACTGTTCACTTGAGGTGTGGGAAACCTCTGTAAGGTGGTGGAGAAGAAGTGGCATCTTCTTTATTATATTCTTTTCTGTATAAAGTGTTAATATAATTTGTGTATTGTCTCTCATATCATGTGTTATTTTGAATTCTAGTTACTTGGTGAATCTGGTTAATTTCCGCATATTAAGTTGCTTGGTTTGGTAATCATATTGTGCTCTTTTGGTGGAGCAAGATCCTGACAAGTGGTATCAGAGCAAGGTTGTTGGCTCATAGCTTGATACCACTGACAAGTGGTATCAGAGCTTTTGGTTGGGATACTAACAGATTGGTTTAGATCTGGGTAGTGTGTTTTGATTACAGGTCACTCTCGGGGGTTTCTGATTGAGTGGGAGTAGAGCAATGGCAGATGAAAGTAAGCTAAGAATGGAGGAGTTGAAAAGCACAGATGGTCACTCACGGTCCTATGGAAAGAAAGAGTAGGTAAAAGATTATTGTTGGTTGGTAGCAGATCAACATGAAGAAACTGAAGAAGCAGATGTAGCAGGTGTTGTTGCACAGGATGCTCTGGGAGGTTTCTTGGATAAAGTTGAATCTTGGATAAAAGATTCGGTTGCCTCTTTCCATGCAGCCCTAGGTAGAGGAGCTGGTAAGCCTTGCCAAAGAATTGGCAAAGGGGAAGTGAAGCTGAAATTGCAGGCGGCCAACACACAGGTGTTGATGAAGGTCATGCAGGTCCCAGGTTTGGAGATATGGCTAATTTCTTCAAAAAGATTGGGTGATGATAGATGCACAAGAACTCTCACAGTGGATGCACTTGAATTAGCTGGTGGTAAGAAAACAAGTACCCTTTATCTACTTGTTTATATTACTGATTCTTCTTCTATTGTGGAGACGTGGCTTCGTAGGCTTGGTCACATGAGCAGGAAGGAGATGCATGTTCTTAAGCGGAAGACAGATATATTTGACAGGCTTAAGAACTAGAAAGCCTTGGTGTTTATGGAGGAGATGGCGGATAGAACCCAGTGGATGGTGCTGGATACTTCTGAGTAGGGCAGTTTGGACATGGGTTTTGATTCAAAGAAGCTCGCGGGTAAAAAGTCATCACTCACAGGTGAACACAGGTATCAATGTCAGTCAGGAGGAACCGGCATCGAACATACAGGTGCCGATGTCGGTCATGTGTAGACCAAAGCCGGCGATGTCGGGTAGGGTAAGACCGACGTCGATCACGGGACCGACGTCGGTAGGATGTAAGATCGATGTTGGTCAGAGGACCGACATCAGCATAAGGGACACCGCAGGGTCGGTAGTCAGGGACAGATGCATGGAACCGACGTCGATTAGATGCAGACTGTGGGGTGACCGAGGTCGGTCACTGTAACAGATTTTGGGTGGACAGCAAGCTGTCAAGGAGTCTCAAACACCCATACAGAGGACTGAAGATGTAAGTAGGCCCTCAAATTTGTTGTTCCTCTTCTTTATACATGTTGCTGATTGTAGAGCAGGAAGGATCTAGGAAACAGGTGTGAGCTTGGCATGGATGAGGATGTGATTCCTTGGAGGAGAACCAGACAGGTGTGTCTTGGTAGGGTTGCCAGTAGGTATAAAAGCATAGAGATGAATAGATACCTTAGTTGAAGAATAGAGAGAATGGATACATGAGATGGAAGATCAGGTATATGGTCTTGAGGAACTGCAGGACAGTAGTACAAGTTTTGATAGGTGGAGGATGAAGCATGGCTTCAGTCAGTGTCAGGGTAACTACTGTGGTTTTGTCTTACCAAGGGGGTGATGAGTCGCGACATCATTCCATTGTTGTATGTGGATGGTATGTTTTGCTAGCAGGTTTGTACATACAGGGTTTCGCTGAGCTAAGGGTAAGATTAGTTCAGTGTCATGTCATGAGGAGTTTGGAGCAATGGAATTATTTGACATGGGAGACATGGAGATCACTGGTTGATTTTGTCTCGAGTGGGAGCTAATGTGAATCAGGTGTTAGCGAGGTTCAAGATGCAGAGCCAGAGCACACTAAGGGCTGGATAGGTACAGTGTCCAAAATCACATGAGGTCTGGTATAGACCTGAGTATTCCCATGCAGTGGGAGCTATCAGAGAGTTAGGAGCCAATTCGGGGAAGTGGGTTGTCAGGTATTTGAGAGGGACCAGCAGTAGGGATTCATGCTATGCAGGGTCATGACTTCACTACATGTATTTGTAGGTTCGGATGTGGCAGGGTACTCGGATGACAAGAGGTACACCACGGGATGTGTGGTGGGTTGTCTTCAGGATTGATCTTGAAGAGGGATACAAACTAGGAAATATATTAGACGGAGTACAGATACAAGTATAGTGCAGCTATTTATCTCCAAGTGGGAGATTGTTAGGTTGTGGAGCTAAAAGCTTCACTGATGCAGACATGGAGAAGGCCATTGGAGGTGTTGCTGAAGGTTGCTGAGCGTCAGAGCAACTGGCGTCAGTCTGATCAGCCGACATCGGTAGGATAGTGAAGAGAAGTAACCGACATCGGTCATGGGTCAGCCGGTGTCAGTCACCTCCAGGCAGACAGGGACCGACATCGGTCGCCTGTGTGGTTCGACTGTGAGCTTATTATGGGTAGTTAGCTAACGAACCAAGTGTTTGCATGATTAGAGCTATTTTTAGACTGAGAGCTGTGGATCTAATTATTGTAATTAGATGTCTAATTATTGTTTGGATGAGATCTATATAATAGACTCATGGTTGTATTGGAAAAGCGTTCTAGTTTGAGTTGAGCAAAGTTTGCTCCTTCTGTGTGTGAAGTGAGTAAGGGTGTTCCTCCTAGTTCCCTATCAGTGCCAAGCTTGGTACTGGTTGGAGAATCATAAGGACTTGGTGAGGCAAGGACAAGGGTTCTTCAGGGTGTGTAGAGTGATCTACATGGTAAGTAAGATCGTTGATCTGCAGGTGTATGTGTGTGCAAGGTCGAGGTTCACAGGTGAGCAGAACCGTGTTTGATTTGCAGGTGTGCAGGATCATATAGACAATAACACAACAGGGAGCAGTATCAGGTAGGATCTACTTGGAGTACAGGTGTGTACTTAGATAGAGCAAAGAGGAAGGCAAGGGAGTTCCTTCCATAAGTATGGTCTATTGAAGTGCAGGTTATTGCAGGTTCATGGGAGATCTACTTGAAGTACCTTGAGTACTTGTGGAGCATGTGGAGTGCTTGTGGAGTGCGTGTAGCACTTGTGGTGTACGTGGAGCACAGGAGGTGAACATCAACTCTGTATTTTGAGTTGGGTGTTGGGACCTGAGAGGGAGAGCTTTGGGGAGAAGATTTACTGTTCACTTGAGGTGTGGGAAACCTCTGTAAGGTGGTGGAGAAGAAGTGGCATCTTCTTTATTGTATTCTTTTCTGTATAAAGTGTTAATACAATTTGTGTATTGTCTCTCATATCATGTGTTATTTTGAATTCTAGTTACTTGGTGAATTTGGTTAATTTCTGCATATTAAGTTGCTTGGTTTGGTAATCATATTGTGCTCTTTTGGTGGAGCAAGATCCTGACACATCATAGAGTGTAAGTTTTTTTTCAAATTTAATGACCACATTGAATTGTACAGTCCCATATTATTGTCTCCTCTTCATGAATTTGTATAAGTTAAAGACATTAATAACTACATTGATTACCTGAAGAGTGATGTTGTCTAGAATTATAGGTAATGCATGTTCCTTCAATATATTCATTTCTTATTGCATTCCATTCATCAAGGATATCGTGGATTCTACCTAGGCTTGGACTATGGACATAGGGTCCTATAAAAAATGTTCCACCTCAGTAGGGATAACCTTCCTCTTTATTTTCAAAGTGAAGAGGGATTCTTCACTTTGATGAGACACAATGAGCTAGATTAGGGATTCTCAACCTACCTCCTCACTACCCTCTTCAAAGTTCCTATGGTAACATCAAATATATTCCTAATTTTTGGTGTAGAGAGGACCACCTAAGGCCTCTCTTATCTTGTTTCATATATAATGTCTCTAACCCAATTTATAGAAGCATTAGGTGTTGGCTTTGTTGGAGGTGGATGTAATGGAGATGTTTGGTTAGAGGTAGAGATTAGGGATATAGTAAGAATTTTCAAGATCATTGGGTATATTTTACCAATTGTGCCAAATAGAGGTTTTAAAAGGCCCATATATATTACAAATGAATGCAGCTTTGAAGGCACACTCATCTTCACAAATCTAGTAATATTGAGTGGTTTTATAAAGGTGAATAGCTTTGAAATGGGCCTTAATGGCCTTATATGTGTATGGGAATGAATATAAATTGAGGCACCTATTATGTCTACCTAAGAAGAATAAATATTTATAGTGGCATGAGTAATAAAATTGGGGAAGGTGAATCCAAAAGAAGTACTAGCTTGGCTCATGCTAGTGTCAACTAAAGGCTGAGTAGTGGTAGCTATAAGTGCTGATGATGCTGGAGCAAATGAGGAAATAATGGTAGGGGGAAAAAATTTAGAAGAAAAAGTAGAATAATTTATACTAGTGTAATCATATAAAATTTTAAATGAGATGACTTAGGCATGTCTAATATCACCCAACCTATAGGTCCTCTTTCTCACTCACTCAACCCTTCTCGACTAGACTTTCACTACTTCCTAGTCACCCATAGGTTCTCAGACTTAGATTTTTGAGACCTAGGTAGCCCTATCAGACCTAGATCCATCACCCAAGTCTCATCCTCCTAAGATAATAGCACTTAATTTAGACATGTCTCATTTCTAACGTTGTTGTCTAAGTTCATTTTAGCCTCAAATGGTCATATTTTCTTAAATCTTTATCTTTTCCCCTTTCAA
This sequence comes from Torreya grandis, assembly GCA_037957365.1. NCBI lineage: Eukaryota > Viridiplantae > Streptophyta > Pinopsida > Cupressales > Taxaceae > Torreya > Torreya grandis. The sequence continues at coordinate 340,021 of JARHVA010006094.1, forward strand.
CTTAATGCAATATAATCTAACCCATGATCATAAATTTCCATATAAAATGCCATTAAATGTCCATTTATAAGGTTTATCACTCATTCAAAAGAAAGAATCAAGAATACAAGCAAGTACACTCAAGCACTCTTCCCTATTCTTTGCATATAGCTTTCCAAAACCAATTCAAGCCTATTCAAGCACTTGTACCAGTCCCTAATCATCCAAAGTACATTATAATTTCACATATAGTCTCATAAATCACATAATTTCACCAAGAAATTCAAATGGGATAACTACATTAGATTCATCCCTCTTCAAAGTATTGGTATGCAAGCAACGTGCACACACATGGGGTGTGAAGTGCATCTAATGAATCCTTTAAACACTAACCACTCCTCTCTTTCCTAAGTTTGATACTAAAGTTAAAGCACCAAGAGCTCATAAGGGTTTTAAATATTGAATTAGACACACAACAAGCTCCACATAGACCTAGGATTCAATATTTCACTACTAGGGTATCACAAGCCTACCAAGCATAACCTAAAAAAGCTAGACCACTATGACAACATCACCAAAAGTGGAAAACAGTGCCAGAAGTGGAATCCATTGAAAAGTAACAAGGTGTCATAATTTTGGAACTCTTGTCCAATATAGAAATAGAGTTTTGGGTCCTATTTATGATAGTTTTCCATCCCTGTACCATAATGTCTATACCCTACATCATCTATTTCAGCCCAAAATAAGCTAAGTTTGATTTCTGCACACTTTTTACTATTTTTTAAAAAGGTAAAATACATATCTATTTACATAAATTAGTAGGATAATTGAGACACATTAATTACTTATTTTTATTTACTTAGACCTTTATTTTCTTAGGAATTAAACACATAATTCCTAAAAAGAATAAAACATTTGGTGAACCTGACTTACTTTGAATTTTTATACAAAAACCCTAGAAACCTTAGGGCTAATTATTTATAATTTTTTTCAATATTTTCCTATTTTTTCCTAAATTTAAAAATAAAAATACTATAAATTCATTGAAATATTTTCAATAAATTCACTCAAAACCTAGTGTACACATACTAGGTCCTATTTGCATACAAACACTTTTAAACCACTAGGAAAAATATATTGCTAATTTTAGATTTTTCCTAAATTTTTCAAGATAAATTATACAAATTCTTATAATTTTTTAAAAATTATCATACTAATTTTGAAAATTCTTCTTTTCAAACCCTAATTGCATGTACTAGTTCCTTTCTACTTTTTGAGGTATCACCTTACATTTATAGCTAGATTGTAATAATGATACTCAGTTATTTAAAAATTCTTCTTACATTGATTACAAATAACAAATAATCGATAATGGGCCCTATCATGTACATGAATGATGAAGTCTATCATATGTTAGTATAAAGTTTCATTCTCTACATTTCATGCTTATTTATCATTATATAAGATGACATTAAATAATTTATTCTTAAAAATATTAATCCATATCTTACATCACCTCCCTTGAAGCCTCTTCCACATATTGACTCATGTTGTATGGTCCTTTTTTATCTTCCCAAACTACCCATCACCGAGCCTAATTAACACCTTTTGTTCCTCTACCTCCTCAACCCATAGATTCTCTTTGCTCTCCTCCCATAATAACTACAAATCTTGTACAAATAATAGATAATGTGGTTAGAGATATTAATCATCATGCAACTATACCTCATCCACCTACCCAAGAGCCCCACTACCCTAATCTTCCAACCCACCCAAGGATCAACCAGCCAATATAGGTAGATTCACATAAGGCATATGACATTGTTGATCAATTGAGAAACACTCCAACTAAAATTTCCATGTTAGAAATACTTCAAAAAAATAATGTATTCAAATACATTCTTTATCAAGCACTCACATAGACTTCTATGCCTCTTGATTTGAAATATTCTTATTTTGCGTTAGTGGTCAATACTCTAAAAATTATGGAAGATGTAATTTCTTTTGATAGTGAGGACATGCCTTCTCAAATGGTTATTGATAAAAATTTACCACTATTCATACAAGTATAATTCAAAACCAAGGTAGTCAAGAGAGTTATCATTAATATTGGTTCCATAAGAAATTTATGTAATATCACATTCTAATAGGCCATGGGTATAGATTTGGCATTAATGCAAAAGACATATAAGAACATCTAAGGGTTTAATTATATACCACAATAGACTTTAGGTACTATTACTTTAGATATCATGGTGGGACCAAAAACCTCACTACATAGTTCTAGGTCATGCCAGGTCCTCTCCACTACAATCTTTTACTCATATGACCTTGGATACATATCATGGGTGATATTCTTTCTACTCTCCATTGATGTATTATGTTTCTCAATGAGGGATATTTATACACATGTCTAAAATATATCTAACCATTTAGATATTGTTGACTTATAGAATCATCTTCAACTATTTCACCAAATGGGACACCATATGTCACAATATAACCACTACTTCATAGCATTTATCTTGATCAGATACATACATATGAAGTTGGAGAGACTAGCACTCCTTGTACTACTTCACTTATATTTTCACCATGAACACCTACTCTTCTTATAACCACAACAACTTATACCATTCCAACTACGCTATTGGTCATATTTCAAACACTGATTACACATCTACCATCATCAATAACAACACTAGTAGTTTTAGTTAATTCCATAGTTATTTCACTAGTTATAAATATTTTGGTAGTAGTACCATCTTCTACTAATAAAGTTGATGATACTCCTATATAAAAGTTACCCCTAGTGGTAAAATTTGAGTTACCATATGTATATGATGTTGATATAAATTCATAAGATTCTTTAGATGATGATACAACACCCACACTCATAGATGATTATTTGTATGGATTGTGATTTACACCAGTTGACCCAAGAGATTATCGAGATGACTCTATAGCTCTCATACCACATCTTACAATTCTTGTAGAATCTCATACTACACTTTTAAAACAATCTCCACATTCACAACCATAATAAGATCTCTTAACACATACAGTTCACATGGTTACCTCTATGGCTATAGATCTAGTTCTTTAGATTCAGGTAGGTATCACACATCATCAACCACATTTTATGTTACATATATTACTTTATTGTGGATTAATTACATTACCTACATTATGACACAGATCTACTAGTAGATCATCACATTAAGATGGTTTCCCATTTTTTACCTTTCATAAGATTATAGGCCATGATAAAAAATCATGCACAACATTATATCAAGTATTGAATAAACTATAGGATTAAGGTATTATTTGTATTATAGCATCACCAACAACACCAACTCCAACACTCCCACTAAAGTCACTTACTAGTAGGGCTAAATGTCAGAGTAGAATCAACATCTTCACCATTAGAGCAACCCTTAGTTTGCCTTCAACATGATGAAATTATGAACATAAAACTTGTAGCATATGATGATACTTATGATGATGATGATCTTGACATATTTGATGATGGTTGAGATCCTTTCCTCCATTTCTATCCCCAACAGGCTCCATCTTTGGATACCTTCCCACCACCAGCTTAGTCTTTTATATTATAATGTATATACTTATACATAACTTATTTTTAGCATTAATTGTACATATTATCTCCTACTTGGTTATACATAGTTCAAATATCTTTAAAAAATACAAAAATTAAAAACACAAAAACATTTAAATATATCAAGAATACCAAAAACAATTAAATTATATGTATTATCTATGCTTTACATTAATACTATCATGTTAGGACTTACATTTTATATTTCATGCTATAATATATCAATTTTATAAATTACAATGCTTCACTTGATCTTATTTGAGTGTGTGAAATGACATCCATCTCCTTGAATGCTTTATTCTACCCATTGAGGGGGATTCATACTTCTACATTTGAGACACATTATTATACACACCCACTAGGGAATCTTCTACATGACTACACCATCCAGGTTATGTCATTTCTACACCACATACTCTAAGTTATCATGGTGATGTGCATTACTTTATATCTTATATAGAATACTATATTGACATCTCACTAGTATCTAACACTTGTGTATTTCTTAGCATATACCTAGTCTTTTAATACACATGTTTTGCATACTCTCACATTTACTTTGATTAGTTAGATGTGCTTCTCTCTTTCCAGTTATTACTTTCTTTTTATACTTTATTAGCGTAACTTATGTGAATGCATTTTCAATTCTATCTTGTCTCCTGCTTGTGCCTTAGGACATTTACCAATGTATTTTACTTTTTTTTTCATGTGTGTGCCTTAGGAAATTTGCCAATGTCCTTTATTTATAATTTTATATGTGTCTATGGCCTATGTTCCAACTTTATATATTTTACTTGTATGCATATGTGGAATTTGAACATGCCTTCCATACTTGTTTCTCTTTTGAGTGACATGTACCCATGTCCCTTATTTGCATGGCCTCTTGGCCCATCTAGTATGATTCTTAGTTCTTAGTTCTTACTTGTTTACTTATTGCTTGTCAAATGTGTGCAATGCCATGATCCATATCATGCATTTTCTTTGATTTCTTGGATGCCATGATGGACATCATGCTCCATCCCTCCAATTAACAACTAATAATTAACATTTTCAATTCCAATTCAGTACTTTGTGCATGCTTTCACATTGTTATATCTATCAAGGCATACCCCTATTAATCTAACAATCTCTTGGTATAAACATTTTTTATATCTTGAAACATATTATCAAATATCAAATGCTATATCATATATATATTCAGATTAACACACTTGTAGGACTCTTTTCTTCTGAGGGTAGTCATTGTATGTTTAACATTCCTACCCTCAAAAGTGGGGGCATAAAATAATGAATTTTTTATAGAGATAAAACCTCCTAGTAATCAAAATAACATCATTAAAAATAGTTAACATAGAATCTAGATGTCAAACTAGTCAAATTAGAGCAAAAAAATAAGAATAGTCTCAAATTAATAGTTAGTTTTCACACTAGAAAATAGTTATATAAATGGATATTAGAACCAAAAATAGTGGTGCCCATAATTTGGCACTCCTATCTAGGAAGAAAAACACTCAAGGTTTCCAAAAATAGGCAAAAAGTTTAGTTCAAGGATATTTTTTGTAATTCCAGATCTTTCATATTCAATAGTTTTAACATAGTTTTGTTAGATACAATGGGTTATCATGCACATCATGATGGTTCTCACTTTTAGTTCATATTGGGTAGTTAACATAACTTATAGATTAGAATCCATGTTCTAGACATCAGTGATTAGGGGTAATGTGCGTAGCACATTGATCATCTTTTGTTTCCAAGTTCAGTTTATTCTAGGCATTTTTGATAATTATGTGCCTTACTATATCTATAGGTGGTTGGCATCACATTCAAGTTAAAATTTCATACAATTTTATCTTTCTAAGTACTCAAGTTCTTGAGTTAGCTTTCATAGATGCCTAGTACATTAGTTTTTATGTGGCTTTCATACAAGCCTAATCTCCATCTTTTGAAATGGCCAAGAGTGGCATAGTTTCTAGCACACATTTGGCTATCCATGCCATAATGTCAAATTTCCAACAAATTCATGGGCTTCATGATCCATCTCATATGACATATATTTTATACTAGTATCACTTCATTACTTCACTTCACAGGGCAATGATGTAACCAAAGGGCTAGCCTTTATATTCTTAAGCCACCTATTTAGAGGGATTGGAAACACAACCTAGACATCGATTAACACATACATGATTTAATAACTTCACTAAATTATAAATGATAGATCCAAAGGGATAGTATTTGAATTATTGAGCCATATTCCAAGGAATTAAGCACTCAACTCTGTTCATGATATTACTCTTAACTCAACACATACTCATCATAATTCAACATCATAATAGGTGTTGTATTAGTTTGCATACTCGATGAGTTGTATGCATTCCTCTCTCTTATTTTAATCATATTTTTCATAGTATCATTTTAGATATAGTATATATAGTAAGAAATAATCTACTTCATGTTTTTATTTTTAGATTCACACATCACAACATGCTCTCTCTACGCACATCCAACATCACACAACTTCATGAGGTTTTCCCATACAGGTAAGTTTAGGTTTACTTTTTATTTTTCCTTTATCCTAGTATTTAACTTATATACATCACTATAATAAAGGGGGGAGGATAAATTTGATCATAAAAAATGCAAAATTGGATGACTTAAGCATGGCTAATAGCACCCAACCTGTAAGTCTTCATCGTTGCTCACTCAACCCTTCTCGGCTAGACTTTTACTGATTCCCAATCACCTATAGATTCCCAAACTTAGATTTTTGAGACCTAATCAGCCCTCTCAGACCTAGATCCATCCCCCTAAGTCTCATCTTCCTAGGATAATAGAACCTAATTTGTATAGGAGTGCCAGAACTTAGGGGTGTCCCATTTTTGACACTATTGTCCAAGTTCACTTTAGCCTCAAATGGTCAAATTTTCCCAAATAATTATCTTTTCCCTTATTGGCATAATGCAATATCATCTAACCCATGATAATTATTTTCCCTATAAAAGGCCATTCAATTCCCATTTAGAATGGTTGTCACTCATTCATAGGAAAGAATCAAGAATACAAGCAAGTACACTCAAGCACTCTTCCCTATTCTCTGCATACAACATTTTAAAACCAATTCAAGCTTATTCAAGTGCTCATACTAGTCCCTAGTTATATAAAGTACTTTCCAATTTCACATCTAGTTAAATACATCACATAATTGCACCAAAAACTTCAAATGGAAGAACTACATTATCTTGATCCCTCTTCAAAGGATTGGTATGTAGGCAGTGTGCCCATACATGGGGTGTGAAGTGCATCCAACATATACTTACACAATAACCCATCATCTCTTTCCCAAGTTTTATACTCAAGTTTAAGCACCAAGAGCTCTTAATGGTTTTGAAGATTGAATCAAACACACAATGAGCTCTGCATAGACCCAAGATTCACTATTTCATTGCCAGAGTGTCATAAGCCTAGCAAGTAGAACCTAGAAAAGCAAAATTAGTAGGAAAATAACACTAAAAGTGTAAAATAGCACTCAAAGTGGACTAAATAACCAAGTATAAGGGTGTCCTAAGTTTGGTGCTCCTATCCAATCTAGAAATAGAGTTCTAAGTCCTATTTATGATAGTCTATCATCCCTATTTAGTAGTTTCTAGACCCTGCATCATCTATTTTAGCCTAGAATAAGCTAAGTTTTATTTCTTCTCAATTATTACTATTTTTAGAAAATGTAAAATACATATCTATTTACATAAATCATTAGGCTAATTAAGACACATTAATTACTAATTTACATTTACTCAAACCTTTATTTGCTTAAGAATTAAACACATAATTCCCAAATAGAATAAAACAACTAGTAGTTGGGAAAGAAGGTGCTAGGAGAGTACTTAAATTAGGAGCCCAAGGTGTACTTGTGGGATATAAAATCACTTAACAATTTGATGGAGGAGGTATTTCCACTCTCATAGTGGTTTTGGGCTCTTTCTTCTTTTTGTAAACCTTTTCAATGTTCATCCCAGCTAGTGCTTCAACTTCCTCCATAGATAGTTCAATGCCTTGGTGCAATTTATCAAGGTCAATGGAAGTAAGATCAGGTTTATCTAAGATTTATATAATGGCTTCCATATCACATGTAGAGATCAATGTAGGCCCTTATGAGGGGCCTAGTTAGTTATTAGATCCTCTTTGCTTAAATCTTAGAGGTATGTTTTACCCACTTGAAGTGGCAAGAAGTGGAGGTCTTCATGGCCTATAATTAATAAGAGTAACATTGTATTCTTATTCATCTTCCTTCCCTTCCTCATAATTAACATCAAACATGCTTCCATGAGTTGGTGGTGGTTGAGGCTTTACAATATCTTCCTTCTTCTTCTCTTTATCTAGCCTCATCTCTAGATCAATATTCTTCCTAGATACATTATTTAGGACTACTTCATCTTTCATATCATCTCTATATATCCATTCATGAACTTCTTCTTAATGCTTATACTCCATTACTATATCCTTTTTGAATTTGAATAGGTACTTAGTAATTACATTGTTGTGGTCCCATGCCCTGAAGTCATTCTTAGTCAATAAGTATGAATCCCTATGCCTAACAAAAATAATAATATCATGATACTTTATAATTCTAGTCTTCCCTAGTTTGTAATGAACCTTTTGGGGGACTATCTTCTTGATTTTGAAGAATTCATCAACTCTATGTAGTATTTGATAATCCATCTCTTCTTCTACTAGCTTTATTAGCACATACCTTGGTAATCTAAGAGGATCCATCATTACTCCCTCTATCTTGATGACTATGTAGTTTGTGTATATCTAGTAGCTACCCATATCTCTCAAATTTGCTTTGACCTCGAAGGGAACCCTTTGCATTTCAAACTCAGTGATTGGTTTATAAACTACTAGGTAGAATTCTTCTGTAATCAATTTTATGTTGCATCTGAACTAATGGATGTGTATTGTAAAGGAAAAGTTGAGGGACAAAATATTGTCACTCAAGATACCATGAATTTTGACCTAATCAAGCCATTACACAAATAAAATCTAGATAGTAACTCATCATGAAGAATGGGGTACCATTATTTCAAGTGTCATTCATAGCATATACTAGGTTATTACTGATAATCTACCCAAGTGGAGTAATTTGTTGATCCTCTAGGATTATTTATAGTAGTAGAAGAGTCATTATGTCCACATAGCCAATATGTGTATTTCTAAATATTCTATTTATTATGGCTAGACCAATTCTGACTCCTTGCCTAAATTGCTGAATAAGTAAGTTCCTTTGGTCATCCATTAGAATAACTCTTATTGGGTTAGTCACCCATGAAGCCAAGACCTTCTCTAGGGAGTGCACCTTATAAAAGTTATCATCGATGACCTGGTTATACTCAATCTATGGTAAATTTAGGTCATAGTACTTCTCAAATCTTGGCACCATTATGAAAGTGACTAGGAACCCTTGGGATATTGACTTGAGTATCCCATCTTCACACCTTAACCTTCCAAAGATCCCATAAAATAGGTCAACACATGGCATGACCTCTAGCTTGGCTATGACCTTATAGAGAATATCTACATTGATGGCAAGTATATCTAAAGCTAGTTGAATTATATGAGGCATGGTCTCATTCTCACTAATTTCCCTATTTACTTTTGTATTTAATTAAATGTTACTATAATGCATGTCACTAGATGTAATGGCTTCAAAAATGAATTTGGTGTCCTTGAAAATACCTAAAGTACCATAATAGAATAGGAAGTCATCATTTCTAAAAGAAATGCTCTTATCTAGAGTAGAGGGTCCTGATTGTGACATATCTTGAATATTCTTTGTAGTAATCAACATTTTTTCTAGTATCCTCCTACAACTTTCAAGCTCTAATAATGGTGGTTGAGAGTGCAATTTATAAACAACTTTGAACTATGAGAGTGCAGATAGTAGAAAGTTAACACATATAGCTCAAAATGTAAATAGTAATATCTTTGATTATGTAGCCTTTTGAAAGATCACTTTGATTAATGCAATATTTATAGTGATTCTAGTCTATGTTGTATTAATGGTGATTTTATCAACATTACATATTTTTGAAACAATCTTCAAACTATTAATTTTAGTAATTAATTGCACCATAATTCAAATTTAACTTTAATTCATTTTTTAATTTTCCATCAATTTTAGATTTAAGGCTAAGGATTTCCACCTTTTGACACATGGTACCACCTTGGATGAAGCTAGGTACTCACACAGACTAAATGTGACTAAGTTGCTTAGTTGGATCAAATCTAGACATGTGGCACCTTTTGGTTGCCTCACAGGTTCTCAGAGTGTAGATTTGCATGATGACTCATCTTATACTCCCATGTGGCATCTTTTAATTTGTAATAAGTTCTCAGGCAATGCCTTTTAGTTTTGATTGGTCATGGGAGTGCCACACATCACTCTCATGGGTAATCAGAGGTTTTCTTTTCTAGGTGGCTCTCTTAGAAGGCTTTTGGATAGTTATCAACAACTTGGCACTAATCATGTTGATTGGGTTAAGACACACATCTATCTTAGAGTTGATCTAGTGGATCTTAAATAGAAGTAATATGGTAATGACATGTGACATCATCATAGGGGTCAAAAGGGGATGAATATTATTAGCACAATATTTTGTTTATTATTTTACCACTTATCATTTTCATGCATTACATTAGATAGTTGTATATCACCAAACCTTGATCAGACTTCTCGAGTGTATACATGTATTTACCTTACAAACTCTCATCAACTTTGAATAGATGTAACATGGTGTAGATATGTAGTGACCTCAAATGACCCCAAAGGGGACACATGTCACATCAAAAGTCTACTTGGGTTTGGTCGGTCACCTTTGAGACATGTGGTGACATCTCATAGGCTTCTTCATTATGGTAGGATGCATGGGGGATGTGTGGTGGCTTGGATTGAATGGGCTTGCTCATAGGGGTTAATATTATGACACTAGATTGAGATTTGAATTCCAATAACTATCTTGCTTAAAAACTCTCTAGATAATGCCATGGAACTCATAGACTTGGTGGATTTGATCCATATGTATTGTGTGGTATGCAATGAATATTTAAGGCATTGTGAGGCCTAGTGAGGTGGACACATATCCTTATAAGTCATAGTATTTAATATTACATCTTGTGAGGTGTCATAATCCACAAATTTAATCTGACATCCTACAATATCAAGCGAGAAAATAAGTTAGATTCCTAAATATGTCATTACACATCATAAGTGAATTTAAACAAGTTCTAAATTAAAAAATTATGAGGAAATTATTTAAACACAATATAATGTTAATAAAATAAAGCCTGGTAATCCTGATGCATTCATGTATATTTAGAAAACCTGATCATGATTTCTTAGAAAAAGATTGTTTGCACATTATTGAACCATCAATGGTCAATAATTCATCATTGAATTAAATTTTAAGGAAGACTTACAATAAATTGAATATTTCTAAGTATTAATCCTTATTTCAAAATGAATGATTAACCAAAGATTTCAAAAGCACAAGCAATGGTAAGTTAAATATAAGCCATGTACTAATGGGATGATTTAACACGTTTAGAATCCTAGGCACTTTTTAAAATTTGAAGAAAGGAAGAACCCCATTCTAGGAATAAGGGTTAGTTGACCATCAACAAATGGTAACCTCTTCAGGGAAACATTACAAAATGTTAGAATATAGATATTCTATTCAAATATGAATCAAAACTTAATTATCTCATTATGATGTTCAGTCATTGTCAGAACTACTTTTCAAAACTAATGAAAGCCCACAATATTGAAATAGTGTTTAAACCTTGTAGAAAATCATATTATGTGTGTGTTTTGAGGTTCCTTAACCATTGTCAATACGTTCAAAAATAATAAATTTCAAGTTTAAAGACATCAAACATGAAATGACTTAAGCATTCTTAATATTTTATATAATTATGCTTTGCTCAGTTAAGGATGGCTTGGGCATTTCTCTATTGTCAGTTAGGTGTCCACAACCTCGATAGAGATACCTTTGGTTCCACTCAAGGCCTTGATATACTACCATCTAGGTATCCATATCCCCAATAGAGATTGCATAAATCACCATTTATGGAATCTAAAGTAGTTTATGATTTCACTTCATTAGTGTATCATTTTTTATTATTTTTTTAATACCTACATTCATAAACCAAAATGGTTGGGAACCAAATTTAGCCAAGTGTAAGGTTTTGTCAAGATATAGTCTAGATGTAATTCACTTTCACATATCATGTCCTACCCTAAAAATTTATTTACTGAGTTTAAGTGATAGTATGATGGTCCACATAGATTCAAACACTTGTTTAAGCAAATGTTCATTCATCTGAACTATATTATAGTCTTAAAATGACTTCAAATTTTCATGAGAAAACTAACTTCCAATTAACCCTACACATATTTTTTAAATTAAAACACTACTAGAGGTTTCCAAACTTTGGAAGACCAATATTTAAAACCAATAATTCCTTCTTTCCATTTTTAGGACTAGGTTAACATAGATTGAGCTAAATAATTCTTGTCTGAAGGACTTATTACTAATCTACATCACATCATAGAAAATAAATAACAAGCAAAACTCAAGAAAGCACAAAATAGGAAAGCAAAACAAGAAAGAAAGAACACAACAAGAAAGAAAAGTGAGAAGGAAAACTACTCTAACATCTTTCATTTGGATGAGATTCAGTATTTGGGATTGTACTCTTTTATCATCTTCCATATACTCAGTCATAAACTCATAGGTGGGAACATTTAGTGTGATAAGAAAACTAGGTTGTTTTCCATAGACTAGTAAGAACAAGGATGCCTTGAATGCCTATTTATATCTACTTTTGTCTAACCATAAAGCATACTTTAGTGAACACTGCCACTCTTGGGGTTTATTTTTTTCAAAATTCTTTATGGCATTCATCAAGTTTTTGTTGGTAGATTTTGAAACACCATTACCCTAAGGGTAGTAGTTTGAAGCAGACTTAATGATTATTTGATTGTCATAGGCCCACTTAGTGAACTTGATTGATGCAAAGTCTCAGCCATTGTCACATACTAAAGATAGGGGCATCCCAAATAAAGTGATGATATTTTCTTCTAGAAACTTGATGGTGTCAATTACTCTACTATTCATGGTGGCTACTACTTTAGTCCACCTAGTGCAATAATCCATGGCAGTGATTAAAAATTTACATCCCACTGAGAAGTTAGGATTGATCACTCATATAAAGTTGAGGCCTTATTGTGCAAATGGATTCACTTCAATCACTAATTTCAAAGGCATGGCTACCTTTGTCTCTCATCGATCAAAAAAATCACATTGATGACATGTTCACACATAAGCATGGGTGTATTTGAATATGGTTAGCCAATAGTAGCCTACTCTCAATATCTTATGTGTTGTGGTACACCCTAAAGGGTGATCACTTCCTAGTTTGTCATGGAAAATTTCCATGATTTTCAGGGCTTCAATTCTAGAAACACACTTTAGATAGATTCCCTCATAGTTTTTACTAAAGAGGACTCCTTTGATCATAAAATGAGATGGTTTTTTCCTAAGGGCACATTTCTACTCTATTTTAAGGTCTGGGGAACACACTCCTTATAGTAAATAATGAACAATATCCTGATACTAGTCACCACTAGAAACTTGACTTAATTCAACCTACAAAACATCAATATGGGATCAGTATTTATAATAAGTTTAATTAAACCTTAACCTCTAACTAACTTATAAGATTTCATTTCTATGTCATATTATTATATTTTGGTCATCCACATCCCTCTTCATTTTCTAAGTTCATTTTATCCCAGCATCAACTTGATAGTCGGATTAGACACTATGGCATACACCTTGTCCCTTAAGATATAGTGTCTGAACTTCTTCACAGCCTTTAAACATGCATAAGCTTATTTATCCAAAATAGGATAGTTAAGATTTATGTTCTTCAAGTTGGTATTCATGAAGGCTATGGGATGCTCTTTGTCATATTTTTTCTACATTAAGATAGTGATAACAGTGTGATTATAAGTAAAAGAGTATAGATAAAAGTCCTTGTTAAAATTGAGGCTTATTAGAACAAGATATTGAACAATAACATCCTTAATGTCTTTAAATTACTTCTTCACTTCATTATTCCATTCTATCTTTGCATATTTCTTCAACATTGTGTTGAATGGTCTTACAATTTATGCAAAACTAGAGATAAACTTTCTTAAAAAATTGATCTTGCCAAAGACATATTTTAACTCTTTTTTTATTAAGGACTTCTACCTTTGAGATTGCATTTATCCTGTCAGGGTCAATAGTCATACCTTCCTAGGTGATTGCATTTATTCTATTGATCTAGATTATTTACCAGATTTTCATAACATTCTTTGGTGAAATCTTTCAAAGAATGCAAAGATTCATGTAAAGAATGCAGATATTTAGTGTCTTTTAACAATATTTGTGTACTTTAAAAAAATTATGCATATATTTAAGGATGTACACTACAATTTCACCATGATGCATGAAAATTAATTATATAAAGGCCATCAATCTAGCACCAACTTTTCCCTTCCTGTTGATGTACTTAATATGCTCCCTATGTTGTTAGGAAATGAGGGAAAAGTAATGAACTCAATTTTATGTCCTAAAAGACTCAAGGCTTGATTTTTTTATAAAACGACTACTAGAAATAACATAATATCAGAGATATGGTCACCACTTATAAGTCTGGAAGTAAACCCTATTTTAGGGATAATAGATATTACATAGTGACACTCTATTTCCTGCTAATCTTTGTGAAATTATTCTAATATTTTCTAATTGCTACCCAGAATATAAGAAAATAATGAATATTTAAAAAATGATCTAAATTAAAGTGATTCATTGGGTATATCAAAGGGTAAGAAGGGTAAGGTAGAAAAGAGAGTTTGCTTTAGATGACCAAAGATGCTAGTTCTTCTAACTTCTAAGATAAAACATATAAAACTAGCGTTCACCAACTCTAGCATAATACTCAAAGCTAAATAAATGTATTTGAATATTTTGAGTAAATAAAATGCATATATATAAAATCATACATTGCACAAGAGTTACTCATTCATAGTAAATTATATAATCCCATTTAGTTACAAATAATATGAAAATAGAGAACATATACTATAAAAATTATCAGCCTAGCAATAAACTCAAGCTAACAGATGCATACATTGAATGTTATTTCTAAATTAATTAGTATTAAATAAATAATTATTCCTCTAAAAGTGTGAGAAGCAGAAATCATAGAATATAAAATCAAGCAAATAGATAATCTCTCAAATTCTTAGCTCTTTTGTTTTAGTTTTGTAACAATTATTCTTGATTATAATGAAGGGGAATAACTCTATATATAAGATTCAAAATCACCTATAAAATTTCCAGTGGGATCATTAAAGATGCCCAAATACCACCAAGTAGATAAAATTCCATAAAATATAATGGAATATTCTAAATTCAAATTTACAAAACATAGTAGAATATTCCTTAATGCCTTGGAGGAGATTGGTAAGATGCCTACTGTTATTGCTTATATTTATTCTCTACCTCTTCTTTCATCCATAATTATGCATAGGTAAGGTAGTCTTGGTTAATTTGTCTAAAGTCTAGGATCATAGGCTAAAATAAACTAGATGTTTCCTAAATTAGATTGTCATGTTCTACAAGCACAAGTCATAATGTTTTTTCAATGGCCTTAGGTCTTTCTAGCCTCTGATTAGAAAATGCCTCAATGTTCATTACCTCAGTAGTTGTCTTGGCCTTAGCAATATCCTGTTAGAACTTGTAAATAAATATATTCATTTGAGCCCTAAATTATTGGTCATCCATGAAGGTGCCATCAACTTTGGTCACCTTAGTGACTATGGCATCCTTCAACAACAAGGAAATCTTGAATTTTATCTTTTCTAAAGAGGTAGTTGCATCCTTAACCTAATCCAACCATATTTTTAGTATCCTTGTTCTATTCATCAACATGGTCTATGATAGAATGATATCCTCAAGTGGTAAAACCTTAAGGTCTGAGAACTTATTACTCCTTGTGACTCTATCCAAGTTTACCAATGTGGCATCATAGAGTGAAAGTTTTTGGTTAAATTTAATGACCACATTGAACTATAGGGTCCCATATTCTTGTCTCCTCTTCATGAATTTGTACAGGTTAAAGACATTGATAACTACATTGATTACCTTAAGAGTGGTATTATCTAGCATTGTAGGAATTCACTATTCCTTCAATATCTTCATTTATTGTTGTGTTCCCTTTATCAAAGTTATCATGGATTCTACCTGGGTTTGGACTATGGACACAGGGTCCTCTACATAATCTTCTACCTTACTAGGGCTATCCTTCCTATTTATTTACAAAGTGAAGAGGGATTATTTACTCTCATTGGCTATAATTGACCTAGACTAAGGATGATCAACCTGCCTCATCACTACTCTATTCATAGTGCCTATGGCAACATCAAATCTCATCCCAATTTATGGTGTAGAGAGGACCACCTAAAACCTCTCTTATCTTGTTTCATGTATAATGTCTCTAACCCAATTTGGGATAGTAGTAGGTTTTGGCTTTGTTAGAAGTGGATGTAATAGATGTACTTGGTTAGAGGTAGAGGTTAGGGCTATTGTAAGAATGTACAAGCTCATTGGATCTATTTTCCCAAGTGTGCCAAATAGAGCTTTTGCAGGGCCCATATCCAATAAAAATGAAGGCAACTTTGTAGGTACACTCATATTCATAGCTATAATAATATAGAGTGGATATTTAAAGGTGAATAGCTTTGAAATGGACCTTAATGGCCTTAAAGGTTTAGGGGAACCAATAACAAGTGAGGCACCTATTATGGCTACTTGGGAAGAAGCAATATTTATAGTGGAATGAGAAATAAAATGGGGGAAGGTGAATCTAAAAGAAGTACTAGCTTGACTCATGCTAGTGTTAGTTGAAGGCTTAACAGTGGTAGATGTAAGGGGTAATGATTTTGGAGCTAATGGGGAAATAATGGTAGGGGGAGAAAATGTAGAAGTATAAGTAGAATCTTTATACTAGAAATTAGGAAAGAAGGTAGTGTGAGAGTACTTACATCAAGATCCTAAGGTGTGTTTTTGGGATCTATAGTCACTAGAGAAGTTGATGGAGGAGGTATTGACCCTCTCATAGTGGTTTTGGGCTCTTTCTTCCTTTTGTAAGCCTTTTCAATGTTTGTCCCAGCTAGTGCCTATAGTTACTACATAGATAGATTAATGCCTTGATGTAATTCACCAAAGTCAATGGTATTAAGATCAAGTTGATCCAAGATTTAGAGAATGGATCCCATAAAAGATGCAAAGATCAATATAGGCCCTTGAGAGGGGTTTAGTTGGTTGTTAGATCTTTCTTGCTCAAAGCTTGGAGGTAACGTTTATACACTTGAATTAGAAAGAAGTGGAGGTCTTCATGGCCTATACCTAATAAGAAGAACTTTGTCTTCTTCTTCCTCTTTTTTTTATTCCTAATAATCAACATCAAACATGCTTCTATGAGTTGGTGGTGTCAAGGCTTTATAATATCTTCCTTATTCTTCTCTCTATCGAGCCTCATCTCCAGCTCAATATTCTTCCTAACTACATTCTTTAGGAATACTTAATCATTTGTATCAACTCTATATATCCATTCATGAACTTCTTCATTATTATTATACTCCATTGTTATATCCTTATTAAATTTGAATAGGTTCTTGATAATGACATTATTGGGGTCCCATGCCCTGAATTCATCTTTAGGCAATAGGTATGAATCCCTATGCCTAACATCAATAATAACATCATGCCACTTTGTAATTCTAGTCCTCCCTAGTTTTTAAGGAACCTTTTGGGGGATTGTATTCTTCTTGATTTTGAAGACTCCATAAATTCCATGTAGTAATTTATAAGATATCTCTTGTTTTTCTAGCTTCATTGGTATATACCTTGGTAATCTAAGAGGAGCGACCATTACTCCATCTATCTTGATGACTATGCAGTTTGGGTATAGCCAGTAGCTACCCATGTCTCTCAAGGTTTATATGACCTATGAGAGAACCCTCTACCTTTCACACTCATTTATTGACTTGTAAACTACTAGGTATAACTATTTTACAATCACTCTTATGTTATGTTTGAACCAATGGATGTGCATTATAGAGAAAAGTTGAGGGACAACATCTTCTCAATAAAGAGACCATGAATTTTGACCTAGTTGAGCCATTTTAAAAATAAAATATAGATATTAATTCATATTTAAGAATAGGGTGACATTATTTTAATTTTTATTCATATCATATATCAGGTTATTACTAATAATTTCCCTAATAGGGTAAATATGTTGATCCTCTAGGATTATCTATAGTAGTGAAAGAGTCATTATGTTGACTAGCCAATATGTGGACTGTCAAATATTTTATTTTGTAGGGATAGACCAATTTTGAGTCCTTTCATGTATTTTTAAATAGGAAAGTTTCCTTGGTCATCCATCAAAATATCTCTTGTTGGGTGAGTCACCCATGAAGCCAAGGCCTTCTTTGGGGAGTGCACCTCATACTAGTTGTTGATGATGACCTGGTTATACTCAATCTATGGTGAAGGCATGTCATATTACTTCTCAAATCTTACAAATACTATGGAATCAATCAAGATCCATTAGGATATTGACTTGAGTGGCCTAGTTTCACACCTTGACCTTCCAAAGATTTGATAAACTAGGTCAACAAATGGCATAACCTTTGGCTTGATTGAAACTTTGTGAAGATGAACTATGTTGATGATGAGTATATATGAATCTAGTTGAATTATATGAGACGTGGTCTCATTATCATTAACTACCATATTTGCTTCTATGTTTAAGTAAACACTATTTTAATGCATGTCACTAGATGCAATGGCTTCAAAAATTAATTTGGTATCCTTGAAAATAACTATAGTACCATACTAGAATAGGAAGTCATCATCTTTGAAGGAAATTTTCTTTCCTAGAGTGGAGGGTCTTGCTTGTGCCATTTCTTGAATATTATTTTTAGTAATCAAAATTTATCTTGTATCCTTATATAAATTTTGAGCTCTAATAATGGTTTTTGGGAGTGCAATTTGTAAACAACTACAAACTATGAGAGCACAGATAGTAGAGAGTGTAAACATGTATAACTCCAAATGTAAATAGTAATATATCTAACTATGTATCCTTTTGAAAGATCTCTTTTATTAATGCAATGTTGATGGCGATTCTAGTTTTTGATGTATTAATGGTGAGCTTGTTAACTTTTTATATATTTGAAACAATCTTCAAACTATTAATTTTAGCAATTAATTGTACCAAAATTCAAATTTAGATTTAATTAATTTTTTTATTTTCCATAAATTTTAGCTTCAAAGATAATTATTTCCACCTTTTGACATGTGGTTTCCACCTCAAATGAATCTAGGTACTCACATAGCTTGAATGTGACTAAGATACTTAGTTGGCTCAAATCTGGACATGTGGTACCTTTTGATTGTCTCATGGGTTATCAAAGTGTATCTTTTCATGATGGCTCATCTTATCCTACCACATAGCATCTTTCAATTCATAGTGGGTTCTTAGGTGGTGCCTTTTAGTTTTGATTAGTCATGGGAGTGCCATGTATCGCTCTCATAGGTAGTAAAATCTTTTATTTGCTAGGTGGCTCTCTCGAAAGGATTTCGGATAGCTATCAAAAACTTGTCACTAATCATATGGCTCAAGTTGAGACATGCATCTCTCTCAGAGGTGATCTAGTGTATCTTTTATAGAAGTAGCATAATAATGACATGTGGCATCATCGTGTAGGTCCAAGGGGATGCACATAATTATCATGGGCTTTTATTTGTTCTTATGCCACTTATCATTTTTATCATGGGATTTTATTTGTTCTTATGCCACTTATCATTTTTAGGCATCACCTCAGACACCTTTATATCACCAAAAATTGATCAGATGTCTTGTGTAAAAAAAGTATTTTCCTTATGAGCTATCACAAGTTTAAGGTAGATGTAACATAGTGTAGACATGCAACAACCTTAGATGACCCGAAATAGGATATGTGTTGCCTTGGAAGGTTGCTCAAGTTTGGTTGGTCACCTTTGAGACACACAATGGCATTTTGTGGGCCTCTTCATTATGGTAAGATGTATGGGGGATGCATGGAGACTTATATTGAATGGGCTCACTCATGAGGGAAAATACTAAGACATGTATCTTGGGATTTGAATTTTAGTGACTAGCTTCCTTGTGAACTCTCTGGAAGATGCCATGTAGCTCACAAACTTGGTGGATTGGATCCATGTGTCTTATTTAGGACATGATTAATCTTTAATACATTACGAGGTGGACACCTATCCTTATAAGTAAGAGTCTTTAATTTGATGTCTCGTGAGGTGTCATAAGCCATAGCTATAATTTGACATCCTACAAGATCAAGTGAGAAACTAAGTTAGCTTCCTGAAGATGTCTTTACCCATCATAAGTAAATTTAAACAAGTTTTAAAGTAAAAATTTGTAGTGTTAATCAAATAAAAATCAATGAATCATGTTGTGTTCATGTATATTTAGAAATCTTGATCATGTTTTCTTAATGAAAGCTTGACTGCACGTTATTAAACCATCAATGGTCAATAATTCATCATTAAATAAAAATTTGAGGAAGACTTGCAATAACTTGAATGTTTATATGTATTAATACTTATTATTAAATGAATGATTAACTAGATATTGTAGAAGCACAAGTAATGTTAAGTTAAATCCAAGCCATGTAGAAATGAGATGATTTAATATGTTTAGAATCCTAGGCACTTTTTGAAATTTGAAGAAAGGAGGGTCCTCATTCTGGGAGTAGGGGGTAGTTGATCATCAACAATGTATTATATGATACTGAGCCACCATCATTTATATTTCTATTGTGTTATCAATTTTCATCTTTTATTAGTCTCACCCTATTTTGAGCATGTATGTTTTGTTCTTGTACCCTGTTGGGATTATCGAGTGGGCACTATTATTTTATCTTGACTATTATTCATATGCACGAGGTCTTATTTTCATGTTTTGTTAACTTGCTCGGGTGTCATGAACACTTGATGATTAAGCCATAATGAAGTGGATTATCTTATTAGCCTATTTTACTATTGGTTTAGCTAGACCATGTATGAGTATCTTGACCTTGGAAAACATATTTAACAACCTCCTTCATGGATGATTGACTTACCTTGAGATTTGATCGACTTAAAGTATTTTGGGGATCTCTATTTTTTTAATCATTTTATTTTTAGATTTATTTATTATTATTACTTTTAATGATTTTATCAATCATCATTATTGATCTTGGGAAGTCTCAAAGATTTTGATTTTTATCATTAATAAATTTTAAGGATTTTATTATTAGTATTATTATTTTTATAACCATTTTTTTTTTAATTATTTTATTTAATGATTTTATATCTAATATTATTTAATGATTTTTGTTATTATTTTAAAAATATTTTATTGATTATTATTAATAAATCAATTTGAAGATTTTGTCATTTAGTTTATTTCATTATTTTGTTATTTTATTAATGGAATTATAGAAATTTTAATCATTTATACTATTTTATTATTTTTGTTACATCCTCTTTGGTTTTTGGGTTTTTACTTCATTGGCTGACATGAAGGGAGAGATACTTCACCCTTGGAGGAAATAGATGGTGTCCTAGGTTGAAAGCCCAAGCTAGCACTTGGTGTAGAAGGCAAAATCTTAGAATTTTAGGAATAAAAGGAGTCTTTTAGTTTTATTCTTTTTTTTTTTTAATTTGGGTGGAGCTTTGGGGGATGAACTGGTTGGGCTGAAACCTCAGGGGTAGAGCAGGTGATGAGTACTTAGTGTGGAGAGGAGGGTGTTATTTGAATGATTATGTAGTAAAATAAGTTAAAATAATGAAAACATGGTATTTCCCCCCTTATCTACAATCAATGTTGGAATGTTCCATATGCTCCAATTGGGAAAGAAATAGTAAAATGTATGAAGTAATGTTTCGTCTTTAATGTGAGATCAAATTTTGTGGGGAATTTTATTTTTAGCCTCAAATTTCCATATTGAATTTTATTTTATTTGGATCTCTTATTACTCTGAAAGAGTGATGGGTCAAAACTATAAGAGGATTGTTTGGCATGGGAGATCACGACAGGGTTAAAGGGGGATCATGTCATGGCAAGGAAGGTAGAGTAGGGGAGTTGGGAATGGGTTTTTATGTCTATTGGAAGGAGCTAGTGGTAGGATTGATGGTCATTTGGGTATAAGTAGAAAAATGATACAAAATGGAAGCCATACCACTTTTTAAATGCCTTGAATTACATGGTAGCCAACATGATTTTTATTAAGTCATTCTAATTATTTTTACTATGGGATTATGGGTTACTATTTAATTTCCCTTTTAAAATTTAATAGAATTTAATGGCCATATTTATTGGAACCATTTAATATTTCTAGATCCCTTCATTTGAATTTATGGCTACATTTTACCAAGTTAGAGGAAAATTTTCAAAACCATGGTTTTATATATTTTTTGGGTGCTACAAGATATATTTTGGGCTTGTGATTTTGGGTATATATTTATCAAAAAGTGAGAGAAGTAACCATGGGTTTTTTGAAATTAAATTTTTTCTCTATGATCAATATTAAACCAAATACTTTTGTTGCCTCCGAACTATCTTAACCAACATTTTAATCATAATGCTTATTTGGTCTTTGGTATGGACTTATTTTCTATTGGTGAGCCTGTTTTCTATTGAGTCCTTATTGATAATGTTTTTCCATAAATCTTATGTAAAGTGGATATATTTATCTGAAACATGATGCCTTACATCTATGTGATTATGTTCATGTTCCCTTGTATTTTATTCCATTAATCTTATTTATTAAATATCTTATGTAAAAGACCATAAAATTTTTGGAAACTTGATGTCTTCTTGATTTTTGATTTTTTTCATGCTTTATAAATTTTTGACTATCACTTTATGACATACTCACTACTATGAATATCTCCTTTTTAGATTTTAAGTTTAATTTATAATAAAATTTATTATCCATGCTAATTTTAAGCCTCTATTTTACTCCTATTGTTTGGAGTGGGTTTTTACTCAAACTAGTTAGGTAGTGTTTATCAGTGTTGGACTATAGTTGTTATCATTCCACTTTGATAGAATTAGGTTACATTATTATTTTGGTTATTTTAGATTGGAACCCTTGTGTTTAATTATTGTATGCTTAGTTAAGCCTCTTGCACTAAGCAATGGACTTTGTCTAGACATTTTGGTCTTGCTAATTGGATATAATAGATATTGATTTATGGTGTAAATCATCTTCTATAAAGATTCAATGTATACTTTGGGCATTACTCAAGCCAATTGATTTGACTGAGTGTCATGGTTCTATGTTGACTACATTATTTCTCCCATCCTTTTTTGACTATTTTATAAGTTTTTTCTACTAGCTCAGTATCGTTTGTATGCCTCTTACCTCACACAAGTACCCAGTTTTTGAAATCCTCCACCAAGCTTATGGTTGGGGTGGTTAGCATAATCGATGGTTGGGATCATAGGTCTAGTTTTTAGGGGTGTTATCCTTACCATGTTCATCCTTCCCCATTGATGCACCTAGATTTCATATGGTATCTTGTCTCTTATCCATGCTTATTGGTGTATAATATTAGCATGATATATTTTAGTTCGCTACCCACTTTATGTTTGGGATATATCTTATTATATTATGTAGTCTTATAATATTTATTATGTGGGAAAGTAAAATATTATATATAATGTGCTTATTTGTGTGGAAGGGAATCTGGTAGCATGGTTATTTTATATTTAACTAGTTATATTAATTTAATTGGTATGCATTTGTGTTGAATTTTATCTCTATATTGAAATCATAGCTATAACTCCATTTATAGTATGTTATGTTTTAATTCTTATATGTTGATTAAAACATATTGGGATAATATAGAATTAAAATTTTTGATGTTAATTAAGCATGAATTTGTAAAAGAAAGTTATTTTTGGAAAATTGTATCTATATTGTCCTTAATCCTTAATTCCATACTGGTATCATCCCATGGTATGCTAAAAATATTTAGAGGATTTAATTCCCTTGATGTAGTTGTGTATATATTTATATAGATTTCATGATAAATATTATCTGATGAACTTCTTATGGCATGAAATGTCAATTTAGTCTATAGACTTACCTCTTGTTATGACAATAACATGATTTTATTTTAGTTGTATTGAGAAATATTTTTATTTTGAAATAAATTCAATAACGTGCTAGACTTGGCTTAAATCAGTAGCCATAAATAAGTATGAAACCTATTTTATTATATATGCAATACTCCCTATTATTATTTCTATTATGATGTTTTATGAGTTCACAAATTCATGGTTATGATGAACTAAGGAGTTAAGGTACAATGGTACAAGTTTGGTCATGTTCAACTATAATGGAGGTGAAGTTGCTAATAAATAAATGCTATGTTGTGTATGCTACATCTGTAAATCATGACTAATATATGGGTCTACCTTATGGATAATAAATTTGTATTTCCCTTGTTATGTTAATATTTATTATCAGCTCATTCTAGTTATATGATCGCTCTTAATTTGTAGCATTGTTATCGAATACATGACCTATAACATGTTCCTAACCTTGGCTAAAAACAAATTATTTCTATTGGTTTATGTAAATAGTTTCCCTTTATGATAAAATCAAGGTAAAATTATTATTTTAATGTATGTTTCGATGGTTATGGTATCATTTTTAGTGAACTTTTTAATATTGTATAAGCAATGAAATAAAGCTTGATTAATGACCTTCTCCTTGTGGGTATATATTATTGGTTGTGGTTTTTACCAATAAGGATAAGGTAACATCATAAACTATTTGCAAGTTTTTATTAATTTTATTATTTTAACTATTTAAAAACTCATGCCTTAATGAGTGGAAGGTCCATTATATTTTTACCAATGTATTTCATGAGACATATAAATTTTGGTTTATAATGGAGGTGTGTGCTTAAATTTATAAGATTGCCTTTGGCATTGAATATTTTGGTATGTCTTTTATTCTGATTATTAAATCATGGAATAATCATTGTGGGTGGAATTTAATCCTTGATTTTGGATGAGGATCCATTATGCCATGCAAACTTACAATGCTTACACTATGATCGATGGTTTAATAGTCCACCTTAGTAATGGGTTATTACATCATAATTTTCCTTATTTATCACTCAAGTTATAGGTTAAAATGACTTAATTAATGTATTCTTACGTGGATATATGCATGTTAATTAAATTTCATGAATGCCTATGTTTTATCTAATAACATGATATTATAACCAAATGTCAAAGTAAGTGGAATATAGGTGCAAGACCCCTTGGATGACTTCCAAGATGGTGTTCCTATATCATGAGAAGTAATTGTTTTCCTAATGCTAGTTATATGTTTATTCATTAGGATGGTCACTTGTGTGATGTCTTTCCCCTTGAGCTAAGTGCTTTATGACTCATCTACTTTAATGAGGAATAATTCTCTTCTAATAGAGTTTTATCCACATATATGACCTTTATCAAGAAAGGAAATGGTGGTGTAATGCTCCCAAAGATATTTTGATCATGGTATAGTTATCAATGGGGTTAGTACAAGGACTAGTCCTTGGGTGAATTCTCAAAGGTTATGGGCTCTTAAGCTTATGTCATGTTGGTATTTAGTAGTGGATTAGAAATTTTCACTTTTTGATCACATGGTGTGGGAAGAATTTATTGAGTAAGTTAGTGGGATGTTGGTTGTTGGTTATTATTACTTTATGTTTTTAATATTGAGATGCATTGTGATGCATTAAAATTATATAGTATGCCCTAAATGTCATTCCATTGTGTACTCTAAAAAAAAACTCCAAATTTTTTTTGTGGGGGTTGTTTCATTAGAGAGGGAGTGTGTCTTGGTTGGGGATAAATTTAAAAATTAATTTCCCCCCTCATTCCTATATACATAACATTTTATCTCTTATTTTTATCCATCATACATTAGGGGGTGAATGGTTTAGTGTATAAGTAAATGAATTTTTAGTGTCTATTAATGGCAATATATGTTATAGTGGTTGGAACACTGCAATGCTAAAAAATCTTTAGATATATGTAATGCATGCATTGATTAATTAATTATGTATTTTAACTTTCAATTAACTATGAAATGTTACATTTTTAAAAAATTATTTAGTTTTTTATTTATGTTGTCAGTATTTTTTCAGAGTATGAGATTTTTTTCTGATTTTGAGAAATTTGCTTCAACTAGAGGATTATATACTAATATTCAAAAAGGACATCTTGAATACCATTTTCAAGGCAAATTTTATGGTATTTGATATTTTTAAAGAAATTTTATAGAATATTTATGACACTCTTACATCATATTTACATCTTACATATGACTAATTTAAAACATAATAATATCAAATTTGTAATTTATTTACATCACATTAAATTTTAATTTATGATATAGTTACATTTATTATATGATGAAAAATTAAATGTTAAATTCACATTAACATTGTGATAGAACTCAAATTTTTATATCAAAATTATGAAGTTGAAAAGCAATCCTTCTTGAAAGTAACACAAATATAGATTAAAGTATTACCTTAAACCTGACATATATCATGGGTTATATAGAATTGTTGATTTTTATCTAAATAATTCTAAGACTATATAAGGAGAAGATGGAAGCCCTAAATAAATTTATTACAAGTTAAATTATGAATTTGGGGAACTTGATTCATTCACATTTGGTAAACTATTTTTCTGTTTCAATTAAAATAGTATGGTAATAATTATAATAAGAAGGATGGTGATAATATTGATATCATCCTTGACCAATTAAGGCTTATATATGATGTATTTATCTCAACGTTTTCTTACAAACAGTCTAATGGAGGAATAAGTAAATATTATGTATTTTGTATGTGCTCATTATTTATTTAAAAATTATAGAATCTCAAAGTTAGGTCAAATAGGTCTAAATAAGTCATCTCGTGTCATAGGGTGAAGGTGAAATAAAATTAAAGGTAAGCTAATATGAATATTTACATATTCTAAGAGAATACCCTTGTATGAAATGGATATAGGAACAAGAATAATTCTAAAGGGGATAATTGAAAGTGTGACTTGAAAGGAAAGGATATTAAGCACACAAATTGTACCTAATATTTAAATCTAACACATTTTGAAATACATATTATAATAAGATGAAATATCTTAAATAGCATAAAGGAAAATGAAATTGTTTTGGATAGAGTTAAAGAGTTAAAAAAAATTATTTGTAATAATTATAAAAATTTTCATGCCTTTATTTACAAGTATGCATTAATTTTGTATTTTATACATATTCATAATATGGTTAAGGATGTAATTTTGTTCCAAAATATTATTAAAGATAAAGATTATAGGTTTTATATATTAGTTGATGTAAATATTCATATGTTTAGTAATGATGATGTTTTATAAGATGTAATTATTAGATGTTTACCATATCCCTAATTTTAGTTTGAAATTTATATCTATTTACCAACTAAAATTGTAGGGTAATAAACTTGAGTTTTATCCTCTTAGATTTGTCTTTAATGATAAGTACATTATGTTTCAAGATATTGTTTTTGGTTTTATTGATAATAAGGGAAAAAACTATAATTATATTAAATTTGGGAATGTTCCAAAACATCATGAAAGAGATGTTATCATTTATAGTGTTTCATCCCTATATATATATATATATATATATATATATATATATATATATATAAAAGGATAAAACACCTATTTTAATCATGAAGGATTTTTCACCTGTGAATTATGAAGTTTTTTAAAGGATGATGAAATTGTTTTAGATGATGTTGTATCTTTTGGTGTTGTAAATAAGATATATTTTGTTGATTATTCCATTTTTTTTGGATGATCTTAGATGTAATGAAAATTAAACACATGAGACTCCTTCTAGGGGGTATGGGATGATGATGTTATTTTATATGATGTTGTATCAGTTGGTGTTGTAATTGAGATATATATTTTTGATTATTCTATTTTTTATGAAGTTATATATAAGGAAAACTAAACACATGATACTATTTACATGGGTTATGGGGATGTCCATTCATCATTAAATACTTTTATCATTTTTACATCATGATTCCTTGGTAAGTAAATTGTTTGACTATTTATGGATGGATACACGTGATATTAGTTATATTTCTAATTAAGCTTAACATTTAAGCTATTTTAGGATAATATAATGTTGTTGAGTTAGATAATGATACATAATTACTTACTATGCATTGATTAATGTATATGGATTTCATTTTAAGCATACTAATGTGTTATTTAAGTTATATTAATGATTTATGTTTATCATTAGATATGATCTAATGACTTGCATGTTGTGAGGTGGATGAAAGAGAATTCATCCATTGAACATGATGGAGGGACAACATCATTAGAGAGGGTGGTATAGATGGAGACGTTGAAGCTCTATAGAGAGCCATCAAAACCTTACACACACCATAATAATTAGTCATGGTAGAAAATATATTTTAAAATAACTACTTTTGGTGTTTATTTAAGTAGTTTTTTTTTTTTGTGATTGTTTGAGTAGGTAAATTATAAAATTAAATTCCCTTATGTGTTTATCTTAATATACCATTAATGCACGTAAAGGAAAATTTTAAAAAGGTAAAATTAAATACAGGTTATTTTTTATGATTTTACCATTAAATTGCTAAAATGAAATTAAATGTTAAATTAGTTTAATATGAAATTGGAATTTCATATTAAAATATAAAAAGGGATTTTTTTTTTAATATAAAAACATTAAAATTATAAAATAAGAGAGAAATAAATTAAAAATATTGAAAAAAACAAAAAAATTAATTAAAGGTCTTAAAATTAGCAAAAACAAAAACAAAATAAAAACAATAATCTAGAAAAGAATTTAGTATCTATTTTATATTTAAGAGAAAGAATGAGAGATAATTTGCATAGTCTATGCAATGGAGAAGAAAGAAGAAAAGGGTGTATAGTTGAGGAGAAGAAAGCAAAAAAAATCAACAAGCAAATTTTATCAGTAGGTGATGTTTGTAAATTCATGTTTCTTTTATCTTAAATGTGAGCAGGATAATATTAAACTATGGATAATAATATAGAATTTATTTTAAACTAAATTTGTTTGATAGTTATCATGAAATTGAAATGAGTTTATACCGTATAGATATACACCATATTGTTGAAAATGACTTCTATTTCAGTAAAATGCCTTATTTAACCTATAACCAACAATGTATATTAAAACAAAATTAGATATCTTTCGATATTTCAGCACTACCATATAAAAGAAAAGGGTATAGTCTTGGATCTAAATTTATATAATTTTTAAACCTTATTTTATTATCTATCATATTTATATATATTTGATAATCTTAGATAGGCATCACCCCATATGATCTACAACTAGTTAAGCATGTAAAGTATATTTATATATTCCCAACAACGATTTTTCAAAAGGGTAGATGTTTTATGGTGATATTAGCAATACGTAGACACATAAAAAAAGAAACTTAAGTATTACTTATGTTGAATAACATGTACAAATGTGTATATTATTTGTTTGGTGTAAGGTTTTAAAAAATAAAAATTATTAAAAAAATATGCAAAGGGTAACTTAAATTATTCTTGGGTATTTACCTTCCATGTGGCATCAAACTACACCTAAAACTAATTTCCTCTTATTAGTCAGAATCTGCTATATGTCGATCTATTATGCATCAAAATATTTGTCTAAATTTTCACAAAAACTAAACAGTAAACCCAACACCGTATGGATCTATTTAATCCATAAATAGTAAATATCTAGGGCATCATAATTCTAGTCTTTACTATCAAAACAAATTTAGGCATCATAATCTAATTAGGGAAAATGTATAGGGAATTGATATGGACTTTTATTTAGCTCGTTTAGAATTTTAAATGATTATTAAAACCCTGCTCTAGCATATGGCAATAGTGGAAATTATAGTCAAAATAAACTAGTTAATAAATGAATAGAAATTACAATTTATTTTGAGGTGTCAATTTATCTTATCTTGATATGGGCATTGAGATAAAACTTAAATAATGTAATTAAAATTTATTTAAGATGTCAACTTAATTTTCATATTTATCTAGTTTAATATTTTATTACTTCTTAAATTTAAGCAGTGTATGGCTAAAGTGAAGTTTGTAGCTATATTAAACTGGTCAAAAATTGAGGCACTACCCCATTTTATTCTAGCCAACAATGTGATTGGGAATCTATATTTATATATAAACTTATTTAATATTGAGTTTAGCAAAAAACTAAAAGCCATATCATATTGTTTCAAGTGCCATATCAACAATGGGTGGGAGTGTTAATCAGGTATATAATAATATATGTCACTAAAAATTTAGTAAGAAACTATGGTTGAGGTTGGAAATAGATTTTTATTCACCTAGAACATTAGCTAAAGTGTTAGCTAAATATAAACTAGTTAACAAAGTTATATTTTTTGTAGTACAATAGTTTTATTTGGAGGTACAAAACTTGAACATAAATAGCATACCTCCTACATAGGCATTGGTTTTTTCCAATAGAAGCATTATTAGAGGAAGTTTTTAATTATTCATATTCTATAGCATAAATTGAAAAGGATTTATAATCTCTGTTTATGTAAGGAATTGAATCTGGGTTATAATATAAAATTTTAAGTCTATAATGGATTTTCATTTTTGCTATAGTAACATTAAAGTTATATTGCTCGGTGGGCATGAACCATGAATTAGTGACTATAGTATGAGATTAGCGATACAAAACCTAATTATTAGACATTGTTCTATAGATAACCATAACTATGTATAAATTATTTGAATGGGTAAAATATAACTACCTCCTTTTGTGGGTTAAAACTACTAGAACTTTTATATTCCTTGATATATGACAACCTGTCAAAAGAAACTTGACTTATAATTTACATATTTATGAATTTTAGAATAATTAGTAAAATGGGGTAAAATTTATTTAGTTAATATTATCAGGATAAACATTAATCAAAAAATAAAATAATTGAATAAAATAGTTTATCAAATGATTTCTTATAAAATTCCAAAAATAAACTAATTGATAAACTAGACCTTTTGTGTTTTCAGGATAAAAAAGGTTCTGGGTTTTCTAATTATTGTATGCAATGTATGTTTCCATATATTTTTAACTACTTTATGAGTTGATTACTATGCTAAGTAGTTATGATTAAAACATTGGGATATGTTAATATGGGTTGCCATAGGGTGTAGATAGCTGAAAACTAATTATATTATTTGAATTATAAAATGAAGTTGTATGTTTACCTAGGTGGTATATTTGTAGTATGGGATAAAATATAATGAAATATTCATGCATGTGTTTGATAGACTAAATGTATACTATTTTTACTCCTATGTATACCATGTCATGTGATGAATTTACTAGTAGGATGTAACTTATTAAATATTGGGGCTAAATTATATTTGACCTATCTACATTGCTAATGTAGAGTAAGGACTGAGATGAACTTCACTAGCTTACTAACATTGCAATGTTAGATAAAGGTAGTCTAATCAAGTGGTGTATATGAAATTGATAGATCTATAGATCACTTTTATATTACTATTCATAAAACTTTGGCCAAAGTATGTTTAGTGAGGTATTATCATTTCATGAGTATGATTTACATATATGTATGATATATTTAAATAGATCAATTTTTATATGATACATTGCATGTTTACTTAGTTAGAAATCATATAGTACATGGGTACTTATTAGTCTCTCTGGATCCCTATGTCATCACTATGTTTTCATCCATAAAGGGAGGGACATTACCTGATGGGATTAGTGTGGGCAATCATTAGTTCATGGTTGGTGTGAAAAAACACTCAGATGATGCTCTCCCTCCTCACATCATTACTACATATCAAGATGACACTTGAGATTTCCATAGATACTTGAAGTTTGGGAACTATGCTTTGGGGTATCTAAGCATCTTATTTGTATATTGTATTATATTGTACTTGTTACTATAAAATTGTCATGAAGAGTTGTAATTATACATTGATGCACATTGATAGTGGTGATTGTGTATTTAGATGAGTTGAGTTTAAAATATTATAATTACTTTATATTTTGAGTTATCATTCTCTCATGATATTAGAGATCCAGATTTTATGATGTAATATGAGTTTTTATCATGATTTCACATAAATACTTTTATTGTCTCTGTTAGACTCTCAAGATATAGTCTAATTTTGCATGTGTTTATTTAAAAACAAATTTAAGTATTTCTAGTTAGATCCCATTAGGGATGTTACTTTTGGTATCAAAGATACATCTCAAACTCTAGGACCTAATGAGTCCACTAAAATTTTAATATCCTTATGTTGATATAAAGTATGATGAAAGTGAGAGCTTCTATGGAGGGTCCTTTGAATGCTAATGATAAAAACCTTCCATTTGATTCTAGTTTATTTGTCATTAAGCAGTCAACAAAGATGGATCAAGTTCTCATAGTCATGAATGACACCAGAGATCATATTTTAATCTAGAGGAGCCAGTTTATGGCCACAAAGGAAATGATCAACAAGATGAACCTATAGAGCATTTGATTGAGAATGAAAATTTGCAAGATGTTAGAGCATAGGTTACTAAGGAGTTAGCCCAAGACATGAATAAGGTGAATCCACCTAAGTTTGATGGAAATATTTTAGGTGATGAAATTAAGGCATCATTGATAGAGATGGAGAAGTATTTTTAAATTTGAAACTACTCTCAGGTTACCAAGGCAGTCTAGGGAGCTTACAAATTGGTTGGTAAGGCAAGTACATGGTGGGCCAATAAAAGGTTACGAATGAATCTAAATTCAAACATAACAAATTGTGATGAATTTTTGCTTTTATTTAGATCATGGTGGTTCCCACAACTATATTTTGATTAGAATCTTACATATTTTTAGAATCTAAATTAGGGTGATATGTTAGTGAATGAATACTAGGATTAGTTTGCTAAACTATTGAAGTATGTACCTCAGTATCAGGGAGATGAGAAGTTTTAGATCAAGACGTTTATCATGGGTTTGAGGCCCCAAGTTGGTGGAAAGGTAGATGTTCATGGACCTTCCACCATGGACCAAGTCTTTAAAAATCTAGTCAAATAAGAGCAAAAGCTAAAGTCTCTTTCATAGGCTACGGATAGATTCAAGAAGAGGTTTGATAATTATAATTCAAACTTTAAGAAGAAAAATTGGAAATATAGGAGTGGAGACTCCATAAAATAGTTTAAGAATTAGAATTCTAAGTTCAATAATGGATCAAGAAATAAGAAATAGAGCAATGAATCCAAAGATGGTTTTAAGGGAAACCAACATAATGTCAAGAAAATAACATCAAGAGGGTGTTTCATATGCAGAGGGGATCATTATGATTGTGATTTTCCTTAGGATAAGTCAAAGGGAAAAGGTCTTAATCCTCATCAAGGTGGTTTTCAATAGTGGATTCATGTAATAGTTGATAATCGATAGGTTGAGTATTAAGAACTACCTATTGAGTTATTAGGTACTTTGTTTGGCCATCTAATTTCCATTTTGATAAATAGAAGAGCCAATAAATGTTTTATATCTCCTAGGATGCTTAGTAAATTTAATATAAGAGCTGGTGTAATGGCAAATCTATGGTCAATATAATATGGGAATGAGGCAAAAGTCATGGTAAGTAGGTGTTTAGTTGAAGTGGAGACTAGGTTTCCTAAATTCATAATAGTTATAGATTTATATGTAGTACCTCTAGGATTAGATGATGTGATCTTAAGAGTAAACTAGGTCACAAAACATAAATCCAAATTTGACTATTACTTGAAGAAGGTTGAGTGTCTTGATGAATTTGATAATCAGACACAAATTCAAGGTGAAAAGAGAGAGTTAAAGCTTAGGCAGATTTTAGTTATACATCTTAAGAAGGATTAAGGGAAAGGGTGTTAGGAATTTATCATTAAGATAAATGAAATAGAGGAACCTAGGTAACCATTTCTTGAAAATTACCCATTTCTTAGAGATTAACATAATGTGTTTCCAAAAGAGTTATCAATTTTGCCTCCTAGACGTGAGTTTGATTTTTTGATCAACATCATATAGGATGAAAACCATAGAGTTGGTTGAATTGAAGGCTCAACTTTAGGATTTTTTGGCTAAAGGGTTGATTAGGATAAGTTTTTCACCATGGGTTTCATTATTTTTCTTTGTTAAGAAGAAGGATGGTACCATTTGACTATACATTGACTATAGAATGTTGAATAAGGCAACCATCAAAAATACGTATCTACCAGCTCATATAGAACCACAGTCTAAAGCATCATACAATATGAAAACCATGGATTTGGCTGAATTGAAGGCTAAAATTTAAGATTTATTGGTTAAAGGGTTTATTAGGCTAAGTATGTCATCATGGGGTGCACTAGTTGTCTTTGTCAAGAAGAAGAATGGTACCATTCGAATATGCATTGATTACATAATGTTGAATAAGGAAACCATTAAAAATAGGGGTCTAATACCTCATATAGATGATATTTTTTATCAAGTGTGAGGAGAAATGGTATTTTTTAAGATTGATCTTCAAGCAGGATACCATCATTTAAGGATTTAGGATGAGGACATTTTGAAAACAATGTTTATAAATTGATAGGGGCACTATGAGTTTATAGTGTTACTATTTGGACTAACAAATGCTCTAGTAGCATTAATGAATATCATGAATAATGTGTTCAAAGATTATCTTGACCACTTCATGTTAATTTTTATAGATGACATTCTTATTTATTCAAAAAATGAAGAGGAGTACCTTCAATATTTGGAGTTGGTTTTGTAGAGGCTAAGAAAGCAAAAGACTTATGGTAAGATATCCAAGTGTGAATTTTTAAAAAAGAGGGTACAATATTTGGGAAAAATTATCTTTACAGATGGTATTTCTATAGATCTATGAAAGATTAGAGCCATTATGGAATGGTCAACACTAAAGAATGTGTATGAGGTTAGAAGCTTCATAGGGTTGGTAGGATATTACTAGAAGTTTGTGTCAAAATTTTCCATAATAGATAACCTAATTACTTCATTTTAATATAAGAACAAAAACTTTGTTTGGTTAGAGAAGTGTGAAATAACTTCTATGAGTTGAAGAGAAGGCTTACGTCTACACTAGTATTGAGAGTTCTAGACCCTAATGGTCATTTTTTAGTAGTCATAGATGCATCAAGGGATGGACTAGGTGGAGTCCTTATACAAGATGGAGTAGTAATGGCTTATGAGTCACAAAACCTTAATCCATATGAGGTGAATTATTCCCCTCATTATTTGGAGCTTGCAGTGATTGTTCACACTTTGCAAGTATGATGACATTATTTGTTTGGAAAACCTTTTGAGCTCAAAATAGATAACTTGAGACTAAAATATATTATTAGCCAACATAACTTGAATGGTCATCAAATATGTTGGCTTGAGTTTTTGTCTAACTATGATTTTGATATAAATTATATCAAAGGAAAAGAGAATAGAGTAGTTGATTCCCTTAGTTGTAGAAGGTATATAATAGTTATAGCTACTATCAGGAGTACCTTCAGGGGTTGGGTGATTGATTTCTCTCCAAAAGATGAATTTTAAGATCAATTTAGGAAAGAATTATCATAAAATACTTATAATCCTCAATATAAATGATTTATTTTGGAGAGTGATTCTATTTTGTGTTACAATATTCAAATGTATGTGGCAGATTAAGAGAATCTACAAATCATAGTGCTAAAGGAATTACATGATACCGCTTATGCAGGACATCCAGGTGTAACCAATCTCATTGTAGAGATCAGACCAGTGTATTTTTGGAAAGGATTTAATAAATATGTAGTATATTATGTGTCACATTATCTAGAGTGTTAGTGAGTGAAAGCTGAGCATGTGCATCCAACTAGATTATTATATCCACATGATATTTTAGAATGGAAATGGTAGGTGATTAGTATGGACTTTGTCCAAAGATTTCCAATGTTATGGAATAAGCATGATATGATCTTGGTAGTTGTTGACAAACTAACTAAGGTGGATCACTTCATATTAGACAACTTGATAGATGATACACCTACCCTTGTGAAGAGATTCATAAAAAAAGTGTATAGGTTTCATGGTTTTCTCGAGAAGATAATTTTGAATCGTTATCCAAAGATGAACTTGGTGTTTTGGATGACTCTAAATTCAAATCTAGATAAATAAATTAATTTTAGTACAACTTATCACCCAAGGACTAATGATCAAACTGAGAGAGTTAATCAGGTGTTTGAGGATATTCTTTGAATGTATTACATTGATCATTAGTATAAGTGGGAAGATTATAATCCATTGGTTGAGTTTGCATATAATAACTCATACTAGTCAACATTGAATATGACACCATTTGAGGTATTTTATAGGATAAATTATAGGACACCCATTAGTTTGGATAGATTAGATGATAGGGTAGTATTTTGACCTGAGATGCTTTTAGAGATGGAAGAGCAATTTAGACTGATCAGGTAGAGATTGGCCAAGGCCAATGATAGAAGAGTTACATAGATCTTAAGAGGATAAAAAGGCACTTCGTAGTTGGTGATAAAGTGTTTTTGTGGGTAAAATCACATAAGATCTTGATTAAATTTAAGAAGTTTGCAAAATTGTCGTCGAGATATGTGGGACCTTTCGAGGTGTTAGAAGTGGTCAATCCTATTGTGTATAGGCTTGCATTGCCACCAGACCTAGATATTTTACATAATGTCTTCCATGTATCATATCTTAATAAATATATAGCTAATATTATATATGTGTTGGATTGGAATTCTTTATAGGTTCTAGATCTTGGGGTGGTCATAGTAGAACCAATCAGGGTAATTGACACATGTAAACTTCATTTGCATAATAGAGAGATGTCACAGTGCAAGATCTAATGAGACTAATACTTTGAGGATAAAGATACATGGGAGTACTATGATGAGTTATTTAGTATATTTCCAAATTTATTTTCTTGACTAGATACTATTATATTATGTTATTTTTAGTTAAGCAATATTTTTATTTCAAACCATATGTTTGAATAAGAGTCATCTAGGATGATGGCTAAATTTAGGGGGGAAGGATGTTGCATATCGAGTCCTTGCTAAGTAAACTATTTGAATATTTATGGATGGATACACATAATATTGGTTATAGTTTTTTATTAATCTTGAAATTTATGTTATTTTAGGATAATATAATGTTGTTTAGTTAGATAACGATACATGATTTCTTACTATGAATTGATTAATGTATGTGGTTTATATTTTAAGTATATTAATATGTTATTTCAATTATATTATTGCTTTATGTTTATCATAAGATATGATCTAATGACTTGTGTGTTATGAGGTAGATGTAGGAGAATTCATCCCTCAAACGTACCAAAGGGAGAGCATCATCAGAGAGGGTGGT
Organism: Torreya grandis; assembly: GCA_037957365.1. Taxonomy (NCBI): domain Eukaryota; kingdom Viridiplantae; phylum Streptophyta; class Pinopsida; order Cupressales; family Taxaceae; genus Torreya; species Torreya grandis. Next base: position 377,308 of record JARHVA010006094.1, read on the forward strand.
GTAGATGGAGATGTTGAAGGTCTACAGAGAGCTAGTGAAACCTTGCACAAACCACAATAATTAGTCATAGTAGAAAATAAACTTTAAAATTATTGATTTTGGTGTTTATTTAAATAGTTGCTTTTGTGATTGCCTAAGTAGATAAATTATAAAATTAAATTCCCTTGTGTGCCTAGCTTAATATATCATTAAT